>MU223121.1:825599-836664 GCA_018584345.1 Thuja plicata | reverse complement strand
ACAAACATTAAATAATTGCACAAATTTATTAAAGAAAGATGAAACATAATGGCCCCTCACTACATCTTGGTTTTGCATAAAATCCAAAATACTATAATTTTGAGATCCTTTTTGTGCCAACAAAGATTGTCATTTATAGATAAAATATACAAGACAACATTTCATAGATTTTTTCCTGATTTTAATTTGTAAGATGCACAAGTGAATTTATTGATTTTGAAAATTCATATGTTCAGAATTTTGAGGCTCTTTGTAATAAGTTGAAGGATGTTCACAATTGATGATACTTCCATGGTCGACAATTCCAATATTTACTGCACTCATAATCAAATTTTTATTGTAAGTTTAATATTTTACTTTGTCTTCATAGGTTACTAGTCCATCTATATTTGAAAGGAATTAGAGAACATGTTATTTCATCCATTTAGTATGTTCTAGTCGATTGTAGTAAAAAGAGCAAAGAACTTATTTTATGTACATTCCAACTTACACGTCCTTTCACACAAACAAGACTACAAGGAAGGGACTACAAAGTTGTGGGATACAAAACTTTTAATGTGAACTTGATATTATTATTTTAATATTAAAATTGAAGTTTGAATAATGAATATTTTATAATATTTATCACATATATTTTAGATGGCGTTCAAGTTTACGGTGATTTTTTTATATGGTGCTATCTATTTATCTATCTATCTATATATAACTCTTACATTTACTATCTAGAAATCGCTAATATTTATTGGATTATTAACATTTGGAATGTTCACGTGTAGTGGTTGTATCTCTCTCTAAAAAGCATATACTACTAATATACATATGAATTATCATTAACTTTTAAGTTTCTTTTATGATGGCTCTTTGATGAACCCAACTAATTGAAACTTTTCAATAATCTTCCATAATTTCAATTAGACAAAAGACGCTTATTTGTGGCCAAAGATTTAAAAAAGATTTGGATATGGAGATAGCCACCAAGATCTAGAGGCCTAATGGAAACAAAATTAACAAGAGAGAAATAATATGACAAAAATAAATTGTATCCTCATCAAGAATGCAAGAGTCAATGATAGTACATAGGAGACCCCTTGGTTAAAGAAACAAAGGTGAGACATAAGAAGGCATAAGAAAATGACAAGTGTCTTAATCTTATGACATGATATGTAAAGAAACCACTTATCATTTACCTAAGGTGTAAAAGTGAAAGTGTCACATGTCCACTAAAGGTGGATCAACCTCTGAATGTGTAAAAGTGATAAAGTGATAGCTCTACCAAAGGTGGAAGTCCCACTTGAGATGGAAAAGTGATTATGTGATCACCTCGCCAAAAGTGGGAATGTCCCCATGTGGTCTCTAAGTAAAATTAAGTACATATGTGTTTATAACCTTGGAGAATAATTTATTAGGTGCAACAATTAAACACACCAACACAGGCTAACCCTAACAAAAAGATACCTTGCTCTTCAAATATATGTAAACAAACTTATCTAGCCACAATAATTCTCACTTGCTTCCATGTTGTTACTCTTGTATATCAAAAATGATCAAATTGGATTGAGTGACTAATCTAATAGTGATGTTGATCAATAATAAAATTATCCCTTACAACTTGATATAATAATGAAAGAAAAAAGGTGAGAGGAAAAACCATGTATTCCAAAAATAAGCTTCATTGAATTGTATATCAATTATTATGCTTTCTTGGACATTCAAAAAAAAGTGTTGGAGAAAATTGCATATAAAAGAAGTTGATAAATTTTATTACATGTGAGATCAATTTCTGAAAATGAAAAAAAAACAAAAGAAAACAAAAACAAACTCAGATTCTATTTTCAAGGGATATAAGCATTCTACTTAGCTAATGCCAAGAAATGTTCCCAAAATCATCTTTAATACTTTTTTGCATTAATTTTTATAAATCATTTTAATTTGCTTTAGTGTATATAACATCTTAATTACAACATACATAATCATTATTAAGAATCATGCACACACAATACATACATGTATTAAGAGCAACTCACATTGATAAGTAGCCATTAAAGTCTAATAAATATGATTTTACAATATTCATATGTTTTATTTTACAATATATGCACACGATTCAATAAAAAATTTAAGAGGCCAAAAGGACCACCCCAAAACAACACTCACAATAATCCTATTACAAACTACCTCATAAAGAATTCTCAATATATAGAGCTTACAACAAAGAATTTCACAAGTACAAGAGTTTATCAATCAAACTGTTGTTTTGTGAATTGATTTATGTATTTATATTCTTTTTTTTAAATGGAATTTTTAATATATTTTTCTTGAAAACTGATTTTGAAATACTTTTATTTTTTTAACGCATTTATTATTAATCTATTTATAGTGATAAAATATTTTTAATGCATAAAAGTATTTATAATGCATTTAATCCTAGTTCATTTATCTTCAATATGATATTTATTGCTAATCTATTTATATTCATAAAAATAATTTAAATGTATAAAATTAATTTTGGAATACAACCAATAAATATTTGTTACTAATCGCATTCTTAATTTTTTATTAAAAGTTGTTTTTGAAATACAATCAAAATCACCATTCACTCTTTTTTTGTTATATAGAAAATAAATTATATGCAATATTCATATTTTGGCACATGCATTCACAAATTGACATATACATGATTATTATAGTAGCTTTATAGTAAGGTAACTTTTTTTTGCATTACTTATTTTTCAGCTTTATGTCTAAAGCTTTCTACCTCCTAAAATTTCATATTATGTTTATTTTTCTCAACTTGAAATATTTGCAACATTTTAAATTGAAATTATAATGTCATGTTAAGATAGTTTAAGAGAAACAAGTTTACTAATTACTTCTAAATAAAATAATTTATTTTTATGTACCTAAGATATGAAGTAAATAATCTATTGGCAATACCCTTTCCTTGTCTCCAAATGAGGAGATGAAGAATGCTATTAAAGAGGAACAATCTAGACTTAAAAATATTACAACAGTATTTGTTTGTATGCATGTAAAATTTCTTCCTGCTCATAAATTTTTGGATGATTAGATCAATAATGTTTGGGGTAAGAAGCTCGACATTGTTGTAAGTTTTAGTAGGATGATCCAAAAGGGCTTACTTGTGGTATTTTTTAAAAACCATGCAATGCAAGAAAAGGTATTAAATAAGAGTTTCTTGAATGTAGGACAAACCATGTTTAGAGCCGTACCATGGTCCCCTAAAGGAAATCAAGAAAACGTTGTTTCACAAGCCTCCACTTTTTGGGTGGAACTCAAAGGAGTTCAGCCAGAATTTTGGCTTTTTCTACCCCACATTTTAAACCTATGGGCTCTATTCTGCAAATTGAGGATACTAAAATCACTCTCCCTCACCTTAATGCCCACATTCTTGTAGGCCCTACCCCGGGTGTTACATTCCCAGATGACATTTCTATGAATTTTGATAGAGAAACTTTCAAATGGGAAGTGACTAGACTTGGTGATATTGGTGCTTGTTTTCATTGTAAGTTGAATGGACATACTAAAAAGGACTGCCCTATGTTAAAAAACATTCAGAAAGATTTTCAAAATGTTAATAATAATGACAGTCATCAAAACCCTAAACAAGATAGGGCTACTATTGATACTCATGCTGACACCTTTTTAACTTTGAATAACCCTCTATTTGAAGATAAGTATGAGGTTAGACCTGCATCCATGCCTATATCTGAACCCCATAAGAAGGATTTTGTTGTTCCCTAGTAAATACTGGTGCCTAGAGAGAAGGTTAATGAGGATAACTCCTGCCATAAAAATGCTCACTAGATTGCTCTGTCAAGGATTAAAACAAGATCTAAGAATTGTAAAGATGCCCCTACATCTAATACATCTCTAGAACATAGGAATGTATTTGATGTATCCATGCTTTCAACACAGGCTACTGAGAAGAGACCATTGAAGGAATCCATTACTGATACTGAGATTTTGGAGGATGGGTTTACCGAAGTTATTGCTAAGAAGAAAAAAAAGAAAAACCTATGAAAAAAATAATGATAGAAGCAATAAAGAAAAGGGAAATGAAATCCCTGAGTGTTTTACCAGATTATGTAAGAACACAACCCCCCTAATTGGTCAATGATGAAGTTACAAATTCATAGCTGAAATGTTAGGGGACTGGAAATGCCTGACAGAAAATACATTGTTAGAAGATGGTGCAATAATCTTGAAGGTAAGGACATAATTTGTCTGCAATAAATCAAAGTAACTGGTTATCATGCTTTTAATGTCTTAAAACTTGTCTGGGACAATTCCAAATGCCTTTATTCATACCATGATAGAGGTAAAGGGGGTTTAGCAACACTTATCAGCCCCTCATGGAATAACAAAATCACTGCCCGTGGATTGTCACCATGTAATAGAGCTCTTTGGATCACTCTACATAGCAAAGATAAAACTATAGGAGTCTGCAACATATATGCTCCTAATGATTACAGAGATAGGGCAAATCTATGGGAGTGGCTGATTACCAATCTACATGTTGGTACATGGACTTTTGTTGGTGACTTTAATATGATTGAATCTCCTAGAGATAAGGAAAGAGGTGAAAATTTTGACTGGAAAGACAATGAATACTTCTTTTGGGATATATTTAAGAGACATTTTTCCATTGTTGATCCTATGGAGGGTCTTAGAGGCAGTTGTGATGGTATATGGTTTACCTGGTGTAACAATAAAGCCAACAAATCCAAAATATATTGCAGGCTTGACATACTATATATCAACATGCTTGAACTTGGCACGATCCAAAATCAAGGCAAATACCCCATTGGAGTATCCCCTGCTAGTATGTCTGACCACTCTCCTATCAGCTGTTGTATCACTGTCAAGGAAAAACCATGTCAACCTAGGATCTACCCTAAGAGACTTCTGTTTAAACTCAATACCTCCATACTTTGCAATGAGGACCATCTAGGTGCACTGAGGATGAAGGCTATCCTTTCAAAATTCTGGGATGCAAACACTTCACCCACAGCTAAATGGAATCAGCTAGTGGAGGCTTGGAGAACCATTTGTAAAACCATTGGCACAAAAGAAGCTAAGGACATGAACCTTAAAGAAAATAACCTCAACTCCATTCTACTAAGAACTGAAAAGGAGCTATCAGATAAGGGGGGAAATTTTAGTTTGGAAAAAGAGCTTATTGATACCAAGGGACAATCGAGAACCATTCAACATTTCAAGATTTAGGGACATAAGATTAGAGCAAAGGCCAATTGGATTAAGGAAGGAGACAGGGGAACTAAATATTTCTTCAAAATTATTAGAGCAAAGCATAGTAGAGAAGAAATTAGTGGTATTCAGACCAAGGATGGATTCAGCAGTGACAACAAAACTATTATGGATACATTTGTGGACTTTTATAAGGAGCTCTTCAACTCTGAACATAATGAAGGTAACCGCCTTTGTGTGGAACAATGCATTAATACCATCCCAAGGAAAATCAACAATAGTCAAAGATGCAAGTTAGGGAAGGAAATCTCCATCCAATAAATTGAAGATGCTATTGGGGCCCTTGCTAATGGAAATCCCCGGGCATTGATGGCTTGCCTGCTGAATTCTACAAAGCTAATAAAGTGTGGATCTTAGTTGAACTTCTTGAACTCTAAATATATGCCCTTGACATGGGGAATTTGGGGAAGAATGTCAATAGAGGATTAGTCAAAATCCTTCCTAAGGAAGGAGACAAAAGTCAAGTTAAGAACTGGAGACCAGTCACTTTATTAAACATGTCTTACAAAGTGATAGCCAAATTGTTGGCTAGAAGAGTCTATGAGGTCTTAAATGATATTATTTCAGTTACCCAAACAAGCTTCATAAAAGGAAGATATATCCTAGAAAACCTTATCACTAGTTGGGAGGCAATGCACTGGGCCAAGGCAGACAAGCAAAATGCTGCTATGATACTCCTTGATTTTGAAAAGGCATATGACAGGATTGAATGACACTTTGTTATGGCTATGCTTAAGAAGTTAGGTTTTCCAAACAACTTTTGCAAATGGGTAATTGTCTTGTTCAAAGATTCTAATACTGTTATTGAGGTTAATGGAGCACTCTTTGATCACATCCCCCTTGATAGGTCTATTAGGCAAGGATGCCCTCTTGCTCCTGCCTTTTATGTAATTGTTGTTGATGCAATGTCCTACATTCTGAAAGCTCCTGAGTTTGGCCACCCTATGAAATGAATCTCCCTTCCTAACAATGAAGACTTGTTCATTGAACAATTTGTTGATGATACTACACTTTTTGTTGAACTTACAGAACAAAACTTTGATAAAGTGGTAGCTAGAATCCAGTTATTTTGTAAAGCCTCTGGTGCTAAAATATCACCCCACAAATCTGTTATCCTTGGATGGGATAACACCCCTCCCTCTTGATATGACTCTTCATCCCCATCAGAAGGGTGCTAAAGGTAATTCCTAGACTTGGATTTGTCTTTAGCTTGGGTTTGCATGAAGGTTGTTTCATGCATTGTTTCTCCAAGGTTGTGGGTGCCTGTTGTATAACCCTCACTGTGTTCTTGACCCATTTCGTTTAGAGAGCATTATTAAATATATTTTGTGACTTTTTTGTATAGGGTTTCAGGGCCCCTTCAAAACCCGCACTTACCTTAATAAATAAAAACACCCTTCCCTCTTGGCTCAGTCACAAAGGATGGCAATGGTCTAGACCCGATACTATTGTCAGATACTTGGGCATACCTTTTGCCCTTGAACCATCACTTAATGAAATGTGGAATTGGATCTTCAAAAAGATTGAGAAGAAACACTTGAAGTGGCAAACTCGCATGCTATCCCTAGTAGGAAAAATATAGGTGGTACAAAAGGAATTATCATCCCATTCTATATACTATGCTTCAACTTGGTTGTTTTCCAATTACCAAAATAATAAGTTAGAAATGATTCTCAGAGATGTGTTATGGTCAGATGGCATTGGTAACAAGAAAAGACACAATCTCAAGTGGGAGTGGTGTTGCACTCCAAGGAGTCAGGGGGGTTTGGGGATTAAAGACCTCAAGAAACAAGGTATGGTTCTGGCATCCAAATAGATCATTAGAGTTGTTACAGTAATGAACCATGGAAAATCCTTATTATAAATAATGTTGGCAATGCCACCATTAAAGAGGGGAAATCTTGGAATAATGTTCCATTTATTGATATCTTATTGGGAGAGTTTGATGTGAAGGTCTCTGGGTCTAAAGTGTTCTTTGCAGTGTGGAAAGCATGGGGACATGTCAAAACATTCCTATGTTCTAGACATGCCATAGGGGAGAATTCCCATTTCTCTGTTTTGGACAGATCTATTTGGTGGGGTCTATATCTCAATGATAAACCTCTTGCTCTTACCTAATGTTGCTCTATCAAGAGTTGGCATAAAAAAGGCATCTCCCTCATCAATGATATACTGGACAACAGAAAAATTCTCTCATGGGCAGAGCTGAGAAACAATTTTGATATCCCCTCCTCTCAGAAAAAAAAAACATACACTCTCATTGTAAAGGCAGTGAGTAATTGGTTTCCTGGTAAATGCATTCTTACTTCTCGGAACATTGGGCAAATTAAGTGGATGGATGACACACTGTTTGGTAATTCTTCTTGCAAGCAACTATATAAGCTCCTCAATAATAATGATAGCATCTTTGGTCATATAAACCAAGCCTGGGGTTTGAACAGGTCTTACAATTAGTGGCATCTTGTCTTCGAGTATTATGGCATGCTCATGTTGAACCCAAAAAGATTTGTTTTAAATGGATTTTTCTATTGAAAAAACATGTTGGTTTCTTTATTTCCCAAGGTGTCAAGAATCACATTTCTTGTTCTGTTTGCAATTGTCTTGAATCTTATGAGCATGTGTTTTTTGATTGTCAGTGAGCTTTTAAAATTAGGTTTTTTTTTTTGGTAATAAGTTCAGTTGGAATTCTAATCGTGGTTTGTCTTGGCATGAAATTTTGGCTAGATATGTGGATAATTTTGACTGTAACCTTAATGGGTTTTGGTTGACCTTTACCACTGAAGTTATATGGCTTATTTGGAGACAGAGAAATGAGGACATATTCCAAGCTAAGAAGCGGGATCTTACTGAGTTTAATTCAAAACTCACATATTTTTCTATCATGACACAGGTAACTGCTACTATTCAAATTTCAAAAGAAAGATTCCAGAGATTGATCGAGGAAGGGGCCATGGTGTTGTTCCCTAAAGACATCCAGAATGTCATTGTTACTAATGATGCTCTTGCCTTGCCTAACATCAACAGAGACAATGTTCACAATCATGGAACTACTGACCCCAGCCCTCCTACTATATTGCATACATACCATTCCATTGACAACAACTGGAGGGAGGAGAGTGCATACAAAGATGGGAATACCACAGGAGAAAGAAATGTTGAGATTAGTGATAATCAATGGAGATCTGATGAGTACAGGCAAAGCAATGAATATGACTGGGTCTGATGTACCTCTGCTAAGTCTTAGTTTTTGTATATGTTCAAATAAGATTCAAGTTGTATATCTTTTTTGAATGACATCATACCATAATCTGATTGTATATATGTTAGAACATAGGACTTGAGATACTATGCTCTTTGGTCTGTACAGTCAGACAGTATACGGTATGATGATAATATACTTGTACTCAGTTGATTCAATATTTTCAATAGAAAAAATAAATAATCCATTATAAATAAATATATTTTAAATATATTCATCTTGCAATCCCAAATGTTTCTCATCTTACAATCCCAAATGTTTCTGTGAATGAATAAAATGATCAATATGTTAAATTTACAAGACTTCTAAATCATAATTTTTTTATAAAAAATCTAATATCTCTACTACAAATGACTACTATTAAAAACTATATAATTTAATTCACAAAATTATTATAAAATTAATAACTAGCAAGTGTAACATTGTATAATTATTCAACATGTAAAATTAATAACAAGTTAAATGCAAATCCAAAAATTCAAATACAAAATATCGATTGATTAAATATTCCTACTAGCAAGTGTAACATTGTATAATTATTCGGAGAGAACATATAGCTTCTGATTGGGTCGCTATGCCTCCCGTCTCCTCTTCTCCTGTTGCTAGGGCTTCCGTTGTTGCCGCCGCCAGTGTTGCCCTAGCTGTTGGGGCTCGGGTCCCTGCTGCTACTGCCTTCCTCACCAATGGCATTGGGCCGTCCGGTGCCAGTGGCATGGGTATGCCTGGTGTTTCGACTGGTTTTCTGGATGGTGCCTCTCTGCAAGATTCTGGGTCTCCTTTGTTGCGGTTGTCTGTTGCTCGACCTGGAGGTCCTGTTGTTTCTTATGCTGACGTGGTAGAATTTGAAGCTAACATTCATGGCGCCAAACCTTCAGCTTCTATGGCAGGGAGAGGGAGCCTTCAGTCCAGACCTTTGGGTGTGACGCCTCTCTGTAAAAGACCCCATTGTGGTAAATCTGAAACTTTAAATAAATGATGAAATCATTACAAATGCGGAGGATTTTTATTATAATGTTGTCATCTTCAAATTTAGGGGTTTCTGGCCCTCTTTAACAGACTTGCATGCTTGGATTTCCAAGCATTGGAAACCTATCTTATCTAATACTGTTCAGATATACCCTGCTGCAAAGGGTTTTTTTATAGCAAAGTTTGGAAATGCTGCAGACAGGAATACCATTTTGTGTGAATGGTGCTTCACTTGGGAAGATGATACTTTCCCCCTTATGTCCAAACCCTAGCATAAGGATTTTGACCCTCTTATCAAGTCTTTCAGAAAAACACCCATTTGGGTGAGACTCCCACATCTTCCCCTTCATCTTTGGCTGGACTATGTTCTAGAAGCTATTGGGGAGGCCATTGGGAATTTTCAGATGGTTGACTCAGGATCTTCTGACGTTCTTCATCCAACATATGCTCGCATCCTTGTGGAAGCTGATGCTTCAAAGGGTCTTCCTGAGAAGATAACTCTGTTTCCCTTCAGTCTCTGGACCCGGACTCTAGATTATGAGGGAATTCCGTTTAGATGCAAGATATGCCACAAGATTGGCCATGTTGCTCCTCAGTGTCTATCTGAAAAATTTATATCGAAGAAATCTCCTTCATGGTGGAAGGGATCTTCTGATCACCATTATACGGTTCATAAAGTGTCTAAGGATGATATTGTTCCCGATGCTGCCTTGGTTAAGGAGGGTGATGTTTCCCTTCTGGGGGACGCTGGTGTTGTTTCAGACAAGATTGTTGCTGCTGCTTCTGGCTCTATTGCTAGGGATTTTGCTTCCCCTATTCCTCCATGTGGAGACCAGGGGAAAGGTGGGGATGTTGTCCCAGTGCTTGATGGTGTGGACAGCCTTGCTTCTCAGGTTCCTGCTGAGAAATTGGGGGATGGATGGACAACAATAAAAGGAATAAAATCAAAGTCGTTCATGCCCTCTTTAGACATGCACTTATGATCACACAAGGGTGGGCCTAAATGTAAATCTTGATTTCCCTTTGTTTGTGGCACTAATACATTAGGGGTCAATTTGCGACGGCAGGCAAATGCAATGTGTTTTTGGCTTTTTTTTTTCAATTATAGCCCGACGACGTCGCAATTGCGACGGCAGCGGGATATAAGAGAAAAAAAAAGGAAAACATTTCTCATTTGTTATAGTCTGTACTCGCGCACGGGAATTAAGGGCCTTCCCTCCCTCAAAGCCTGCCTCTAAATGAGATAGTGAGAGATAGCTTTCGTAGCGGCATACGCCCATATCTAGCTCAGCGAAGAACTCTGCTCCCTCTCTCTCCCTTCCAGCCGACGCTTTATGGCTTCACAAAGTCTGGCTCCCTGACATTGGGGCAAAGGAGCATAGAAGAAGACCAACCATCGATTCACAGGCCATCCCGCATCATCTAGTCCTCTTCAAACTTATCGTCCAATTTCCTCAACAAAAATGGTTGGTCAGGTAGGACTCGCTTCAAAATTGTTGCATTCTAAATCTTGTAATGAAATAGCTTTTCGTGGGTGAATGAATGTAGAAAAAT
>MU223121.1:803665-825499 GCA_018584345.1 Thuja plicata | reverse complement strand
CAACAAACACAGTCATAGGATTCGATAGTCTTTTTCATTGTGTAATAGGCTTTGGTAAGCTTAATCAGATAATATAATTTTTTTTTTTGTTTTACTTTGTAACTGTCGCAATTGCGACGTCAACCCCCTGAATTGCGACGGAGATGCTGTAGCGGCGACGCCAAACGCCCGTCGCAATTGCATTGGGATCCGTCGCAGTTGCGACATCATCCAAGGGGATTGCGACGGGGTTGCTGTAGCGGCGACGCCAAAATCCCGTCGCAATTGCATTGGGATCCGTCACAATTGCGACGAATTCCACAAGAATTATGGCCGGATGATGCCAGAATAAAGTGGCAGTATAGCGACGGATATCTGTCGTAATTGCGACGGGTGATGACAGACGTCGTAATTTGCAACTAAAAATGAGCGACGTCTACTACTGTCGCACTGGCGACACATTTGTGTCGTAATTGCGACACATAGCCGTCGCAAAACGATGCCAAATGTATTAGTGTGGTCTGTTGGCTTTTTTGTGGGAACTTTTTGTTTGTTCCCTTGGGACTGTGAGGGTTGTTCTCTCTTTCCCTTGTTGTTCAGGGTTCTGGGTCCCTTCAAAACCAGTGTTTGTGGCCATGTGGTGGCCTATTCTATTTGTTGGTTATGTCTTTCTTGGCTGGGCTTTATTTCTGATCTTTCACTCTATTTCGGGTTTCAGGCACCCTGTAAAACCTGTTTTCCTTAATCAAAAACATTGTATAATTATTCAACATGTAAAATTAATAACTAGTTAAATGCAAAGCCAAAAATTCAAATACAAAATATTGATTGATGAAATATTCCTATTTGGTTATTTGGTTTTAAGCATTTTTTAGGGATTAACAGTTCCCGTCACATGATCACATACTACTTACTCCTATTTTAGATATTTGTAATCTAATACAACTTGGTTTTAAATTAATAAACAATGATTGACAATTGATTGTACTTATTTTTTATTTAATCTAATAAATAAAACCAATTTGTAAGTAGTGATTTTAGGTAAAACTTTATCAATTGATAAATCATTTCAATCAAATCTTTCCAATTTGATGAATATAATGAAAGACCACATAAATATAGAAGAAGAAATTATTACATACCACTTCACACTAAAAGAGGGGTAAAAATTTATTAAACTAGAGGGAAAACAGTACAAAGAGAGCAAAACATGAAGCTCTACTGAGCCCTATCACGATCAACAAGTTTATCAAAAACATGAGATAAATCAAGAGGCAGTTGCCTCTTATCAACCATACTCCAATCTTGCATGTGTTCTGAAGCCCATTTAGCCAAATAGTCAACACCACTATTCCACTCTCGAGGGATGTATGTAAAAATGATAGAATCAAGAGACCTTAACTGAAGAATTTGATTAATAACCAAAGTCAAGCGCCCGCTAACATCTATATGCTCTTGTCTAGTTAGCAAGTTCACAACCACCTCATAATCAGTTTCACAGATAATCATGTGTCAGCCACGTACACAACATTTCTCCACCACAAACAAGATGGCAAGGGCCTCCATTAAATTATTAGTACAAAAGCCCTTATACACAGGGAAAAGAAATTGGACTTCACCAAAACTACTACGGCTAACTTCACCAATGTCAGTCGGTCCTAGATTACCCCGAGAAGAACCATCAGTGTTGATTTTTAAAAAAACCAGGCAGAGGAATCCAATGCCCCTCACGATTAACACATTGCAAAGGATGTTTGGGCTTACTACTATATCGTTGACCAACAAACAGAGGAACCCCCCTGGCGATGAAAATTGAGGTAATTGCAAGTAACAACATCCTCAGGGTCCATACCATCATTCAACTCACACTTACCCAGAACTGTCTCTTGGAGAGTGGATAATTTACCACCACAGGTGCATGGCCCCAATCCTAACATCTTGAAAAATTATCTTGCTTCTTTCTAACCAAACATGCCACATAATAAAGGAAGGTCCAATTGCCCAGGCAACCTGAAGAAAAGAGATTTTAGAAGGGGAGTACTCCAAGCGATCCCAGAACTCAAACAAAGAAGAAACATGCTAGCAAAGACAGCCCCAAGCACTCCACCAGTAGTGCCAAATCTGCTTGACAAAAGAGCACTGAAAGAAAAGATGAGAGACAGACTCCTCACCATTACTGCACAAAACACATATAAAGGGGCCTTAAAAGTCTGTCGTGCCCATAACTAGGACAAAACACACACATGAAAAAATTTGTGTATGTGTTTTGTCCTAGTTATGGGCATGACAAAGTCGCACTTGCAAAGATTATCCCAAGTAAGACAATGATTATGAGTCATCAGACACATGAAAAAATTGCACTTGGACCAAGAGAATTTATTCCAAACCTACTTCCACCAAGGCACCTCAACATCTCAAAGCAAATGTCTAGTATTCTCCAGGTAGCCCCAAGATGGAGCACTAGCCCAAGCTAATACATCGGGTCCCATCAAGGAGTTGCACTCCCTAGAAGCCAGAATTTGAGAAAGCTCATTTTGATCCCTTTCTAAGCCCCTTGGTGGCCAATTAGAAGAATTCTTCCATCTATATCCAACAAGGCCTAGATTATGGGATGTCTTATAATGTGCCACCATATCCCATCCAGCAACAAGAAAAGAATCACTAAGAGCTTGAAGATGTGGGTGCATGGACAAAAGCGGAGGATAGCCATCCTAAGCATCACTCCAAAACAAAGCCTCGGAGCCTCTATTACATATCCAGAAAAGACTAATCTTAACCAACTGAGCACCAGTCTTCATAGTATGCCAAACCATAGAACCCCGCCCTCTAAAGGAAATCGAGAGACAGTCAATGGGTCAGCTCCCAGTAAGTACTTATGCATGATAATATAGGCCTAGAGTTGAGTATGACAGAAATACCAACGCCAATCTGAAATCTCAAGATGTGAGCAATCCTCCATTGAATAGGCTCCAGAGTATTGAAAAAATAAATAGAGGATTTGTGCTCATTGATTTTCTGACCAGACGCAGCCAAATAAATATCCAAAGTTTGCCTAAAGGTCACAACTTCCTAAATCCGAGCAATTCTAGCTAGAGCAGTATCATCAACAAATTGAAGATGGGAGAGTAGGCAGCCCATTACCCCACCGCCAACCATGAAACAAATCTTGAGAAACTCGAGACTTAATACGTCTATGAAGGCCCTCTACCATAATAATAAACAAATATGGAGAGAGATGATCTCTTTGGCAAAGACTCCTAGAGGCTCCAAATAACTCAGAAGGCTCACCATTAAGAAGAACAAAGAAAGTAGAAGTAACACAGCTCATAATCCAACTCACCCACTCTGAGCTAAAGCCAAAGGCAAGAAGAATTTTCCGCAGAAAGCCTCATTTAACCCTATCATAAGCCTTAGCCATATCAAGTTTAATCAACATTGATCTCTCCTTGGAAACAGTCATAGAATGGATGCCCTCAATACCAATAACCACTCCATCTAGAATTTGTTTGTTGGCCACAAAACATCCTTGCTCATCTGAGATAACAGTGGAAAGCCACGTTTTAAGCCTTTCTGCAATCAATTTTGTAATAACTTTGTAGACCACATTACACAAAGCAATAGGCCGAAAGAAATCCAGTTGATTAGCCCCTTCCTTTTTTGGGATAAGAACAAGGAATGTGGAGTTCAAGGCCCAGAGCATCTATTTGTTAGCATATGATTCCTTAACCACAACTAATAGATCCTGATTAATAATATCCTAGAATTCCTGGAAAAAATCTACTGGAAAGCCATCAGGACCCGAAGCTTTGCCCCTACGCATACCAAAGACCACCTCCTCCAACTCAGACATAGAAATCGGCCTCATGAGAGAATCATTCATCGCACTGATAACAAGGGAGGGAATACAAGACAGGATAATATTCTCCTCATCGTCAACAGGAGGAGAATCATAAAAAAAAGAGCAGAATAAAATTGGATAGCCTCCCAAGACATAGTTGGTAAAGAAGTCAATTGAAGACCATCTGGATTAAATAAGGAGGAAATCTGGATTAACTAAGGAGGAAATATAACTCCTATTCTGGCGAGCCTGCACAGATTTATGGAAAAAGGTGTTGTTCATATCCCCTTTCTAAAGCCAATCTATCTGAGCCTTCTGCTTCCAATAAATTTACTCTCTAAGTTCTCATTCTTCTAAATCCCTAGAAGCCCGAGATTCCTCTTTGCCCAAAACTTCATAAAAACCAAAATCTCAAATTTGCCTCATAATGACTGTCAAACACTCTTGTGCCCTCCCCTTCATGGTATGAAGATTACCAAAGTATAACTTGTTCCATTCCTTGAGCTTCCATTTAACATACTATAATTTTTTAACAAAAGAATACATAGATGTACCATAGGCAAGGCCCCCATCCCTCCACCAGTGAACCATTAAGTCATGCAGAGAATAGTCTCGAAGCCATATCAACTGGAACTTAAAAGGAGGATTTTTGGGAATAACAACACAACTAGCAGAAAATTTAATGGTCAATTATCCGAGCCCCTCCAATCCATAATCTCAGAAGGAGAGAGATTGCATCCAATCCAAAAATAGGAAACCAAAAATCTATCCAAACGCTCAAAGATAGCATCTTCCCCAGCTCTTCTATTATTCCAAGTAAAGATCCCATTAATCGGTTTAATATCAAAAAGATGCAAGAGAATATTTTCACGAAAAAGCTCAGAAGAAGGTCCCAAACGAGCCAACCCACCCCTTTTCTCCTTCAAACTTAAAACTAATTTGAAATCCCTACTAAAATTCAAGGAAAGGAGTACAAACACGAACATACCGTATATGAGACCAAAGCCCTATCTTTCCAGAGAGATCAACAGGAGCATACACATTAGTGATTAGAATCGTTTCACCGGTGTCCAATATCGAAGTAACCATAGAAAGAGTTGAGCGACTAGAAATCCACCAGAGGGGAGTAATCTTCTATGGGCCCCAAAAGATAGCCAAACCTCCAAAGCTCCCCTGAGACCCAATATATTGACATTGCCCATAATACCAAATACTAGAAACACATCGGGACATGGACTCCACTGAAAGCTTAGTCTCCTGAAAACAAAAAAATATCCAGAGTATGATCAACCGCTAACTCATGAATAGCCTTTTGTCTGGGGATACTATTTAACCCCCTAACATTCCATGAGAGAATAATCATTGAGTAGAGTGAGGGAAAAGAGCTTACATGGGCTTTAAAGCCCCTGACACTAGTAACAAATCTCTTGCTAATTTTATTTTCTCCTGGTCCTTTTTGCGACCACTCTTTGAGGGAGTAACAAAAGATACTTTCTTAAGGGGTCTTTGCATCAAACCCAATGCTAAGGAAGACCCCTTGCCTTTACCAGAGGCAAACACCTCCTTAGCCAAGTCTGCCAAGACAATGTCATTATCCTGTAGCACAATAGGAGTTGTGAGAGCTCTAGTCTCTGGGCACTAGGAGAGTCACGTTGCTACTTGACCACCACGTCCTGGTTCAAAACAAGAGAGTCATGTTGTGGAATCCCCCCATCAGAGCCTGTCACACCTGGAGAAACATCTAGAGGAATTTCCTCCTCTTTGGCCATATTATCCAACACCTCAAACCGATTAAACCCTGCATTTGGTTGCCTATCCCTGTAGGATCTCTTTAGTCCTCACCATTTAGCCTGAGTTTTAGCAGAAATAAAGCCATCCTTATCAGGGCCTGCCTCATTCATCAAGGCTTTCCCCTTACCTGCATTATCCATCAGGGATTTGCCCTTACCTGCATTGCCCATCTTCGGGCTTGTGGAAGAAGAAGACCCACCAGGACCCCCAACAGGATCACCATTCCCCTTAGAAATCCGAAGGCACTGTCGCTGCAAATGTCCATACTCATGGCATATTCGACATCGGAAAAGGAGGGATTCATAATCTAATTGTTGCACCCATGAAGAAGAGCCAAGACAGATTTCCAAAGAGTCTGGTAAAGGATTATTTAGATCAATTTCACCATAAACTCGAGCAAAGAAAATAACCTTTTTAACTAGGAATTGATGAGCAATTGCAGCCAGCTTCCCAAGCAACGCAGCTATCTGTCGCAAAATGTCTTCCCACCACAACTCTAAGGGAAGTCTTGGTACATGTACCAGACGGGGACCCACGAGGAAAGTTCCTCAGCAGATTTGAACCCTGTATGCCATGGTTTAACAAATAGCCCCGCGCATAGTTGAAAATCTTGCGATTATATATCTGATATCGCGATATATCACGCTACACAAACTGAAACGATATTATCTCCATTAATATCACTGACGCTATTTCCAATACCGCGAAGCGATTTTTACCTAAAAATATCATGATTTTTGGCAATTTTTACCCAAAAATCTTGCCGCTTATAACACCTAAATTTAAAACAAATGATTTTTAAAAATTTAGGGATTTTTTTAAAGTTGTAAAGGCTTCGGGATTTGGTTGTTTTTTTTGGGCTTAGGTGCAGTCTATATATATTTCTAGTTTTCATTGATACCAAAACTTGAACTTAATATGTATTCAGAAGTTGTAGACTCGTGATTATAAAAATATGGGCCTCCCTCAAAAACACGATCTTGATCAGACATGCAAGAAAATACAACCAAGAAATAGCTATTCACAACCAACATAATGTCCATATCACCTTCCAGTTGCCAAGACCGACGAATCCAAGCTTTGAGAGCCGACAAAGAAATCCGAATTCCAAGAAACTTGCAGATCAAAACATGTTTGGTCCACTACTCCACATCTTCCATAACAGACTCCGGAGGAATTACAAGAACAGGACGATCATGACTCCTCGGAAGACAGCCATTAACTTTATTTAACTTTGAGCTCACACCCACATAAAAAGACTCAAGCGTATGTGCATGCAACCCTGAAGAAGAACCACCAGGGGGCACAGCTCCAGAAACCACCAAGCTATTGGAAACCCCACATCCAGCCATCCAGATCCAAAAGAAGAGAAAAAAAAACAGCAAAACACCACACCACCGAACAAAAAAACCCCACACAGCCCCAAGCGCCTTCGCTATTCCCCAATGCTACCACCAAAACCAGAAAAAACCCACACCACCTATCACCCTGCACCCGCACCTCACAACCTGCCAAAACTCCGCACTCATCAGCACAACGAAAATGCAGAATCCAGGAAAGAAAACGGCGGCTACGCAGAATCCAAGAAAGAAAACAGCGGCTAGGGCAAACCCTAGCCGCTGTGGACCAGACACACGCAGCTCCTCATCGCACTCTTCCACCCACATACATTTTGTTTTCCTTTTCCTTTTTTCTTAATAAAAACTAAATAAACTAACAGCAAAACTAAGACAGACCAATCAACATGCCAAGAACCAACTTATTTAATTTTTATTGCAACAAAGAATTAATTTAAGGTCAACTTTACAAAATCTGATTTGCACAAATATCCAAGTAAATTAATGCTAAAAGTCGAATCCGATAGTATTCCTGTTATAGACAGGAACTAACAATTATTCCTCAGGTCAAGATCATTCCTGTTATATTCGATAAATTATTTTTTCACCTAATCCAATAAGCCCAAGCGTGGATTCAATTCTCTTGCTACTTTGAATTTGAATTGATTGTATCCAAAATTATTCCCATGAATTTGCCTCAACCCAGTCAAATGCAATTGGACTGAGATAGGGCTGAGGAATTCCAAAGGAATCAACAAGGGCCAGTGCGTGTGGCCGTAGCTCTTTACACAAATCCCCCACTTCTTTCTGGATCACCTGTGACTGTTGTGGTGTTAAATATCCATATCTGTATTACAATAACATCAGCATCAGCTTATGACCTTGGAATATTAAATAATAAAAAATAAAATATGAAAAACTTAAAAGACATAAAGATAACCAATTTTTGCTTCTTAACTGGTTTATTTCATTTCTTTCTAGTCTATGCATACCTTAGGAAGGAAACGTCTTCTTCAAGATTGACCAAGACATATAAAGTCCTCAACAGTCCTAGAACATCCTACAAATCCAGAACTTGTCCTTATAAGAACTAAGGTAGTATAATAGCTTCTGTCAAATTACTCCTAGGATAAATAGACTGTAGTCACCTTCATTGAATCAGCAGGACTGAGTTTTTCCTCTGCGGAAATGATGGCATTTAGTACTGCTCGTTGAGAGAAAGCTCTCCCCAAGTCCTCTGCTAACTTGTAACTCTAATCATCATGAAAATAACAAATCACTCCTTCCATGACTTTGAGATGAGATGAAGTCTAGTATAAGTGCTCTATGCAATGTCACATACATACATACCATGGTAAAAGCAATAGTTGTACTTTTGCCTTGTGAAACAACTTGAGATATTTCCATTGCTAAACGTTCCAACAAATCACGCTCCCTCAAATGGAAAATATCAACCTGCACAGCACTGCAATTCTTAGTTACAACTTACAAGTGAACTTACAGACCACCCTTACTGTGATGTACAGAAAATTGCAATGCAGCAATTAAACCAAAACAAATAACAGATGAAACCAGAAAGAACTCACTTGGAATATTATGCCTCGCACTGTAAAACTATCCAGAACTGCTGGAATTACAGGGCGGGTACCATTCATGTGCTCTAGACCCAATCCCTTAAAGGGTTTTTGTTTCTTATGAGCAGCATAATATTTTCCAAATAATGCTTTACTAACCTGAAGCATAGAAATGAAATGTTATGGTAGGCACCTGGATATATTTCTTTCAGAGAAAAATAGACCATAGAATTAGATAATTAAAACACATTGGAGGTTTCAAACTCCTTGCAAGGATGAAATAACAGGAATCTCCTAAACTACATCCAGATAATATTCGTATTATGAATTCCTGATATATAAATGACGGTATTTTCCTAGACACGGATAGAAATCTGTTAGAGACTAATGTTAGAGGTACACTGCAATTGAAACATAAAATAAAACATTACACTTCCTAAATTGCTGTCTCTTAAGCACTGAGAAATGTTTCCATACTTGGGTGAATCAAAAGATGATAGCCATTCTCTACCAGTATTTCATGGGTAGGATGCCCATCCTCACCCAACCAAAAAAACAGATTAAAAAACATTGCCCCATAAAATGGCATGTACTGATCTCTGACTTCACTAATAAATACTTGGATACAGCATCTACTACAAGTTAGTGGTTATGGTGTAAAGGTAACTGAATGTATTTGAAACAATGTGACTGAATGCCCATTTGTGTCCCCCACTGATTGAGGGATCCACTAAAAAATGCTCATTTACCAAACAAAAATATAAAAAATAAAAGTGTATGGTATTCTACTCATAGCATACCTGTTGCATAAGTACATTATTGTCCCCTTCAAATGTGGATTGAACATCATATTCACCCAGGAGGTTGCCTATGCGGTTTTCTGTTTTTAGACCTTGACCACCACATGCCTCACGGCACTCCTGCATCTCAATTTTGATTTCCATTAACTAATTGCATTTTGTAAGAAAAGATATAAAGTTGTAATCAAGCACACCTCAATGAAAAAAAACCAAGAAATTGAAAATTACAAACAAAAATATAAGCACTGACAAGATCATAGCATAGGCATATAATAACGTTATCAAAATTAAAGCCAGCCAAATCCTTACTGAAATTGAATACAACCTGCAATGTATTCATGTTGTGCCATGTGAACATGGCCTTGTATCCACTAGAAAGAACATGAATAGTCTTGCTATCAGAAGGGGTCCTTTTCCAATATATCCGCTTGAGATCATTAGCTGCACAACTCATTGCATATCTGCAAAGACAAAATCCTTTTAAAATATTGCTTAAGAAATTCCTGTCAATTTGACCTGTCAAAAGTTAAAGTTATTTCAAAGATTAATTCCCTGGCATTTGGGTTCATAAAATCAAATTGTCATTTGTCTACATTGTTCGTGTCCTAAGCTAATTTACTTATCCATTGCATATCAAGATAAATGTTTCACTCAAATTAGAAGAATCAAAGAATGTAAGAAATCTTTTTGAAACATTTCCATCTTGCAATGTAAAACAGAAATATACACATTATAGATAAAATTATTTTATTAAGTATGTCTACAAAACAACTCAGCGCATGGTCCTGCAAGAACCTCATTCAAAATGATAAAAACATTGTGCTCATAAAACAACATCTGATGGAAGTAAAAGTTAAAACCCCTAAAAAGTAGCTACATGCACTTCATCATAACAAATGGGTACATGATGCCTATCCAGAGTGAATCTGAGTCTCTCTCATCAGATGTGAGCCTACTTATGATTACTATTTATCATATATTCCATAGTCCAGAAAGCTCCTCCCTTGAAGTAAATTTTCCCACTGAACAAGAAGCAACCCATTACAAATATCGTGTACCTTCTTATTACACATATATGCTAAAAGAGCCATGTACAAACCGCAGTGAGGCATAAAACTTGCATCATACCTTACAAATACATGCTAAATTGTCAAACAATAAATAACATACCTCCGGATAATTGGGTGTAAGTTCCAAAAAATCAATCAAGAGGAACTTTCATTAAAAAATGTCATGAAAAACCCTGAACAATATTACAAGGATACTGCATGTCACACATTTTAAAATGAATCACCTATACCCACAACACATAACTTGCAGTTGTTACTGTGAAACAGTGATCCATAACTCGCCACGGGGTGTGCAAGTTTTGACAACCCGCGGGTCAAGTAGAGCTGGACGGGTTTTTAGGCTGCTGCAATATAAAGAAATTTATCATGGTGGCATCAATAGGTTTAAATACCATATTGTCGGCATACCTGGCAGGCAATTTGTTTCAGTTATGTTCGGTTAAAAAAATATGAAGAAAAGGAAACAAAAAAGAGGCAACGGGAAGAGAGAAATGCTATTAGCTCCCATTCATCCGCAGTCGCATCCACAACCACAGCTGCATCAGTATCCACATCCACATCTGCAGGCTATGTTGGAGAGGGTTCTTCCATGCCTCCCTTTCGTTCTAGTGCTAGTGCTTTTACTGCTACTCCTAGTGGCACTATTACCCTTGGTCCTAGAGTCCGAAAATCGAAGTTGGACAGTTATTTTGTGCCACGCACTACTCCTAGTGAACAGACCTCGCTTGAGAGCATGGGTTGGAAAAAGGAGGTCCGTGATGTTGCACGAATTTTTTTTGCAAGTTTTGGTACTTTTGCAACATTCCATTTGTTGCAGCCAGGTAATTCTTTTTTATTTGATTGCTTTAAGTTTAAAATTTAATTTTAAAATTTATAGTTTGAAGTTGAACTATGCTTTGTCTAATGATTAATCATAATCTCTTTGTGACAGGTCTCCTTATCGGCAAGGCATGTTAGATGTCGTAACCATTTGTGGGGCAGGCTTTAAAGCCCCTACCGATGTTAAGTGGCCCCCTCTTGTTAGAAATGGTTAATGATATGAATGTTGAGCTAGAGGACCACAGACAGTCTTGGAGCCAAAAGGGTTGCACCATCGTGACAGATGGTTGGACGAATAGGTGGAATAGGACACTCCTAAATTTTCTCGTTTCATGTGGAGGTGATTGATCATTCTACTTCCCTAAATGCATTGAATAATTTCATTTTTATTTTGATTTGTTGATTGATCCATGATAATTGATACTTATTTTGCTTTATTTTTCAGGATCCACCATGTTCTTGAAGTCTATTGATGCTTCCACACATGTGAAGAATGCTACATACTTATGTGAGGTTATTGAGGAAGTTATACATGAGGTGGGGGAAGAAAATGTGGTGCAAGTGGTGATAGATAATGTAGCAAGTTATGTTGTTGCAGATAAACTTTTAACTTTTTAAGTTTTGATGGAGAGTTATCTATAAATTTATTTAAAATTTTCTTAACATGTCTAAATTTCTAATTAATTTAAAATTGTTGCAGGTAAACTTTTGATGGAGAGGCACCTGAAAAAATTTCGGTCTCCATGTGCAGCCCATTGCCTTGACCTCATGTTAGAGGATATTGGCAAGCTTGAATGGGTCAAATCATGTGTTGATAAGGCCAAAAACATTTGCAAGTTTATCTACAATCATGCATTGGTCCTTAGCATGATGAGGCAATTACATGGGACAAGAGGAGTTGGCTCGTCGTGGTATCACGAGATTTGCCTCAAATTTCCTCACACTAAAATCCTTGTTGAAATCAAAGGCACCTTTGAGACACATGTTTGTTGGTGAGGAGTGGATTGCCTCATCCTATGCTACTACCACTGCAGGGATGGATGTGGCAAATTGTATTTTTGACGAGCCAAGTTTTTGGACCCCTTGTGCAGAGATCATGCAGGTAAATATATTTTTGTTTTGTTTGCAACTTTGCAATTTTTCTTGTTTTGAAGTTTTAATGCACACTTGTGACTATACTATTTTTTTTAACATTATATGCAGGTCACTAAGCCCCTCTTAGTTCTCCTACGAGTTGTTGATGAGGTGAAGTCCTCTATGGGCTACATATATGAGGGCATGGATAGGGCCAAAGAGGCCATTAGATCCAAGAATGCAGGAGTTGATGGTAAGTATGGCCTCATTTGGGAGATCATTGATAGGAGATGGCAAAACCAACTTCACAGGCCCATCCATGCAGCAGCTTATTTCCTCAATCCTTCATTTCATTTCCTTGATAACTTCAAGACGGGTGAGGAGGTTCTTAGTGGCCTATATTCAGTGATGCAAAAGATGTCTAGTGATGGCACATCTACAGTGCAAAAGATAGATGCATATAATAATGAACAAGGGGTGATTTTCGCAAGCAAGATGTGCAAAGACGCTGGGACAGCATTGCAGCCAGGTAGAAATATATGGTAAACTTAAGATTCTTCAGTTTATGGCTTATGCATTTTGATTTTATAATCTATCCTTAAAGTTGGAAATGATTGCTTTTTTTCTTTTCCCTATTTCAGATAGATGGTGGCAAATGTTTGGGCCTACAGCCCCAAACCTTCAAAAACTTGTCATCCGTATTTTGAGGCAGTCATGCAGCGCTTATGGATGTGAGTGCAATTGGTTCATGTTTGAGCACATCCACTCGAAGAGGCGTAATAGATTGTCTATGGAGAGGTTGAATGATCTTGTCTTCGTTCATTACAACCTCCTTCTTAGGACCAGACAGATTTTGGACACTGACTCCTCTCTGATCACTCTAGCAGAGATCGATCCAGAGTCTAAGTGGCCCACTAAGTCTACAGATCCTGTCTTCACTGAGGAGGACCATGAGTGGGTTGACCAGGTAGACAAAGAAGTTGAGGTTGTGGCTATGGTAGAGGACGAAGATAGAGCACGATCAGCTGCCCGTGCAGTTGATGTTGATCAGAGTAGCACCTCACAAGCAGAGACTATGGCTTGTCAGTCATCTAGGACCTACTTCAGACAAATTTGTAGGAGGCAAACATACTACTCTGAGGTTGAGGTTGAGGCTGAGCTATAGACTTGTTTTTGTTTACACATATGTTTGGGAACATTTGATGGCATGGCTTTCATGGATTTTATATACATTTGACAATATTTATGATTCTGCATATCTATGTTTTCTATTTCCTTCAGCTACAATTTATGTTTGTACTTATGTGATGGATGTATGTTTATGTATGTGATCAAATTAGCTTCTATTTGATGATGTTATAGTGCTTTAAGCTTTACTCAATAATGGGTGCATGAAAAAAGTTTTAAATCGTAAAAAATCTATTTTTTTCATTTTGCCGAGTCATAGCCGAGTTGTTGTCAAGTCATCGCGAGTCACAAGTCGAGTCGACCTTGTCTAGTCATAGTTGAGTCTGAGTCATGGAACTCTGCTCTGAAAGCACCAAGGCTTGAATAATGCATAGGTTTAAATTGAACTTAATTATTACGAATGATCAAAATAAACCTTACCATAACAAAGGTATTTTCAAGATATAGTCCAGTGGACTTGACGAATGGTAAGGCGAAGTGATTACCATAAAAGGGGCAGCATTTTAAACCCACTGCGCAAGGTCCTCAACTTAATGTGGGCACCCATGCGTTTCCCAATGGAGTGACATTAAATCTTGTCATTAAAACTTGTTAAATCTTGGACTGCCTTCCAACATAATGTTGGTGAGAGACACCGTTAAAATTTTGAAAAGGCATTGAAAGAATCCAAAGCACAGATTCCGAGGCAGATTGATGGAAGACCCATAAAAAATGAACGAAGACCCAGAAGAAATGAGATGAACCTACCTGGCTCTTCTCTATAAATTCGAACCAAATTTACTCCACAAGATCATATAACAACACTTCTCTTTTGAAACAAATATGAAACTTCTTTTTTTAAAACATTTTCAATATTTAAATCAAATAGCAATTCTCCAGGAAAGATTTAATTCTTTGAAACAATTACAAAAATATGTCAAATAATATGGCGTTACAATTCTTTGAACAACCAGCAACCATTAAATAGAGTAATTGTAAAATGCTACCTCATATAATTTGGATTAATGTTGGCCGCACTGTTTCAACACTATCTGCGGCATCCAACCAACACTTCTAATTCGTTTCCTTCCCCACACTCAAAGTGCAAGGCGGCTAGTGGTATTACGGCAGCTTGTAACTATGAAGGAAGACGCCCAAAGCAGACTTCTGAATCCTCAACTCCCACTCGCGATATGATGATCACTGACTTTCAACCACAGCCTCTTCTTGATATGCGAAAACACAAGAACAATGCATAAACTCAAACAGCAATTACCCTTAACACAATTCACTGGATACCATTGATCCAATTCAAGGTGTTGAATCCACAAATTCAATTCACAATTCGATATGCTCCAAATTCTGAAACCCTTAACCAGTTCTTCATTCCACAAGTTTATAAAAATGCATAAGATGATCTCCTTTAAAAGTTTCGAAAGACTTATATCCAAGAGGCATCTTCCTCTACAAGGCTCGAATCATATCTTCAAGCAGACACTTCTCATAACTTAAAAGCCTTCCTTCATTAGGACTTAGGATATAAATTGTATAATGCTATTTAACTTTAATAATCATAAAGCATCATTAAAACATAAGATATCATTAATATCAATGATATAACTTATAATTCCATCATTAATTAAATAAAGAAGACTGAATGCATCACTCTGATCTCATCCTGCAATGCACTGACACTGAAACACTGAAATCCATCATCCCAAAATAGAAATTGGCATAGGGTGTCTTACCCAAAATAGTAAGTCCTCTCTGACAGACCCTAAAAACAAAACATTAGCCCACGAGGGTCGCTATGATGGGCTAACAATACTATCCCACAGACAACTGCTAATTCGGGGACATCACAGTCCTCCCTGCCCAAGATTGCTTGTCCTCGAGCAATCATAAAAAATAAATGCAACAACACAGTCCACCTGGATCCCGTAGATACACATGTAGTGTCCCCGTCGCAACCAAACTCCTGTAAAAATATCTCCAACATCCACAACACAATCAGCATAGTCTGAAAAACTGAACTCAACAATCGAACCGGTGAGACTGAACCAAAAACACCATACGGAAGTAACTCAACCGATAAACTTAACTTGCCTCCAACCTTCGTGCCAACTAAACTATCATACCAGTCGTCAAACGGATGCACCAATGTACTCTGCAACTGGTAGATATCCTGAACATGAGGATCAAATGTAAAACTGTATGCACTCCTCACTGTGTATACCTCTATGAACTGCTCATCAAATCCTATCTGACAACCCACAGAAATTGTCTGACAACCCAGTGCATTGATAGGCTCCCAAGCAACATCATCATCCCCACTCACCACCTGAAAGGGATTATCACTAAGCTCGAACAACGGATTGTCATAAGACAGTCATATCCATATGAAATAAAGGATTGTTCACAAAGTGAACTGCTCCCAACTACTGATCTGAACTAGGAAAATGTGAACAGTGAGAGACATGATGTGTAACCTGCTCTAACTGAAAGGGTTCATGCCTCCGTGAATCCTCCCTATCTACTGCACAAGAAAACATAGTGCGTAGACTCCCCTCAGAGAGGCAATGTAGCACATACTTCCTACCCTGATATTCAAATCTCATCTCCAACACACTCAAGCTAAGGTCGAATTCCTTAATCTCCTATAACCACTGCATCCCTGTCACCGCATCCATCTCCCCCAAATCGAGCACATAAAAATCAGATTTCAACTCGTAATCGCCAAAGAACAAAGAGAGATGATTAATGCGTCTGGTACAGGTAAGGGTATAACCATCGACCACCCTAACTCAAAATCCCGCAAACTCCTCAACCTGAAGACCACACTGACTAGCAACTCTCTCATGAATGAAATTGTGTGTAGCTCCAATATCCAATATAGAAATACAAGGTTGTCCTTCCACTAATCCTCTTAGTCTGAAAGCAATGGGAAGTGGCACAACAGTGGAAAACACTATAGGAGATAGTTTGGCATCGGGACCAAACTTCATCCGCTTCTGAATCAGCAAACTGACAAGAAGTCTCAGCCTCAACCTCATCATAGTACACCCGCATAGAACGATTCGCCTTACTCTTAGGCCTTAAAGGACAATTGAGCTCTCTTTTAAAAGGCTCCTTGAACCAAAAACACAGTTGTCTCCTCAAATCCTCACGAGTCACCTCATCATATTTCCCAGTCGATTTTCTTCTTTCATCAACCACTGGTGGAGGTACCTCATTTGCGGATACAGTAGAAGATTTAGGTTGCGCTTGCCCTTTAGAGGCTGCAAACTCCATGTTCTTAGCTTTCTTGATGGCCCCTTGCAAGAATTGAAGATCAAATGCTCTAAGCCACCCTCTTAAGGGCTCCTGTAATCTCTCTGTAAACAACATAACCAAACGTCTCTCTGACATATTAGGAACCATGACAGAGTCTCCAGAATTCAGCAATAAAGGATTCCAAACTACCGGTTTGCCTGAGCTGAGCAAGGTCCCCGAAATAAGTTTCTGGATCCTTCTGATCAAAATGTTCTACCAAACCATCTACAAACTCCTGGTAAGATACAATATGATCATGATGTAAAGAGACCAACCCATGGTACCACCAGTCATGGGCTAGACCGTCTAAATGCAAAACCACAAACCTGATGGCGTCCTCAGACATAGGACGTAAAGGCAAATAAGTGTCGAACTTGTGAATCCAAGCTCTGGCTGTCATTTTCCCACTCCCATCAAAGTGTGTTAGTGTCAATTTGCTAGTTGACTGTTTCAATTCATGATTCACCTGTCTCTGTCTCCCATCAATTCTACCTTTAGAACGTTCTCTCTTCTAAATCATGAACCTGTCAAATTTAAGATGTTGCTTTACCTTGGGTGGTAAAGCATCCCACTCAGTGTGCAAAGCTAATAAATCATCGACAAAAGAAACTTCATCATCGAAATTAACAACATTGATCTCCGGTCTCAAGAAGGTAGGACACAGAGGCCTGTCCTGTGTACCTGTCAATTCAATTCTAGACCTATGAGAAATCGCTGAAATACTTCGTGCATCCCTGTCCCTACCCTGATCGCGTGGCAGTGTAATACGTTGGAGGGTGTCAGACAAATTGTGTAATACATTAGCCATCTGTTGTTGGCCAGCTGCCAAGTCCTGCTGGCTACGCGCAATATTCCTATACACTGTCCTAGCTTCTCCATCTTCATCAAAACCTATGTCATCTAGAATTCTCCCTTCCATATTTCTCTGTCCCTGATCACCAGGCGGAGGAGAATTTCTCCCTCTGCGAGCGTAATGGAAGCCTGGAATGTATCTATCTCTCTGCAATAAATTTAAAAAACAAAATCTCACTTCCCTGCAGGCTGGCAAGAAAAATGCTCTGATGCCATTGAGATGAACCTGCCTGCCTCTTCTCTATAAACAAGAACCAAATTTACTCCACAACGTCATATAACAACACTTCTCTTTTGAAACAAATATGAAACTTTTTTTTAAAACATTTGTTTCAATATTTAAATCAAACAACAATTCTCAAGGAAAGATTTAATTATTTGAAGCAATTACAAAACTATGTCAAATAATATGGCGTTACAATTCTTTGAACAACCGGCAACCATTAATTAGAATAAGTGTAAAATGCTACCTCATATAATTTGGATTAATGTTGGCCGCACTATTTCAACACTTTCCACGGCATCCAACCAACACTTCTAATTCGTTTCCTTCCCCACGATGAAAGTGCAAGGCGGCTAGCGGTATTTTGCAAGTGCATGTTGGGATAGTGTGAAACAAAAATTGGGATGGTCGGGGCCTCTTCAAAATTCCATTAAGGAACTTTTTTTAAGCTGGCCTGGGGCAACATACAAGTCTGTCCTTTCCAAGGTCTGGCAAATATGCCCTTCAATTGTGGTTTGGGAGATATGGAAGGAACGCAATCGTAGGATTTTTGAGGATAAGATGGAGTCCTTGGATAGGGTTATGGTGAGCATCAATTCCTCAATTGAAGAGGTCTTGGGTGCTTCGACCTTCCTTCTCAAGCCTTCGATCCCCTTTACTTCTGAAGATACGCGAATTCAAAAAGAATGGCCTGCTACTCAGACTCGCTTTAGGAATGTTGGTTTCCCGAAGGGGAAACCTAAATCAGGAAAAGACCAGATCAAATGGGAGACCCCGGAGTGGGGTTGGATGATGCCGCAAAAGGGAATCCTGGCCCCTCTGGTGCAGGAGTGATAATTAGAGATTGGCATGGCAATACTAGGGCATATACAGCCCAAAAACTTTCCGATGGAACTAACAACTTGGCAGAGGTTATAGCTGCTATTCTGGCATGGAAATTGTGTTTAGGTTTGGATTGTCGAAAAATCCATTTGGAAGATAATTATTTAGGCTATTCAGAAAGGTTCCACACAAGCTTGGCATCTACAAAGTTATGTTTACTTTTTGCAGGACCTTTCTAAATTTGAGGCCTTTAGAATAAGCCATGTTCGGCGAGAAGGGAATTGTGAAGCGGATATTTTATTCAAGTGGGCCGTTTCATTTAAAAACACTAATGAGCTTATATGGGAAGATTTCCGTAATATGCGGAAGGAGGATTTTGTTCTTAACCTCTAAGTTTTTAATGATTATTTTGCACGGCTTTTGGAAGCCATAAATGTGTCTTTAACATTCTGTCTTTTCAAATCGTCCTACGCGGACGGTAAATTTGCTGTGTTTTTGTGAGCTCGTGTGAAAGATGACGTCCGCTCGTTTGCAACAGACATCTCTTAATGTTTTTAGTAAGGCCGGCAGCTATAAATATAACTCTCATGCTCGGTTTTTTGTGTGTTTCAAATTTAGAAAGTTGTTTCTTATGTTTTTAGAAGTGGTCTCTTGAGGGCTCTAGTTTCTAATTCTGGTAGAAAGCGTTTTGTTTAGTGGTTATTTGTGAAAATATGGAAGCCACATTTACAGTGAATACTTGGAAGCAGCAGAAAGCCTTTAAAAGGCCAGTGAAGTTTGAACGAATGCGTGGCTTGGTTGTAATTAAGGTCAACAAAGTTGTTCGGGCCGTGGGGGATGTTTAAGGGCCTTTCTTTGTTAATAGGAAAAAGAAATGGAGGGTTAACCTGGATATTATTTCAATGGTCATGGCTTGGGGTTTAGAGATTGGAGGAGCTAAGAAGATTAATATCAAACTCAAAGGGAGTCTGATAGTTCATCTTAAGCAATCTTGGATGATCAACCGATTGATATCTTCTCTGTGAGAGAAGTTCGAGGTGAAATCCCTTATTTTCACCCTCTGCGCTGAGGCATGATGGACGTCATGTGTGTGACTCCATATTTTTAATGGGCATGTCCCTTGTGTACATCATGAGGAAGTGACGACTTCCAAATGATTATCACTTGTATTTGTAAGAGTTATTGAAAGGTGACGATCTTACAATAACTTGACCTTCTATTGTGATCCGAGTAATGAGAATTGCGCGAATCACGTGAATCGCGATTCAATTCACCCTCCCCAATTTTTTGGGAGCCGGTGAATCAGATCGGCGATTCTTAGGCATGAATCGCATGAACCGGCGATTCATGGAAAAATCGCATGAATTGCCTTACGGGAATCGCTGTGAATCGGCCGCGCGGCTGAGCCATAAAGTGAACAAAAAAACATAAAAAAACACTTTTTTTTTTTACTTTTTTAGGTCATTCCGCTTTGTTATAACCCTAAAGGGTCTTCTATTTGCAAAAGAGGAAAAGTGAGAGTGAAAAGTGAAAGAAAAGAATAGAAAGGAGAAAACATAAGTTTCCAACCAGCAAGAAGGAAGAGCACAAAAGGCATTGAAAATTCATTTGGGGAGGCCATAGATTGAATTGGGAGCACTAAGGAGTCAACAAAAACACTCCACAACTCATTTGCAAGAGGTAAGTGTTCATTTTTTTTGTATGTTATTGTATCATTCATTCTTTCTTAAATTTTTTTAGTTTTCATTTGCAAATCTTAAATGTTTTTTAGTTTTAGTAAATTGCAAAGTAGGCTTTGTTGTTTTGTATAATATTTTCAAACTTTGAGGTTTTATTTAAATTTTCTTAATTGCAGCAGCCTTAAATTGCATTTTCCAAGATGGGTAAAAAAGATGAATGTTGGAAATATACCGAAGAATTTCCTGGAAGAACTAAATTTCAAACAAAATGTATGTTTTGTAAAGAGATAAATTCAGGTGGCATTTATAGATTCAAATTCCACATTGCTGCCATACCTGGACATGATATCACGGTTTGCACAAAACAAACTCCTGAGGCAAAACGCACTTATATAGTACGATTAGCAAAATTTGAACAAGAAAAAATAAATAAGAAAAGGCAACTTGAAGAGTTAAGGGCTATTGGTTCCCATGCTCCCACAGCCGCAACTACACCTACATCTGAGTCTGCATCTGTAGGTTGTGTTGCAGAGGGTTCTTCCAGGCCTCCTTTTTATCCTAGTGCTAGGCCTAGTGTTGATGGCGATGCTACTGCTAGTCGTTCTTATACTGCGAAAGAACAAATTGGATAGTTACTTTGTGCCCCGCACTACTCCTGGCTCACAACCCACGCTTGAGGGCAAGGGTTTGAACAAGGAGATTCATGATGCTGCCAGAAAAGAAATTTGCAAATTTTGGTACTTTTGCAACATTCCATTTATTGTAGCCAAGTAATTGATTCTTTTTTATTTGTTTTACTTTTCTTTTACTTTACAATGTTACATAATGATTTGTCATCTAAATTTCTAATCATAATCTACTCGTGACAGGGCTCCTTATTGGCAGAACATGATAGATGTGGTTGCTATTTGTGGTCCGGGGTTTAAAGCCCCTACTGAGAATGAGTTGAGTGGATACCTTATAGATGAAATGGTAGAGGATATGAAGGTTGAGCTTGCGGGCCACCAAAAGGAGTGGATCGAAAAGGGTTGCACCATCATGACTGATGGTTGCACTCCTCAATTTTCTTGTTTCTTGTGCAGGTGATTTATCATTCTACTTTCCTACATGCATTGTGAATTGTGAATCGTGATTGTCATTGAATAATTTAAATTTTGATTTGTTGATTACTAATTTGTTGATGATCCATGATAATTCATTGTTTTGTAGGATATACCATGTTCATCAAATCTATTGATACTTCTGCTCATATAAAAAACGCCACATACTTATGTGAGGTTATTGAGGAAGTCATAGCAGAGGTGGGGGAAGAAAATGTGGTGCAGGTGGTGACGGATAATGCACAAGTTATGTTGCTGCAGGTAAACTTATAACTTTTCAAGTTTTGAAAATAAATTTATTTGAACTTTTCTAATTCTAAGTTTCCTAACATGTTTAAATTTCTAATTAATTTAAAATTGTTGTAGGTAAACTTTTGATGGAGAGGCATCCCACCAT
>MU223121.1:786862-801790 GCA_018584345.1 Thuja plicata | reverse complement strand
CTTCTATTTGATGATGTTATAGTGTTTTTAAGTTATATTCAATAAAGGGTGCATGAAATAAGTTTTAAATTGTTAAAATCTCTAAATTTTAAGGGTTTTTTAAATTTGTCGATTCATGGGTGATTCGCAATTTGATTCGACCTCTCCGATTCCGAAACGATTCCGATTCTCGTTACTTTGATTGTGATAGACATCGTGTGATGGCTAAAACAGATCACAATAGATGATTTCCTGCATGGTGGATTCAGTTCCTTAAACAAACCATTGACCTTCTATTGTGATAGACATCTTGTGATGGCTGAAACAGATCATAATAGATCATAGTTACAAGACTCGGACTCGCCTCGGACTCGGCAAGGTTGGATCGGCCTCGGACTTGGCAAATCGAAAAACCCAAGAAATTCAAAGATTTTTAAGGATTTAAAGCATTTTTCATGCATCATTTAGTCAATTAACATCAAATACACAATAATTGAGATAAATAGAAGCTACTTTGCACGCATATACAAGTTTACAACTCTAAGCTGAACTGCTTCACTATTAGTTGCTCCTCAAATGCTTCTAGAATGAGAGGATGATTGAATGTGAGAGACTGTGAAATGGATGCAAATCAATGCCTTTAAATACAAGCATATATAATCAACTTGCAAAACCATTTGTTTAATCAGCTCACTACGGTAAGCAGAATGGATGGAGTCGACTAAACCTGAGTTCGGCTTTGAATTTAAGGGTCAAATCTGTGACCATAGGGTTGATCCTGCATCTACAAAAATGATCTAGGATGGTAGAGTTGGAGGATCTAGGTGGGGGACACCAAATGAATGTTTGGGTATCTGTGCTGCAATAAATGAAAGCTATATGGGAAGATGTGTAATGATGGATAAGGTATGGATAAATGTATGAGGATGTGTGTGCATAAGGATAGGTAAAGGCTAGAGGAACGAGTTGAACTTCTCACAAGTTACACTGTTTGTCAATATGTACGTGTATTAAGATATTCTCCTCAAATGGGCACAACACTAAATGGGAAATCACATGGGAATGTAAAATTTTCCATTACAAATATATCATTGCAGTTCTCATATATTGTTTTATTGTTTTCTTAACACATTTTCTTGTCCAAAAGCTTTACCAATCATGGATATGAGCTATGAAAACCTAATGCTCCTAACCCTATAAAAAATCTTTATCATGGTCCTCTAATTGTTGTTTATAAGTAGCAATACAAGTCACTTTTTCTACCATATCAAGACCTTCATTTTGGTGGTTGTTCCCTTTATCATCCTTGGGATTTGGATCAAAGTTAGGTGTTTGAAAACCTCTAATTCTGTGTTCTTTACCATACTACATGAATTTAAAAGACAATTGCTTAAGTGAATGTGGATTTCATCAACTGTCTAGTGACTAAATTCCCAAAATCAATTTGATACTACCAAAATGGTAATCTATAAAAATCAGTATTCGTTGTTTAAGATCCCATCTTGAGGTTCACATTCAAAACACAGTCCTGATAAGTCACATTGGTCAAATTGTAATGCCTCTACCTTTCTCATGCAATTACCTTAAGGAAAGAAATAAAAGGGAGAATAATTACTATTAGTATTATAAAGAAAAACTGAAATATAATGAAGTTTAGTCTTAATGAAATTATTGAAAAACTTTGGGTTTTTGTTTTGTAATAGATGAAGGTCCTTGCTGCTACCGCGGCAGAGTCCACGGACTCGGCGAGTCCGACTGGACTCTGTTAGACTCGGGCGAGTCCGAGTCCAGAGTTAGTAGACTATGGAGACCCGACTCGCCTCGGGACTCGCAGAGTCCTATAACTCTGTAATAGATAGAACTTGTAGATAGAATCGCCGATTGAGGCAATCCACATTAAAGCTTGAGAAGCTTGTGGATAGAATCGCCGATTGAGGCAATCCACCCGGGAACTTGTGGATAGAATCGCCGATGGAGGCAATCCACTCTAAAACTCGTGAGTTTGTGGATAGAATCGTTGATGGAGGCAATCCACACGAGAGCTTGTGGATAGAATCGCCAATGGAGGCAATCCACTCTAAAGATCGTGAGTTTGTGGATAGAATCGCCGATGGAGGCAATCCACCTTAGAGCTTGTGGATAGAATCGCCAATGGAGGCAAACCACATCTTGAGACTATGTTTCTATTGATTACATCATGAGGATGATGCTTTTATTGCTTACATCATATGATTGATGTTGTCAAGTGTCATATAAGTGTTGACATTGGATTGATTTATCCTCTAGCTAAGAGGGAGTGTTGACGTTTTGTATAGCTATGGTGAGGGTCATAAGTGTTGACACAGGAGACCACTAGACATTCTGTTTGATCATCCTCCCTAGCTAAGAGGGAGTGTTAATGTTTGTAGCTTTAGTTGTAGGATCATTAAAATACATATAATATATGTTAGTAATAATAATATAATATATATGTTATATTATTATTAATCATATGAAATTTAATATTCAATATTAAAATATTATATTCTTCTTAATTAATAATTGATTGATGTAACATTATAAGATTGATTAATTATAATTAATCGGAAGAGGCATGTCCTTTCTTATAAATAATAATGAATAGACACGTCATCATGAAGGGACATGTCTCTCCTAGCCTCATTCCCAATATAAATGAAAGAGAGATTGTTGCATTTGGAAAACACATACAACATAGAGTGCTATTACATTTGCAGATATCCTAAAACTTAACACCGTCTACTAATGGAGTTCGTTTTGAATTAGAACGCAATTTATATTCTGACTGCTGCATGTCACGTCAGTGCGAGGTCACGTTCAAACAAGGTTTCCACTACAAAGAAGATTATTTTGAAAGTCTAATTGCTGTCGGGCTTAATAAACAAAAGACTTGGCACGCAATTGCTGGTGTTTATATTTTTTCGGGCTTTCGTATAATAAGTTGTGTGATTAAAAACCAATAACGTGGATAACTAACTTTCACCACTTGTCATATGTTGAAGAAAGAGGCAGTTGTAACTGGGTGCAGTTGAACAAACTTATGAACGTATATTTATGTCTCCAGTTCATTAAAAAAAAAAGAGGTCAGTCAAGTTTCTAAAAGTGCATAAGAGATATAAGTGACACATGATGCGTTGAACGGCCTTATTCTGGGGCAGTATTGTGCATGTATATAACTGTGTTGATTGGAGTCAATAAATTTTTAGTGGAGTGTGTATAGAATTGACAAAGGATAAAAGCAGTAAAAAGACTCGAATCATTTGCAGAAAGGAGAAGATTTCATACTTGAAGAAAAGCACAAACAGGTATAATTGATTCATTTGGTTTTGCATTAATATCTGCTCTAAATGTTGATAAGATTTTACCAGCACAGAGATATAATTTTCAGATTGTACTTCAGTTGGCAGAGGTGTTTTGAAGTTAATTTACAGATTGGGAAGTGGACTGTTGGAATTGAAATTAGCAGTTGTTTTCATATTCAGATTTTGTCTATCTTACTTTGATTCAGTCTACAAAATAAATATTTCAGAACTGAAGTTACTGTGTAAGGAGATAATCAGATTACTCTGTTTAAGGAAAAACAGAAAGTGTATATGCTTCAAAGTATACACTAAGATACAAACCCTTTAAGTTTTGGTTGGATGCATTGATCATTTCAATTTGCAGATTACATATGTATGTTCCAAGGATGAATTCAGATTGAAAACTTGTGTTGAATTTGACAATCATTTCTTTGTATCAAAAAACATTAACAACTTGAACAGTTGAGTGGGTTGCAGCCCTGAATATCGTAGAGTTGATGCTCATATAAGATTGTTGAGTTAATGGTCAGATTGTGTAAGTTGGTGCTTATGTTGTGGAAGAGTTGATGATCTTAAGAAGAGAGGGGTTTGTTGACTCCTTAGGGTTGGAGCCCTTAAAGTTGTAATTGGTTTCAGATTTGTGAGGCTGGATTAGGACAGTAGATCCTAGCAGCATTACTCGCTGTGGTTTTTCCCTGTTGGGTTTCCACGTCAAATCCTTGTGTATTGTTTATTGGTCTTATGGTGCTATTCTCGTATCTTCATTTGATGCTCTAGTTATACAATACAATTTAAGGTAACAATATAAAGTTTGGAATTGGAAGAAAAGTTTAAGTTATATTTGGTGTTCTTCAGTTACCCTGAGTGTTTTTGCATTGTAAAAGGAGACTTTTAAAAAGGGGAAACTATGGAGAAATATCAAAATAGTTTTTGGCTTTACACTATGTACAAAAGGGTTTATGATCTTGTATATTTTCAAAGAGATAATGAAGAATGCATTTAGTCGTATGTCTTGAATGTATTCATGAGTTGTTATTACTAATTGTTCCTATGTTAAGTTGGTAATCTCTTTATGTATTGGTGGAATCCAATGGCTTTGTATATTTTCAAAGAGATAATGAAGAATGCATTTAGTCGTATGTCTTGAATGTATTCATGAGTTGTTATTACTAATTGTTCCTATGTTAAGTTGGTAATCTTTTTATGTATTGGTGGAATCCAATGGCTTTTCTAATTTATGTAATTGATGTGATGAAATGCACTCATTTCTTGGTATCTTGATTTGAATGGGTTGGCATACCCTATCTTTTCGTATGTTGAGGTTTGATATCCTTGTTTCATCATCATTGCATTTTGTGCTAAAACCCCCTTTGTAATCATTATCTATTGTGAATCACAAATAGTATCTGTATGTCTTCTGTTGGGGTTTCTATTATCTATTTCCTTTAGTTTTGTCTTGTCTCATTTTTAATATTTTTAGATGAAAAGTACACAAAAACTACAAATACCCCAATCGTACATGGGAGTTGCCCCTCTCAAACGCAGAGGAAGATTGTGAACTGATTGCAATCTCTCCGACTGTTGTTGCGGGTGTCACTGCTCTTTGGGCAAACAAGGTTAGTTTTATAGAAACAATCGTAATGACAAATGTGTTTACCAATAGATTTCAATGTGAATTATGAAAACTAGAGCAAAAATAGGTGAATCAGGAGCAGAGCTTGTTTTAAGGAATGTGCAAGTGTGAGATGCATTTTGGTGTTTGAACATCCAAACTTACATTTATATCATTCAAACAAGGTGAAATGCAAGAAAACAAACCTTGCCAACCTGTTTGACTAAGGATAAATTGCTATGTTGAAGCATGATTGTTAAAAGGAATTAAGGATGAGAGATAGTGAGCTTCAATGTTTAATCACAAATATCTTATATCCAATTAAGGGTTTCAAAGTTAAGATAAGGCTTTTCATTTACAATCATAATCCACGATGTTTTTCCTTACTCTCTTTTGTAGAAAAATTGCACGGAAGATGATGTTGAACAAGGAAGAAAATGCCCCAACAACATGAAGAAGTCAAGTCATACAAGGAAACGGATGGAGAAGGATTCAACAATGCAATTACAGCATGGAGGATTCATCACAAATGCGAAAGAAGGGAAGAGATTAACATATTCAAGTCATGCAAGGAAGTAAACAAAGGATGACAGGACTCCTACTTTGAGAGGGGATTCAAGTCAAGGATGTAGAAGATTGCCATGAAGATAAAGATGATAAGTAATTGCTTCACAATTGAAATATCCTTGGATTTCCAAGAATCGGCATGGAGACATCAACTACTACATGGACTCAATAAACCCAAAAGAAAAGAATATAGAATTGGAATTCATGAATGAGATTTCATGATTACAAGAAGTTTCAAGACAACCCCAAACAACTCATGAAGAAGAATTTCAAAGATAATGAAGAAGAACATTCAAGATGAAGAAATTTGGAAATATGAACCATCACAATCAATCAAAAGCTGAATAATGTTGAGTATCAAGAGATATCACTTCTTTGTGAATCAAGTATGAAAGGTTACAAGATATACATGGTGAGATGGTGCCTATTCATCTTCAACAAGTCAAGGAATTCCAAGTCGACATGTCTAAGTTTATAAAATCAGACTTATCAAAATTTAGACATGTGGAAGGCATTTAATGTAATATTGCAATCAATTTTTTCAATGGTTCATCCTCAAAAGGATATGTACTTACTGACTTGTAATCCTCTCGTTGAATGACATTAAATGTGTGTAGGTGGTAGTTGTAACTCCCCAATTAGGGTTTTCTTTGAATTATCTTGGCCGTTGATTTAGAATCAATCTTAGTCATTAATTTAGAATTAATTTGGGCCCTTCATTTGTGATTGAGAGATCTATAAAAGGCTTGGCCTTCTCATTTGTAAAGGGATTAGAGAATTAGTTACGAGCAAGCAAGTAGTCGTAGCAGTAGGAGATCAGAAATCGTTGCCAAGACTATGATGCAATCATTATACAATTTTTGTTGAAGATATGGTGGATATGTGTATTGTTTCAACATTTTGCATGGTTTCTACTTCTCAAAGTTTTAGTTGAAGTTCATTGATTTTCATGGAGAAATGTGGACTGAGAAATGTGATGAATTACTTGGTTCTACCATTTGTAATTAGATTAGATTTCTCTAAACCCTTATCCTTTTTGTCTTTTATTTGAAATCCGGGTTAGCTTACCATTCAAGTTCCAGTTGCTTTGAGGGAAAAGAATTGATTAAGTCTAGGAACAATTATGTAAGTCCCTTTGTGTGTTACCAACAATATCGCATCAATTCACTAAGCTATATACAAAACAAAGTCCCATGTTCGCAGTGTAAACCTTGGGCTTGCCTTATTTGATCACACAGTATCATGTTGTTTAGCATTTAAGGTTTCCTTGTTCAAGAGAGGATAGAATACTTGGTACTTTATTATGTGTTGGTGAGTGTCATAAAACACACATCAACACCATCCTCTACCAAAGATGCACTATCCATGACTAAGATCTACACAATAAGAGTAGTAGTATATGTGATATTTCTTCCAATCAAGATCAAGATGAGTCCTTTGGTAGTTTGGAGAAGCATATCAAGGAACTTGGCTCTAAGTTGCTACTCAAGATTAGTTATGCTGGAAAAGGGTTTGATAGGAATGGGCAATCCCATAAAGGTTGAAGGAAGACCACGCTATTGAAGTTTGGGATTAATTGGTGGCAAAATAGAAGTTGGGGAATGCACTCCAAAACTGCTGAAACAAGACAGGCTTGCAAAAATAAAAAACCAAGCCACTAGCTCAACAAAAAAAACTTATGCAAGATAATGGCATCGTTCTTTTTGTTAAAAACTTACAACCAATAAGGAATTAATGAATCCAACTAATCAGCATGTTTAATATCAAATTACCTACAAGGAAGTAGATAGCATATCATCAGTACATGAATACACAAGTGAATGCAGGTTGACTGCAAGAAGAGGGGGAGCCTTCTGATAAAATAAAAATTAAGAAGGAAGAATGCAAACCATCTGCAAAGAGAGGAAAGCATCCAAAAGGAGTGGTAGAATATTATCACTTCAACAAACCTACACAAGTAAGCATAAGGATGGCCTAATAAGGTATACAAGAGACAAGTCTTCCATTGTTTCCTTCAACTGTAGAAAGAGAGGCCAACGTATCACAAGAATGTCAATATATTTATCCATGCTCACTTGTGGAGCGATGTGTTGGACGAAGTACATCACCAAGAAGCCTAGACGCTTCAAAAAGAAGGAAATTGTTTACACCATTCCCTAAGGCAAAGAAGATATCAAGGAGTAGAAGGAAGGAGGATGCAAGTTGTAAATACAAATCTTTGAATCAATATAAGGGAAAGAAAAAAAATGTTGTCTAAAGCCATAGGCAAGAATTATTGCAAACATTGCACTACGAGTGAGCATTGGCATGCCAAACTTTTAAAATCGCATCCACAACTCAACAAAAATAATTTCAAGGAGCATTTCAAAAAGGAGGAGGCATCTACAAAAGAGAAAGACTAACTTGTTCAAGCACCTACTTATCTAAGAGCTAGCTATCAAAAAAGGAAGCAAATCATTCTTGGTTTCATGGAGAAAATATTTGCAAAGATAATATGTTTATTGGCGAGCATACGCATGCATAAGACTCACGTTAAAGAAACTCCAAATTGTTTATTGTTTTCCATTTGTTGAAATAAACAAAAAGGGAACTAACTCCAACCATATCAGGAAGTAGAGTGAAATTTAATCCACAATGGATGATATGGAGCAGCCCTCCAATCTATTTGTGAAGCACAAGTATGAAAAGCCCATTGCATCAAATAGATTGTATCATTTTCCACATTCTCGCATTTTATGTTAATATGCAAATTGTGTGTGACTTCTTTACCACTTTTGTAGCACAAGAAGAAAGGTTAAAAGAGACACTAGCAAAGGTTAAAGGCCAAGACATCACAAAGGTTACAAAAAGTTGGTCTCACATTTTTCCGTGCAAATTCAAAATAAATTTAAAATGGCATCAATTTTAGCATGTATGCTTGCTTATCATTGTAGTACCACACATGTGCATGTGAGCATTTTACCTTTGCAAAATGGAGGTATAGATCTGGTTTCCTTCTCGAAAATGTTGTAGCATGCCTATGATGATTTTGACATGCATCTAAGAAGCAGTAATAGCTGTATCAAGAATGTAGCATTTGTTATTGAATTTGTGTATGTACATAAAATAAGGTTGTAGCAGGTTTTCCAAAACTGATTTAGGAGCGACAGCAATTGCGAAAGCACATTCATGGGCATCTAGGAGCATGTTCATGGGCCCAAGGGTTCTTCCATGATGGGAGAATCGGTAGCATGGAATTGGCTTATTCATTCAAAAGTGAGAAGAACACTCATGATAAATAGTAATTCAGTGTTCCATAAACTTGCCGCGGATTGTGCGAGTTTTGACAACCCGCTGGCCGAGTTGAGCTGGCCGGGTTTTCATAACCCGCATGACTCGCAGAGCCAGCGGATCATGCCATGACCCGCCGGGTCCATGGGCTATGACCCGGCCGACAGCAATCAAGGACTTCAAAATTTCAAATAAAAAAACAAAAAAAATAAACACTTTTTCCTATTTTTTTATACATGTGCTTTATATATATTATTTATATATTTATATATATATATATATATGCCTACAGCCCCAAACCTTCAAAAACTTGTCATCCATATTTTGAGTCAGCCATGCAGCACTTCTGGATATGAGCGCAATTGGTCCATGTTCGAGCACATCCACTCGAAGAGGCGTAATAGATTGTTTGTGGAGAGGTTGAATGATCTTGTCTTCGTTCATTACAACTTACGTCTTAGGAACAGATAGATTTTGGACACCGACTCCTCTCCAATCACTTTAGTAGAGATCGATGATTCGATCCAAAGTCCAAGTGGTTCACCGAGTCTACCGATTTCGTCTTCACTGAGGAGGACCATGAGTGGGTTGACCAGGCAGACAGATAGGCTGAGGCTGTGGCTATAGTAGAGGAGGAGGATAGAGCACGATCAGCTGCCCGTGCAGCTAATGTTGATCATAGTGGAACCTCACAGGCAAAGACTATGGCTTCTCAATCATCCAGAACCTACCTTAGACGCCTTGAAGGAGGAACACGGACTACTCTGAGCCTGAGCCTGAGCCATAGACTTGTTTTTTGTTTACACTTATGTTTGGGAACATTTGATGTCATGGATTTTATATACATTTGACAATATTTATAATTCTGCATATCTATGTTTTTTATTTCCTTCAGCTACAATTTACGTTTGTACTTATGTGATGGATGTATGAGATCAAATTAGCTTCTATTTGATGATGTTATAGTGTCTTTAAGCTTTATTCAATAATGGGTGCATGAAACAAGTTTTAAATCGTACAAAATCTCTGTTTTTTCATTTTGCCGAGTCATAGCCAAGTCATTGCCGAGTCATCAACGAGTCACGGGTCGAGTCGACCTTGCCGAGTCGTAGGCGAGTCCGAGTCATGGAACTATGTAGTAATCCATAATAGACTAATGACTTTATCAATGTGTGGTTTGAATGCATGTATGTTACTGAAACAAAGAGATTATGTCATACATATGTGTTGTTGGATGAAAACATTGAATTGTAAAACCCAAGATAGGGGTATTCTTGTATAAGTGGTTATTTTCTATAAGCCACTTACATGATGTTAAATGCTTTTTTCACTCATAGAAATAATATGGGATTGGCTTACTGATACAGGTGAGAAGAGCACTCATGATAGGTAGTAATCCATATTAAACTAGTGCTATCAAAAATGTGTGGCTTATATCCATGTTACGATATAACGTTACATCTATGTTTTATGTGTTGTTGATGCAGGCATTGAACTGTAAAACCCAAGATAGGGATAATCTTGTATAAGTGGTGATTTTCTGTAAACCACTTACATGGTGTTAAATGATTTCTTCGCTTGTTGAAAGAATGTGAATAGCAAGAAGTTGTGGAAAGCTTGTCTCAAGAGAAAGCTTCATCCTAGCCAACAAGCATGTGTATTGCAATAAAACGATCTAACCAGAATAGTCAAGTGCAAAGGTAAGGCACCGAGAGCACAAAGGAGCAAGCTAACAGAGAGACCAAGACACCCCAGTGTGCAAAAGGGTTAGATGGCAAAAATGTGAAGTCGTCCAAAACTTTAAGACTGCTTTGGTTTCACAACTTGTGGGTTAGAACAGAAAACTACAAGAGGGAAAGAAAGATTGCCTCTAAAAGAAATAATGGAGGACAGATACCCACTTTAGAAGACAGAAGGTGAATCCTTTTCTTTATCACTATAGATTTTTCTTTTGGAACCAATAGCATCCAAAATAAGAATGCCTAATCTGATATTGGTTCATAAAAATTATCAAAGTCTATTGATTGAGTAAACTGACTGCTAACCAGACTAAAAAAGTGTTTGTGACATGTTTTAGGGGCAAAAACAACATATGGGAAACATCTAAAGTGATTTTTTTACATTCTTCTCTAAAAGTTATGCACTTTCAAAAGAAATTGAACTTGATTTCAGATCTGTATGCAAAAGTTACCGCCTGTGCAAGATCCAAGAAATTTAGCACAGTTAAGTAGGGGTTGGGCAGATACAGCACAGCCAGCTCCCTAATTGGTTGTTTTGTAACTGCTAGAGTGAAAGTTTTACAATGAAGTCAAGGTTTCCTGTCCATCAATTTTGTAAGCAGCACTTTTGCCTTCCTTTAAGAGGTGATTTGCCTGAAGTAGGAGAAGAGTATATGACACGACAATGCTTCATCTTCAGATTCCTGACTTTTGTGCTTCTTGTTTGAGCCTAAGGCATGTTGTAACTGCATAAATAAGCCCAGAAACAATGTGAAAGTTGAATTCTATAATAGAAGACGTCTATACAGCTGAGATGAGAAGATGGTTACTAAGTAAGAGATCTACAGTAGATTGCAGAGAGCATTTGCAAGTGTTATGATGTTGTTGACTGATGCCAGTGTTCTTGAAAGACACAAAAAGGTGGTAATCTTGTAAAACTGCAAAGATCATAGTTATCACTCATCTAGAGTCCCTGTAGAGTTTTCCCTGTCAGATTCCTAGAAGATGTTATAGAGCACTTAATTTAGGTGAAAATACCACAATCCATCTTGCTAGGCATGGCATACACCAAAATGTGAGGCTTGCCATACATCCCTGATGAATTTGACCAATAAGACACTCCTCAGTTGTGGTGTCAAAACCAAATGTTATCCTACAAGAGGACATTACCAAATTAATAACACAAGTAGCACTAAGAATGCTAACACACAAACTTACGTTTTAGCAAGCAAAGGAAGCAAACGCCGCTGATGTGATGGGTAATCAAGTAACAATACTTCGGGCTCATCAGGTTGTAGATTAAAAGCCCGTCTTGACAGTGCATATCGAATTGCAATTGCTAATCCAATCTGTGTGATAAAACCAAATGTAAACCAAATTAAGAAGTTAAGGATTTTCAAATTGTTTGGCATTTCCAAAATATAGCATTTGTAAAATGAAATATCAACAGATTAGAATTACTTGTCAGTATCTTACCTTGGATTGATAGATGGCACTAACTGCAATTGTTACACGGCCAGTTGTTAGAGGGGCCATGAAAGCAGCAAATCTCTAAACAGATAATAGAAAATTAGTATTCATTATAAATATGTCAACCCAGAATTACTAGTAAACTTGAGACTCTACAGACTGACCAATGTGAGTGCAACCATGTAATAAAGAATACCCTCCACAGGTTAAAAGTAGCATTATCAATAATCACATATGAGGTTTAGATTAAGTTTGAAGCAATATGCTGGCCCTAAAATTAACATTAATATGCATACATCTAACATTCATTTTTTTATTTGTTTTAAGTTTTATTTAAGGATGCAATACGGAAGGGAAAGTCACCTGATCAGGATCACTTATTGGACTTAGGTAATTGCCATCTGGAGATACATCAGCAACAGAGTTCAAAATGTTTTCACGTGGTATATGCAAATTATCAAACCTACAAGTTACATAAGATAATTAGTTGTCTGTTAACAGATAGCACCATATAAGATTTCAATTCATGAACTCAGTCCTTTTCAGTTTAATAAATTCTCAGATTATAAATTATCAATTCTATACCAAATTCGTCCATTATCGACTCCATTTAAGCCAATTTTGTGACCACAGTCAGCAATTCGAATCCCTGGACATACATTCCCCTCTTTATCTCTTACTTGTGCAATGAATGCATGCACGCCTTCATTCCTTCCGTTAATAAGAAGTTGAGAGAAGACTACAGTATGGGTAGCATGCTAGACAAGAAAATAAAAAACAGAAAATAATAAGCCAGCTTATCAAAATATAATTGAATGCACTGAACCAAAGATAACATGTCGCTTACATTTGCAACTCCTCCAATCCAGTACTTTTGGGCAGACTCACAAGGTGTGTTAATGATAAATTCTTGAGTAGAAGGATCATAAGTGGTGATCGTTTCAATTCCACGGACCTGAATGGTGAAGAATGGCAATGTTCAGAAGGCTCTCAGAAAGATGGAAACAATGTATCACAATGACAGATCTTTACTTGCAAAATGTTTAAGATTTCCACATACATTACTACCATGTCCAAGCTCAGTCATAGCAAAGCATCCTTTCACAACATAGTCTTCTGTGTCCTGTAACCACTTTTGATGGTGTCTCTTTGTGCCAAGGAACCTGATTGCACCACCCCTACCACAAGAGGATAAACAAGAAATACCCTTAGTGTAAGGATAGCAATGAAATGATGAATTATATTTAAGAATATTTGACATGAAACAAAGGTGGTAAATTCACAGTGTCCTACAAGTTCTCTCATTTTTCATATTTTATGATGGTAAGACAAACTCTTGACTTTTTTTTATAAATGTAAATAAGAGCTTAAACCTTCACTTATTTTTCTGCTATACGCAATTAGAGATTAATGTTTTGCAACAAACATTGATATCCAGAGATTATGACAAAACTAGCCAACCCCTGGTATAGGGAAAAGAAACACAGCAACCACTCAAACCAAAACTATTGAAGTGCTAACTATTCGGCCCCAACTTTATAGCACATGTACTAACACACAAAAAAGATTTACTATGCTTCAAAATGCTGGAACTGTCCTATAGAAATCTTTAAAACATTGTCATTCCCAATAGTCACAATTGAATACATTTGAACAAGTTGTAATTGTAAGCATCAAAAGGACAGCCCTATGCATAAGCTAAACAATGTGCTTCGCATTGCCTTATACATTAATTCAAACTAACTCAATCCAATAGAATAACATAATAATGGGCACCATTGTATGCAATTGATTAAGTTGTTTCTTGTAAGCATTAAAAGGAAGACTAATGCATAAGCTATATAAATTTACTTGGCATTGCCATATACTTTTAGTCATACTAAGTTCAACTAAATGAATACCATTAATCATCTATTAATTTATTAAATAATAACAAAAAGGAACTATAGATCATCTATAGTACATAATCATAATTTTGTAGATACCACACCACATCAGCAGAAATGCACTACATGGTATGTACCCATCTTAAAATTCAACATTTGGTATACTATACAGAAATGTGATTGATGGCATGTAACGTGCACAATTGTATCCCAATGGATTTGCTCTAAGTAAAAAATACGTAAACAACTTCAAGGATCCTGCATTTAGCAAACCTAAAGATAAGTAGCATTTACTTTTTCATCTTTTATTACTTGGATGCAACAAAACAGGTGAAATAGTAGCATGCAAACAAATAAGTTGACAAATGTCTTACCATAAATGAAAGTGCACACCAAGTTTTATGCCCAATGAATGATCATATATTCCCAAACACTCAAATATTGCTGCTTGCCTGCTTGTTTCATGCTCTGAACTTGTATTTGTCAGCCAACCTTTAAAAACACCCTTCTCTAACAGATAATGAATTCTCTTCATGGTCATTTCACGCTGATGTTCCATTGGCTTATTGTAATCTGGGATAGCATATACTTTTCCAGCTTTCTTCTTTGTAACAAAGAGATCACTATTAGCCATCAAATTGAAAATCCAATCCCGGTCTTCAACATTGTGACCATGCATCAACTCTCTCATGGCTCCAATATTGAAAATGGGTTTCTCTGTATGGTAATGAAATGAATCGATCATTAGAATACAAGTATCAATCAATTAATTCATTAAAAATGTTAATTTTATGGCAAATTGAATTTGTCTTGATATAATATGAAAGAAAATACGCATAAAAGGTTACAGAGTTTGGAATTTAAACTTTTATAATTTAGTTGATGTTAATACAAATAACATACCTAAAAAAATCAACAATGCACGTGTTTTTCTTTTTTTTGTGGAGAATAAAATTGAAATTGTTGGCTAAATATTTTTCAAGTCACTAAGACTACAACTTGCAAAACGTGTGTTTTAGGCAGCAGTATGTGAGATTTCTCTCTCCTCTCAGCAATAGGGGAGGCTCCCTTCTTACCGCAGGTGGCTTCAAGTAGAACTGAACTGT
>MU223121.1:771035-785707 GCA_018584345.1 Thuja plicata | reverse complement strand
TTGTACCGTTCTGCATACTTGAAAGCTGAAATCCTTCTTTGATATGTAGTATGAACATTATGGAAGAAGTGGGGTTTTCAATCCATAACGCATATATACATCAGCAAATGTTCAAGGTGGGTTTTTTTTTTTTGGAAACATTTGCATTTTACAAAAGTCATGCATGAAGGTGGGTTTTTTATGTTGCCAACGCATTTTTGGAAGAATGAGACAAGAAGGGATATAATGTCCTTGTTTTGAAACATGGCGGATGGCATATGAAAACTTCGCATCTTTTTCAAATGGGAATATGAAAAAGTGGAGTTTTATGGGCTGATTGCATGTGTGAACAGCACTTCGCATATTTTATGCACTTTTATATTTTACAAGTGTAAAATATAATTCTGGTCTTGGAAAACCCATTACCAAGTTTTGGGAAGATCAACTACAATTTTTCTAAAAATGACCTCATGTTGGGAAAATCACATACTTCTTGCAATCGAATTTTCAATTTTTTGAAGAGAAGAACAAGCCTTTTATGGGGGAACTCTCTTGGGGGAATTGAAATGAGAAACTTGAATTATGAAAATATTCTTGCTCGCAATAGTTGCTATTTGAGCTTTGCTTGGATTATCATAGGATCAATCCCTATGCTTCTTTTCATCATGAGTTTGAATAGCGGAGAGAGTCATTGAGAACATTTTTAGCAACCAATCTGCATCTTCATGTTCGCTTGTCACAACGATTTTAGAATCTTTGTCCTCATGTGCCTTCCCGATGATGTAATTCTGTCCACTTGTATTGATAGCAACCTTTGCATCTCACCATGAAACCATTGTTTAATATTACGGTGTCCTTGAATAAGAATCATTACTCAAAGTTGTAATATAATACTTTTGAAATCACTGTGATTTGTCACTCTTTGTTATCACCATCTATACTTGCAACATAAGCACTCATCTCTGCAAGCTATACATTCAATTTGTTTTGTCTCTATATTTGGCCTTGTTGATGAACTCTCTTCTTTTCTTGCGATCTGCCCCACTGCTATGGTTTGCATTCCATCTTAAATCTGCAACCTCTGTCAACAAAATCTTCTCCATGCTTGATCACTTATTCTTTTTCTTAACACTTTTTAAATCTTTATGACTGTATATCATTTGCCATTTGACACACTGTTTATAATAGCGGTCTTAATCCCTTTTTCACTGAGTTTGATTTCAGATTTTTGCAAAGACTTATGCAAATATTGTAAACAAAATAGAAATCCTATCTTTGACAAAATGGTATAGAGAAAGTCCCATAGCAGAGCTGAGATTTGAGAAACAAGCACAAACGACTTTCAAAACTCAAGAAATTGGTTCTTTACACCTTGTAAATGCTCAAGAAAAACCTCCCGCGTGAGCTTTAATGAGGCATGTGAGAGAATCACAAACAAAACATAACACCACCACCATCAATGGCGTCCTCCATTCTTCGAACTTTCATGACAAATGGCAGCTTGGGAGACCAAAATCCCATAAAAAACTCCAGCCGCAGATCAGGTAGGAGTAGCAAAAATATCCACAAACTCAGAAATCTCTTTTATGCTTTAGACGAGCTTCTTGAAGAAAAACGCAGGCTTGTATGGCTTTATTACATGTTTAAAAGACATGTAATTCCAATCAAAAACTTTGCCAATCTGTTCACAAAGGAAACGCAGCTGTGCTTGAGCATTTACATGCTTCAAATAACATGTAATGGGCACAAAAAAGCCGCCTGTAGCTGAAACAGGTTGAATGGAAGTGTTGACCGGTTTTAAAGACTCCTTCATTATTGACGTCTAAGTTCCAGCAGAAAAAATCGCAATTCTAAGAGACGTGAGACCTTCATATGCGGATGAGAACCAACAAATGGCGTTAAACTCTCTGTTTGAATCTATCCTTTCAGATTTACATGACATTTGGCAGACTTTTGCGGTCTTTACATCAGACGAAAAGACCAGCGATACAAGGCAAAAATGAGCAGAGGCGGGCTTTTGAAAGAAATTTTCATGTCTTTTAAACATGTGATGAGATGAAACAGTGCCTTTTGTTTCATAAAAACCGCAGCTTTTACAAAGAGCAAACATATCATACATGATATGTAACTCACATAAAAACGACACCTATGACTTAAAATGAAGCCACGGGTTGCAAAGAGGAATTACGGGTTGCATTATATGCCAAACGATATGTTTAAAATTCAACGCCTATGGAGGAGTTTGAAAACCAACGCATAAGATCACATAATTCCATCCACTCACAGCACATGCTTTTTTAAAGAAAATCGACGCCATGTGTAACAAGCTGGTAGTACAAAGGAAAAACGCGGTTTTCAGAGACTTCTAACTTATGCATTCAAACAAAGACATGCGCCCGATTATTTATCCACACCTCCTATTAATAGTATCGCGGGCTTTGTTAATATATATAACAAAAACGTTATGTTTTAAAAACTAAAAATACCACTTTAGCAAATCGCAGTATATAGTGGAGTTTTTAAATCGATGGCACACTTAAAGTTTTAATTAAAACGCCAATCACCAAAACAAAACAATATATATGAATATTTAAAAAAAACCGATTACAATATCATTTTATGTATTATAATAAGTTTATTATTTTAATATTAAATTTTGATATTATTATTATTATCATTTTCTTTTAAAATAATAATAAAATATTGTTTTTTTTTTAGAAGGAAGACGTCGTTTAAATGATAATTCGCAATGAATTATAAGACTTATAAATAAGACGACGTCTTTCTTTTATAAATCAAATCTTAATCTTCGTCGTTTAATAAAATAAATTTCTTTAACAATATATGCATATTATGCAATTATCATTTTTTTTTTTAAATCTATTTTAAACGCAAAAAGAACTTAAAATGTATGTATGTGTCTTTAAAATTTTAATGATTTGATATGTGGATGTGATTCAAGATCTCGCTATCATTAAAATTTTTAAGCAAAACTTTGCAGACTGGCGCAAAATTTTAAGATAGAGTTTAAAATCTATCACTCATACAAAATAAGCTTAAACTTTATGCGCTCGACCAGAAAAAAAAAACCATTTCTTTACTGACCTTGGAAGGACGTGAAAAAATGCCTAAAAACCTAACTGACAAGACCTACCCGAAAGAAACCCAAAAGAGCTCGGAACTGAGCGGGAAGATGACAACAAGAACGGCGATAAAACAAAACACAGAAAAGAGGAAACAAAGAAAGAAAAGGACTTGATGTTTAGTCAGAAGATAAAACAACCAGAAATCAAGGGATGATCGATTCAGGTGAAAAATACTCCTGTCGAAACATCGACACACTTAGAGAAAAACGCGTATCAACCTGACTAGGAAATGCGTAGGGTTGACCAATTTTGGGGAACCCAAAATTAGGGACAACAGAAATTACAAAATTATATAATTAAGTTTATCAATTTTGCATGCAACACATTTGAGAGAACTTAAATAGGCAAGAGACACTGGAGTAAAGTTTTTACTGGAATGAAGAAAACCAAGCTAGAACAGTCAAACTCAAGGTGATAAGTACATTGTAAGGGGCTTATGAAAGTCGCAAACAGCAAGGTAAATGTGAAAACTAATAAGGATGGTCATTTGTGCAATAAATTATGCAACATTTCCCTTTGTATTACAATACAGATTAGAAGATGAAGTCTTCTTTGCACACTACTTCTTAAATCATCTTGAGAAAAGAGTTTCAAAAGTAACATGATGAATGCAACTTCTCGGATATAGGTTTGAGAAATGTCACATTTGATGTGTACAACTGATTGGCACATTATTTCAAATAAGCATTAACCATATCAGTATATGTGAGATGATGACAATTTTTTGAAACTAGCAATAAAAATTATGGATCTAAATATTTTGGATCGGAGGCTTGAAGACAGTTGTCTCAAATTGAGAAACATATAACCAGCTACACTCAACATTCTGCAACAACTTTATTCCATAGAAAACTTATGCCAAAGTGTTAGGTCAATGGTAGGGTCAATTACAAGTCATGTGATCCAACATAGTTCCATTCTGAAAAGATCCTTAAACCCCAGTGACACCCACTCTAATAGGACCAGTCTCTAGTTATGTTCCAAATTGACATATGAGATAAACTCTGTAATGACTATTAAGTGAAATGTGAACTTAACTTAAAAGGTATTCGACCATACCAGTAATGGGAAGATCTAGAAGAAATGATATCCCATCATGACTATTGAGACAAAAATAAGATTGACTCTTAGTAGGTGTATGTTAATTCTATGGCACAAACTCCCCCTTATGTGGCTATTAAGCTATTAGATTGACCCTTGTATATTCGAACCTTAGTAGAATGGACAAATTTCAAAGAATAGATACACCCCTCCCATGGCTAAAAAGGCAAATATGAGATAACCTTGGAACACAATGAACCACAGCAGGCACTAGCACATTTGACCAAACAGCTACACCCTTTGAAGAAAAGTAAATGTACACAATATGGACAAGCTTGTACAGTAGGAGCAGACATGGATCTGTAATAATCGAACACAACCCTTGTTTCTAGGTACTCCTTAGATACTACAGGTTTACCCATTTATAGTTTGAGATTTGTCATTCTTGGCCACTTGTCTGTAGCCATTTAAGCACCTCCTTTGTCTATATCATTTGGGCACCTACTCAAATTTTACTTTCAGTTTACATTCATAGTAATATAGCTTCTTTTTTTCTCTTCACTCTAATTCTCCTTTGTCTCTATCATTTGGGCACCTCCTCAAATTTTATTTTCAATTTACATTTATTAATGTTTAGTAGCTAGATTGGATTCTAGCTCTCATTATTTTAATTAGGAAAATTAAAATAATTGATTAATTATTTTAATTAAGGATAATTGTAAATGAGCCTACCTAGATCTTCTTTGCAAACTCAAAAATTATGCTTCACAAGATAAAATAAACTATACTTCTTCCTTTGAGAACAAATATTAAACCCTTTTTTTAAAACATTTTCCAAAATTTACAAGCAAATAAGAAATTTGCCAAGAAAGGCTAAACTCCTCTGTATGCACATACTGAAAATTAATATCACATTGTGTGGCGATTGCAATCCTTTACCAATCACGAAACATTAACCAGAACAATTACAAGAACTACCTCATATCAATTTCGATGGAATGCTGGCCGCATGGTCTGAATAGTAGCCGTGGCAATCCTCAAACCAATTCTCACGTCTTGGCTGTATCCACGTGTTTGAAGACAGTGACGCTGGAATCTGTTATAGCTGCTGACTTTGAAGGGAATGACGCTAAAAACAGTGATTCAGCTTCCTTCCTTCAACCTGCGGTGTAGGTGAGCAATTTCAGACGCAGCCTCTTTGATTTGCGAAATCACACATATGATACAATTCCCTCATAGCAAAATGCAAATCAAATACATAATTCAATGGATAGATACATCCCATTCAAGTGCTGGTTCAACTCTATCGAATTCACAATTTGATAAGCACAATTTCTTCAAACCCTTCACCAGTTCTTCAATCCACCAGTTTAATAAAATGCCAAAAGATAATAACCTGAATTCCAGAATTAATTCGCACCCTTAGCGTGCATAAACAAAGCTTCAGACTTCCTCTCACAGATACAGATGAAACACAGTAGAGAGCACTTTCAATTTGCTTTACAACAGCAGCAAATTGCAATACAAAATTCAGTATCAAACCCTTATACCTCAGCAAGGGATTTGATTTACAAATCAGAACTTCTCCTTAGAGAAAACAAACAAAATATAATATAATCAATCGATGATCAACTCCAAGAATGAGCCCATATTTATAATCCTCCTGTAGCCATAGTTTCCAAAAGATGCTTCAGTTAACCACCCTCTGAAATAACTTCTAAATTATTATAATAATAAAGTATTATTATAATAACGTGGCTTTATTATTAATTAATAACTTATAAGTATTAATTAATAACTATTAATTAATAAATATGAGCTCGTGCAATAAGTCCGACATCCACTGCAGGTGATGACTAACTGCCAGAGCCACCCACTGAACTGCCAAGAATGGCAACTGCCAAAAATAGAATTACAATAAATAGTAAGTCCCCAGCCAAAGAACTGCACAAACTGAATATCATCTGGAATACTGACCACTGCCAATCCTGCCCTGCCAGAAATGGAAACTGACCAAACTGACTTACTAAAAATAGCAAGTCTGCCAACTAGGATCCTCAAAACCAGGCATCAACTCACGAGGGTCGCGATGATGAGCTGACTCAATCAACTGCAAAAGCATGCCAAAATCGGGGACATTACAGTCCTCCTTCCCCAAGATTGCTTGTCCTCAAGCAATCCGACAATACAGTGAACACCAACCTCCACCTAGATCCCAAATAAAGAAGTGCGTGACATACCTTTCGACATTGAACCAATTGCATATCATCAACATTTCCTACAACATAGCACCCCAAACCTTTGTTGATAATGTAGAAGTCATCATATCACAAGAAGACAACTCCTTAAGAAATCTCGACATTCTTTTCTTCCTTGTAACCACCCACATAATATATATTGGACTCGAATCCAGTTCATCATCACTAATCCCTGCAAAAGACATGGCTACAAGAGAACCAAGTGCAACATGGGGTCCTTTGTCGTTCTCAGCAAAAGTGCTCATCTCAACTGTATCAACAACACCTGCATCCCCACCATAAGTTGTAGATACAGTAACATCACCAACTGCCACAATAGGAAACTGAACTAAGTCTGCAGATGGTGTGAACTCGTGAAGTGCAAACTCATGTGTGCTATCAGCAACACACACCTGAACACCTAAGGTACTGTTGCTAAGTACCTCACTGAATGGCTCATCTAGAATGGAAGTAGCGGCTGATATGACAATATCATTGCACGATCTCGCTCCCCCCGCCACGACATCACCATCAAATGCCCAATCCTGGGAACTCATGCCAACAACTACATCATCTGAATCAACCTGACACAAATCCCCATCATACTCCATATCCACAGTGTCCAACTCATGTGGTGTCTTATAAGAAATGTCTTGCACATCCGTAGCCACCACTGAATCATCGTTTCTCTCTCTTCGAAAAAGCAAGATCACGCTCTGCTCAAATCCTGGTTTTGAAACCAATTTCATCATTCGCATGTGGTTCTGCTTCATCTCATTTGCTAGCTCATCCAGCTGTTTTACAATACTCTGTATCTCAGATTCTCCATTCCTTGGTGGAGAATTACGTCCTCTACGGGTATAGTGCATAGCCGACACAAATCTCTTATCATCAGCCATGCCAATAAATACTGAATATCAAATACTAGACCACATGCTGATAATTTCAGCACACAATAAAAATAACTGAGCCCAAATTCCTGCAGGCTGGCAGGAAACAGCTCTGATACCATTGTAATGAGCCTGCCTGGCTCTTCTTTGCAAACTCAAAAATTATGCTTCACAAGATAAAATAAACTATACTTCTTCCTTTGAGAACAAATATTAAACCCTTTTTTTAAAACATTTTCCAAAATTTACAAGCAAATAAGAAATTTGGCAGGAAAGGCTAAACTCCTCTGTATGCACATACTGAAAATTAATATCACATTGTGTGGCGATTGCAATCCTTTACCAATCACGAAAAATTAACCAGAACAATTACAAGAACTACCTCAAATCAATTTCGATGGAATGCTAGCCGCATGGTCTAAATAGTAGCCGTGGCAATCCTCAAACCAATTCTCACGTCTTGGCTGTATCCACGTGTTTGAAGATAGTGACGCTGGAATCTGTTATAGCTGCTGACTTTGAAGGGAATGACGCCAAAAACAATGATTCGGCTTCCTTCCTTCAACCTGCGGTGTAGGTGAGCAATTTCAGACGTAACCTCTTTGATTTGCGAAATCACACATATGATACAATTCCCTCATAGCAAAATGCAAATCAAATACATAATTTAGTGGATAGATACATCCCATTCAAGTGCTGGTTCAACTCTATCGAATTCACAATTCGATAAACACAATTTTGTCAAACCCTTCACCAGTTCTTCAATCCACCAGTTTAATAAAATGCCAAAAGATAATAACCTAAATTCCAGAATTAATTCGCACCCTCAGTGTGCATACACAAAGCTTCAGACTTCCTCTCACAGATACAGATGAAACACAGTAGAGAGCACTTTCAATTTGCTTTACAACAGCAGCGAATTGCAATACAAAATTCAGTATCAAACCCTTATACCTCAGCAAGGGATTTGATTTACCAATCAGAACTTCTCCTCAAAAAAAATATATATATATAATATAATCAATCAATGATCAACTCCAAGAATGAGCCCATATTTATAATCCTCCTGTAGCCATAGTTTCCAAAAGATGCTTCAGTTAACCACCCTCTGAAATAACAACTTCTAAATTATTATAATAATAAAGTATTATTATAATAATGTGGCTTTATTATTAATTAATAACTTATAAGTATTAATTAATAAATATGAGCTCGTGCAATAAGTCCGACATCCACTGCAGGTGATGACTAACTGCTAGAGCCACCCACTGAACTGCCAAGAATGGCAACTGCCAAAAATAGCCTTACTATAAATAGTAAGTCCCAAGCCAAAGAACTGCACAAACTGAATATCGTTTGGAATACTGACCACTGCCGATCCTGCCCTGCCAGAAAATGGAAACTGACCAAACTGACTTACTAAAAATAGCAAGTCCAGACTTACTAAAAATAGCAAGTCTGCCAACTGGGATCCTCAAAACCAGGCGTCAACTCACTAGGGTCCCGATGATGAGCTGACTCAATCAACTGCAGAAGCATGCCAAAATCGGGGACATTACAATAATTAAAATAATGAATTAATTAATACATTAATTATTTAATCAAGGAGAATTAAATAATATGTGAATGGATGGATTAATTATTTATTTAATTTGGAGAATTAAATAAATAATCTATTGTGGGATTAATTACTTAATTGGATAGTTAAATAATTTATTATTTTAATTAGGAAAATTAAAATAATGAATTAGTTATTTAATTGGAGAATTAAATAATAATATATTTAATTGTGAGATTGGATGAAGTAATTATTTAATTGGAGAATTAAATAATATAGAAATTAAATTATTTAATTGAAGAATTAAATAATTTATTATTTAATTAGAGAATTAAATAATATAGAGATTAAATTATTTAATTGGAGAATTAAATAATTTATTTATGGTAGTTATTTTAATTGGAGAACTAAAATAATTAAAATAATATAAATTGAATTAATTATGAGTTGGGCCCAAATTATGGCGTCAATATTGTAATTTCAAGGTCGGCCTTGGAGGCCCACCTTGCATTGTAATTGTTCTACCTCATATATATGAGGATTTGATTATATACATACATAAGCAATTTGATCAAGCCAATAATGGTGAAATAAAAGAGCAGCAATATCATACAAAGGTTGCGATCTTATAAGGCAGCGATCTTAATATACTTCAGCAGCAATTAACATTCATGGCGATTTCGGTCTGATTACTTCTTCCATAAGCGCTCTAACATACTACAGTGATATCCTTGTGAAGTAAGCATTCGAAATTCGCAGCATTGATATCATTTGCAGTTCAAGTCTACACTGAGATTCATCCAACGAGTTTGTGCATTGAAGAAGACTGTACACTCAGCAAATTAGAAGAAGACTATTCATTCAGCAAATTAGAAGAAGACTATTCATTCAACAAATTAGATTATACACTCAGTGAATCATCCAATATACTCTTGCAGTTCAAATCGTGCATATACGCTGGACATTGAATGACTTTCTCAGACTGCAGATTAATATTCAGAATTCGTGTTTTCCGGGATTGATAGATTGGTATTCAGATCTGTGTCCAGCGATTTGGAGATTTGCTTAGTGGATCCTCAGCAAATCCTCGGCGATATCACTGTGAGTCATTGTAATTGTGATTTTGAGAGAAAATAAATGGTTTGATCTGAATGCTGGGTTTTTCCTCATAGAGGTTTCCCAGGGTAAATCTACTGTGTCATTGTCTTATTAATTTATTTATTTTATTAATTGTCTAATGCTTTAGATCTGATCACTAAAATTTAACAACATTCATAGTAAAACAGCTTCTTCTTTTCTCTTCGCTCTAATTCAATTCACAAGTTAATACATAGCCCCTTAAAAGATTTCTGAGCTGTTAAAATAGTTACCATTTCAGGATCATTTCTCTCTGCGAAGAAAGTAAATCTAATTAAAATAACTATCCCATAGCAGAAATGCCAGCTTTCTTGAAGCCACACACACAGATCAGGAGCTACCTTAAGAAACAACCACACTCCCTCCCCAGTCTGCTATTAAATCAAAAATAAATTAAAGTTCAAAAAGAAAATATCTCATCCAAGTTCCCCTCCAATTTAAAGAAAAAAAAACTATCTCCAAAAATATTTTACAAAAAAGAAAACTTCACCCAATATTTTCAGTAATCCACATTTCAAGTAACACTAGCGAAAAAAAACATGATGTGCAGGAGGTAGAGTGGGATAACAGCTAGGGCATGTTAGGAATATTGCATCATAGGATGCATAAAATAAGTGTGTGTTATGATAAAACTAAAGTGAGTTATAGTAACAACTCATGTAGCTATTCTAGGTGTCAAAGTAATTGGTTGTTTTTATATAAAGAGTTGTTCAAACAACTCATATTTAGATAAATTGTTTAGAAGGATTCCAACGAAATAGGATACTCATATCCTATTTATATGTAATATGTATTGAATGGAAAATGAAAAAGTGTGATATCTTGTGTAAATTATTTGCAGCTTCTTTCTCTGTCCATATTTCTAATATGGTATCAGAGCTGCAGGCACTCTATCCAAGTTTGCTAGATTGTGGTACCTTTGATTGCAACTTGCATCATTATTGCTCGTTTAGCACATGTTTGGCACAGCTCATGCATCAAAATTTGTCATTGTAAGTGAAGATTTGATCAGCATTCGTAGTGGCTGGCTGGCCCGTGAACTTTATTGACAGGCACTTTAATCTTTATTAGCAGAAATCTATTGACCTGGACTCTCCTCCTTAAAGGCTGTGGATATTTTGTCGCCCAGCTTGTATTTCTCTCGGTGCTAGTTTGTCTCCTCTTCCTACATCAAGTTCATTGCATGTGATCAAAGATTTGACAGAATTTCAAGTTCTATGAATGCCTATCATTGTCCATGACACAAAGCATATTTCTCTGAACGAACTGGTGGAGCTCAGCCAATAACTATGCGATCTTAGACCCATCGGTTATTATTTGTGCATTGATCGGGGGTTTTACTTGCTTGATTGGCTGGAGCGCTGGTCATTTCAGTTTGCTTGGAGCATTGGAGGACGAAATCTTTGTTTGTCATCCTGTATGTCTTTTGGCGCCTCACACAATTGGGAGGCTGGCCGTATTTCTTGCAAAATAGAAGGCAGAGGCACGCATTTTCCTTGGCTCATTGATAGCGGTGTTTGATGTTGTTGATGTGATGGGAAGAACAATTACGACAAGTTGATAAAAGCCCCTGAGCCCTCTCCACTGTGCTTTCTCTTCATCGAAAATGCCAAGAATTACTACCAGAACCGCCAAGAATTACTACCAGAACCGTGAGAGGATTCATAGTAATGCAGGATCTTCAGTTTTCAGCGAGTCTTCTTTCATTGCTACTATAAGTGCGATTATGTCTTTCGTTGCACACAAATCTGTCAAATGTCAGAAGGTGTGATCGTTCTCTTCACTGTAGGTAAAAGAAGTGTGGATTGTGGTTGTGATACTATTGGCACATTTTTGCACAAGAGAAATAAGGGTTTCAAAGATTTGATTGGATGTGCGTTCAATCATCGCCTTCAATAAGTTCAAGTTCAGTGCAAGCAAATTTAATCTGTCACTGAATGTGACGATTAACATTGAAAGGAATGTATTGTGAAGTTTGCATGCAAACAAAGTGAAGTCATCTCTTTCTCCATCTCTCAGGTAGAACTTTCATTGTTGCCAAAAGATTCATTCAATCATTTGCCTTTCTTTGCAGAAATGGTGGCAATGAGAGTATTGTGGTATGCAGTGACTGTGATTCAGAAAGAAGCCCAGAACTTTTGAAAATTGTGCTAGAGTCTAGTGAGAATGGAGATGTGGAATGAATGGATAATTTAAATTAGTTTTTAATTTTAGTTCGTAGATTGGGTGTTAAATGATAGTTTTTAGTTTAGCTTTTTTTAACAGTTCCACAATGATAGGTTGTCATTATTAGTTTTTAGTGTTTCTAACTGTGATTGAGTCAAGTTGTATCATTGTTTTTAGAATAGGGTCCATTTTTCCCATCTTCAATGTATGAGTTGTTGCTATTATGTCATCAAAAAAATGTATGTCAAAAATTTGAAGTGTCAAAAAATAAAAACTATCTCAATTGTAATTGGAGTTCATGATCGGTGGTACCCAACACTCCTAGGAAGTTAACACCATGCGGGGGGGAGATATTATTTCCTCTTAATTGGTGAAATGAGCTCTAAAATCCAAATTTGATAAGTAGCAAATCAACTAGAGGATGGAGGCACCGGAGGTTCGAGGACACTCAACGACCTCTTGTCAATCACTTGCGAGGGGGTCGTGAATCGCATTAGTGACAAATCAACTTGTGCCAAAATGACTAAAGCCAAGACCGGTTTCCTTGTGGCAGTGGCAACCATCTCATATCATTTGTGATCAGAGTGGCTATGATCTATAGAGGTGGCTACATACATGACAATGAGGCTTGGTGTTCAAGCTATTTATGTTGTGGTTGGATGTGTATGTCCCCAATCACATTTCTTGATTGTTTGTGAATGGATGTGTTTGTCCCCATTCACAAGATGGTATAAGTGATTGGAAGTGTTTGTCCCCAATCACATAGGTTTGATGATTATGATTGGATGTGTCTGTCCCCAATCATAATTGTTATGAGCAGATGTGTGTGTCCCTATTCATGACTGATGTTGGACGATGTGTTTGTCCCTATCCAGACCACCTAATATAAGACCTTGGACAAATGTGTTAGTCCCTATCCTTGGATCCATGGGTAGATGTGTTTGTCCCTATCCTTGGATGAAGGTATACTGAGAATAGTGAGGCTAGTTCCACTATTGCTTGTCATGAGTAGATGTGTTTGTCCCTACTCATACCTTATGTGGTCTTCAAGTATTGTTAGTCCACTATCCCTATTTGGAGAATGATGCAATATGGGGGGTGTTAAAAATATTGCATCATGGGATGCATAAAATAAGTGTATGTTATTATAAAACTAAATTGAGTTATAGTAACAACTCACGTAGCTATTCTAGGTGTCAAAGAAATTGGTTGTTTTTATATAAGCTATAAAGAGTTGTTCAGACAACTCATTATATTTAGATAAATTGTTTAGGAGGTGTGATGACCCCCTTTTTAGCAGGTCTTTGTAGTAGCTTGGTCAGCTCATCATCGTGACCCTCGTGAGCTGATGCCTGGGTTTTAGGGTCCCAGTTGGCAGATTTACTATTTTTAGTAAGTTTCGACTTACTATTTTTAGTAAGTCAGTTCGGTCAGTTTCCCTTTCTGGCAGGGCAGTATCAGCAATGATCAGTTTTCAGACTATGCTCAGTCTGTTCAGTTCCTTGGTTGGGGACTTACTATTTATAGTAAGTCTATTTTCGGCAGTTACTAATTTTGGCAATACAGTGGATGACTCCGTCAGTCTGGCAGGTTCAGCAGTGGATGCAGGTTTTATCACTGGACTGCATATTGATTAATTAATAACGATATGTTATTAATTAATAATAAAGTTATATTATTATAATAATACTTTATTATAATAACTTGGAAGTTGCTATTCCGGAGACTAGTTAACTGATATATCCTTTTAGGAAACTATGGCGTCCGAAGAATTATAAATATGGAGGCATTCTTAATGTTGACCATCGAATATTGATTATTAAAATTGTTCTCAAGAATTGTTCCTAGTTATCTAAGCCCTAGCTGAAGGGTCAAATTAGTTGATTGAAGACTGATTCTTCTTCATCTAATCATCAATCGATTGTTGTTGTATAATCAATTGTCTCTCTTCGTTTTGATGTATACGAGGAAGCATTGCATTCTAGAAATTGATAGCAAATTGAACTAGGACCTGCTTGAAGAGGTCGATTCATAAATCGATTCCATTATATTCTGGCTGGGAATCATATTTATCTGATTTGTTCTCATTGGGTGCTGAAACTTCACCAGCGTTAATTCTGGTATTAATTGAGGACTGCTTGTACGAAACTGAGAAGTGCAACAAGCCGTGATTCATCCCTTTGAAAATAGGAATGGCCAAGTCTGAATCTGCCGCATATGAAGGAGAATAGGCCGCGTCAATTTTGAGGGCTGGCTGGATATAAAGTTCAGTCTGTGTGGATGTACTAGGCCGCGCTGGGACTGGCTGGTCATCATTGTGAGTGGACTTCTGCTGGACGTGTGGAGTGGCCACGCAAACATAAGCTGCAGACCACATGAAGGGACAACTCACGGGTGGAGAATAATATCCCATCAGACGCCTAGGAGGAGTTAGCTGTCAACAACTCCAAACGCAGACATAGTCACTGCCAGGTTCTTTACTATTTCGCATGTTAATTCTGAGAAAACAATAAAAACG
>MU223121.1:757520-770985 GCA_018584345.1 Thuja plicata | reverse complement strand
TGTATGCTTAAATGATTTTAAATTAAATGCATATGGTGTAGCATGATTGAAAAACATTTAAATTCAAAAGATGTCGAACTCAAGAACTTAGTAAAATTGGCAAAGTGAGTTGTATTTCCAGAATTTCAAAACATTGAAGTATGATTGTTTAAATGTAAAGATTTACTTCTATGAAAAGTTGTGATTACTAAGATGAAAGAAATTATATATGCTTTTCAAATCCGTCTGCAATCAGTGGAGGAATGTCATAATATCAAACAAAGCAATTGAAATTATCTACAGCCAGGTTAAAGCTCAAAGTCAGACTACCTGCCAACTGTTCAACAAAATGCCAAACACATGATTTGCCTGGAAATTGACTTAAATTAGATGTTTTATCGATGAGGCCAAGTCAGGCTCATTACAGTGGTATCAGAGCTATTTTCTTGCCATCCTGTGAGGTAGGGAAATATTTATGAATGCAGACTTGCTGTTATATTTAGAGTGATCAACACTCTCGAGATGGACAGGTACAGGCGGCTTAGCTCCGAAAGCCGGCACAGCAATGCGGAAAATAAAATTGAAATAAATGCATTAATGGAGAGTATGGAGAGACTTAGGCTTCATCAGCAGAGGATGGCGGAAAGACTGTCGAATCCTGAGACAGTAGATAGGGCAGCGAGATATATGGTTTCTGCCTTCAGTAGGCCGGCATCGAGATCGCAGGGTAGGAGACTTGAGTTTTCTCCGACAGGTGTCCGAGATGTAGATCCACCAGTATATAATACGACACCTACTCATGGATCTGATGATAGACACTCCACACATAGACAGGTGGATGTGCCAACACCGGGGGTAGACTGCAGTGCTGAGCTTCAGTAGGTTGAGGCTCTCCGAGTAGTTGCTGCAGTTAGTGCAGATACAGTTGATACAGTAGTTGCCTCTAATGGTCCAGTTTCTCTCGAGGATGGACTTGTAATCGGAGATGTATATATCAGTTGTCGTAGTGTAGCTCCGGAGTGAGAGGCAGCACACCTCTCAGATGGGATAGGCGAGAGCATGGAGCTACCTTGTTGTGGTGTGGATGATCCGATGATACAGCAGGAGACGACGACTACAGTAGATGTCAGAACCACACCTGATTGTATTATCGAGTTAGACAGTGACTCCAATTCAGATTGTCGGTTGGATAGTTATATGGTCAATATTGGGGGAGTTGCTGATAGTGGGAGTACTGTAGTATTGGAGGGTATGACAGTGGACTCTAGATCACCAGAGGAGGAGGTTACCACTTTTGAGGACTGCCTTGAGGAGATGGAGTCAGATCGTATAGATCTAGATAGCGGCAGTCCCGCGATGGAGTTAGTACAGGAGATGCCAGTATTCTCCTGTATCGAGAATTTTAGCATGGAGTCCGCGTGTGATGATACTAGTGTTGAGTTCGAGACAGTAGGCATGGACTCATGCCGACATGACCCAGATTCATTGGTTAGTATGGAGTCAGATGAGGTCCTACACGGGACACCTGAGGAGATAGAGCCTATGCTGGCATCTAGGGTTGCTTCAGACACTTCCTATGTGACTCCTGAGGATGACTCCACCAGTAGAGAGCCATGTTTGTATCATGCCCTGGAAGAGGTCTCCGAGTTGTTGGAGAGTGTAGATCAGTCCCAGGATCGGGATTATTCAGAGGTTGCAGAGGACGGGGCAGCTGAGAGTGTGGAGGAGGTAGACTCGATAGCAGCTTCCTCATGTACGGAAGAGTTTGACAGAGACATGTTAGATGCTGATACTCCGTTTGAGGACGTGAGTTCAGTTGTCAGTTCACAGAGCTCAGTCGGCAACACACGGGGAGATAGTGTTTCTGAGAGGAGTACATTGGGTACCACTTATGTTTGCAGTATGGACAGCATTTCAGAAGTGTTGCATACGAGACAGACTATTCTGAGCCATCATGTGACTAGTCAGTTGAGATTCAGTGAGCGTGATATTGTCACTGCATCTGAGCATTTTGATGCTGCACGGCAGCTGCTAGCTGTTCACGGATGGGGTTCTCCTATGGATGAGGAGCATGGTAGTTGTTACTTGTCCCTCACAAAAATTCATTCATTACGGGAGGCTGTTTGGATTTTGAGACAAGATTATTTTCATTTGGTAGCTGACCGAGATCACCTAGTTGAGTGGGGGAGTACAGCATATGAGGCACTTTTGGATAGAGAGGAGGAGGTGAGTGAGCTTACTCAGGAGCTCATGACGACTTTTGAGGTTTTAGAGAGCACTCAGTTGGCTCTTCGAGAGTCACAGGCTTAGTTAGCTGAGGTGACTGTGGAACTGGAGCAGCTTCAGTCTACACCAATACCAGATCCAGTGCAGCTACATATTGTGGTGTCTGGTGATCTGATGATGTCCACGGTTGGAGATGTGGGATGTGATGATGTGACTGACACATCTATCCAAGATACGGGGGCAGTAGGTACAGAGGAGGCGAGAGCATCAGTAGGGACGAGCTCTCATGGTGATTTGCTTCCGGCTACGGGAAGCGAATCTATTACCACATTACATATAGCTGGTGACAATAGACAATTGGTAGTGCCACATTTGCAAGAGGACCAACTGTGGGTTGCAGGGAAGCAGGTTGATGCTTCCACTTATAATTTTTACTGCACAGAGTCATTCTTGGACCACTTGCTTGAGAGTTCAGAATTTCATGAGAGATCTTACCGAGCTTTAGAGGGTGTTCTCATCCGGGGTGCTGGCGCGATTCGGCGTTTGGTGAGTGAGATTTTGTAGGTACCTTGACTACGATGCTCCCACACAGAGATTTTGAGGTTGGGTTTGCTGAGAGGGTCACCCGGGACCCTAAACAACCATTTGTGCAGAGTTCGAGATTGGAACCATCCGTGGGTCCGCAACTGGGGGATGATGAGCCTCTGACTGAGAGCGGAGTTGTTTACCAGCACTATACAGTGAGGAGCGCTCATCGGTTTTATTTGACCCACATGTTGATGAGTTGATGGCACATAGGTGTGGATTGGCTCCTAGTCCTTATCATTTGTTTTGGGATGGGTTCTCACCATCAGCAATTGATGGGAGTTTTGGCTGCAAGTCAGTAGCAGGTAACTTGCAGAGTTATGGTGACTGCAGGGATTATACAGTGTGTGGATATCCGGGCCCGGGTACAACTTTGTTCAGGGGTATTCATCACTGTTGCGTAGAGGGTCTTCACACTCAGTACGGGCTAGTTGGGTGTGCAGGGGGAGTTCAAGGTGTATGTGATCTCAGTCTCCCATGCATCTTGGTTTTTGATGATCCGGAAGCTCACTTCTTTCGGGATCCAGGCAGAGACAGATTCAGTACAGGAGTTTGGGTAAATGGTTGTTTTGGGTCTCTTTACAGAGCTATCCGGTTTGCATTGTGGGTAATGCTACAGGAGCTGACAGTTTATGCCGGGGGCATGGTTTACTTTTCCCTGTGGGATCCGGGTGGATTGCGATGTACAATTGTTTAGGGATTGCTTGAGGACAAGCAATCTTGGGGAGGGCGGACTGTGATGACCCCCTTTTTAGCAGGTCTTTGTAGTAGCTTGGTCAGCTCATCATCGTGACCCTCGTGAGCTGATGCCTGGGTTTTAGGGTCCTAGTTGGCAGATTTACTATTTTTAGTAAGTCAGTTCGGTCAATTTCCCTTTCTGGCAGGGCAGTATCGGCAATGATCAGTTTTCAGACTATGCTCAATCTGTTCAGTTCCTTGGTTGGGGACTTACTATTTATAGTAAGTCTATTTTCGGCAGTTACTAATTTTGGCAATACAGTGGATGACTTCGTCAGTCTGGCAGGTTTAGCAGTGGATGCAGGTTTTATCACTGGAGTGCATATTGATTAATTAATTAATAATGATATGTTATTAATTAATAATAATGTTATATTATTATTATAATAACTTGGAAGTTGCTATTCCGGAGACTAGTTAACTGATATATCCTTTTAGGAAACTATGGCATCCGAAGAGTTATAAATATGGAGGCATTCTTAATGCTGACCATCGAATATTGATTATTAAAATTGTTCTCAGGAATTGTTCCTAGTTATCTGACCCCTAGCTGAAGGGTCAAATTAGTTGATTGAAGACTGATTCTTCTTCATCTAATCATCAATCGATTGTTGTTGTATAATCGATTGTCTCTCTTCGTGTTGTTGTATACGAGGAAGCATTGCATTCTGGAAATTGATAGCAAATTGAACTGGGACCTGCTTGAAGAGGTCGATTCATAAATCGATTCCATTATATTCTGGCTGGGAATCGTATTTATCTGATTTGTTCTCATTGGGTGCTGAAACATCACCAGCGTAAATTCTGGTATTAATTTAGGACTGCTTGTACGAAACTGAGAAGTGCAACAAGCCGCGATTCATCCCTTTGAAAATAGGAACGGCCAAGTCTGAATCTGCTGCGTATGAAGGAGAATAGGCCGCGTCAATTCTGAGGGCTGGCTGGATATAAAGTTCAGTCCGCGTGGATGTACTAGGCCACGCAGGGACTGGCCGGTCATCATTGTGCGTGGACTTCTGCTGGACGTGTGGAGTGGCCACGCAAACATAAGCTGCAGACCACGTGAAGGGACAACTCGCGGGTGGAGAATAATATCCCATCAGACGCCTAGGAGGAGTTAGCTGTCAACAACTCCAAACGCAGACATAGTCACTGCCAGGTTCTTTACTATTTCGCATGTTAATTCTGAGAAAACAATAAAAACGTCAACTCTGGAGAATGACGTGTTGTATGCTTAAATGATTTTAAATTAAATGCATATGGTGTAGCATGATTGAAAAACATTTAAATTCAAAAGATGTCGAACTCAAGAACTTAGTAAAATTGGCAAAGTGAGTTGTATTTCCAGAATTTCGAAACATTGAAGTATGATTGTTTAAATGTAAAGATTTACTTGTATGAAAAGTTGTGATTACTAAGATGAAAGAAATTATATATGCTTTTCAAATCTGTTTGCAATCAGTGGAGGAATGTCATAATATCAAACAAAGCAGTTGAAATTATCTACAGCCAGGTTAAAGCTCAGAGTCAGATTGCCTGCCAACTATTCAACAAAATGCCAAACACATGATTTGCCTGGAAATTGACTTATATTAGATGTTTTATCAATGAGGCCAAGTCAGGCTCATTACAGGAGGTGTCCAACAAAATAGAATGCTCATATCCTATTTATATGTAATATGTATTAAATGGAAAATGAAGAAGTATGATATCTTGTGTAAATTATTTGCAGCTTCTTCTCTGTCCATATTTCTAATAGGGCAGATATTTGAATATAGATGAGCAAGAGGAAAAGGATGAAAATGATGAAGATGATGACAGTAGGAATGCATTCCTGGTTGCTGCTGAGGATGAGATATTGATTCATTTGTTGGCAGGCTCATCATCAAGGTTGTGAAAAGTGAAAAATGAAGGATTGACTTCAACTTGAAAATCCAAGGAGTGTTCCTGCTATGCAGGCTAACACTTCTACCGCCTCTTCTATTTGTCAAATCTTGCAAGGTTAAAGAAAATGTTGGAAACCCATATCATACATGCAGCTCCTTCTATACAGAGCAGCTTTGGTGCTTTAGGGAAAGAACAAGCTGCATAAAAGGGAACTACGGCTAATCAAAGGAGGACTTCAGCAAAGGCAGTAAATACAACACAAGAAACTGTTTTTCCCTGCCCAAATGTTATTCCTAGTAAAGCTCAAGTAGTGGCTTTGGGGATATCCCTGTGTCACTAGAGCCTTCACCTTCAACATTGAGTCTGTCTGCTGGAAGTGTTGATGCTTTCTCTGGAAAAATGATTTCTACAACATTAGTTGTATAGTTAAGTCGTCAAGGAGTAGACATTTGGCAAATGGATGGCAAAATTATGGCTTGCTATTTATCTCCCCTCCCTATTTGCTCTTGTAAAAAGGTTTTTCCTTGACATAGATAAAATATGTGTCTAGAAGCAAGGTCCTTGACTTCATGGTAGAGTAGGGCAACTACTAAACCCTAGGCAACCCTTTTTTAACCCTAAGTTGGTAGTTCTTGTTAATGTTATTGTAGCTATGGTCGGATTCCTACGCAGGTCTCAGAGACCTGCAATTTCATAGAGACTGAGCAAGTGAAGGCTTATGTTGAAGAAATTTTATTTGGGTGAATTTGATGAGTTATCATCAAACCTTTGGTGTAGAAATTTATTGGAGTCCGTCAATATGATTTAAGACCATATTTGTGGCTGAGCGATTATACACATTGTTAAGCTCCTGGAGAACAATTTGCTATCGCAACATTTGGGAGTGTGGGTCCCAATGTAATGTTGGAGCTTTATTAAGATCTAGATTTTATTAATAACTCCTATCCAACATTGGCGTATAGATCATCTTATGCGACACGTATATTGAATATTTTTGGAACAAATATTTGCCTGCAAACTATAGCTAGCGCCAAGACATCAAACATTGTCGTAAATAAATATATTGGGTTGTGACAAATATCATTATGGCCAAACATTCCATGGGTGAATATAGGCGAGCATTCAGGCTTGAAAGGAAGACATCATCATGGTCAAGAATCCTAGAATGAACGCAACTATTTCTTTTGGTTCGAAGAACTATTTGAGACGTTACAGGATATTATCAGACTGCAATATTCTTCTGAGTTCTAAACCTGCCATAACGGAAGCAACAATCAGCATGTTTCCTGGATTGGAATGACTCTCCGCATATAACTAATGTTTGGCGTGGGAGACTATACAAATTGCCAATATAATTTCAGGATTTTCTATCTGGGTGGGGGTCGTATGTGTTGTACGCAATACATATTTTACAATATAAATATTTTAATGAATCTATGATGGAATTCAAAATTGCCTTACCTCAACAGAGAAATGATTCTGAAGGCGATCAATCATTAGTGTCGGCACTCTCAAGCTTCCTACCAATTCCCTTGCGAGCCAAGTTGAGTTTTCTGGTGGATGCGGAGTTTATTTGGTGAATACGAGTTGTGACTTACCTTGTTGTGTCTAATACTTCCCTGTCAAACTTCACAGAATCGTCAGAGGTAACACGGTGGATGTTTTCATTACTATTGCACGCCAGGACACCTGAAGTTGTGTGAACCCGATTCCAATGTCTAGTGTAGCCAAGCCTGGGGATAAATCCACAGTTTATTCCATTCACTCATGTTACTATGGAACCAGACATGTGCATTTGTGTACGGGAAACTGCTCTTGCGAACAATGTTGTGAGCATTGAACAAATAATCATGTGCTTGTGATTGGGAGACCTATTATAGCAGATTCAGCTCTAATGCATCCCACAATAGAATTGCTCCTCCAAACTTAAGAGTTGTAGCAGAAGGAATCGAGAGAGGACACTCAGTTCTGGACACAATTTGGAACATGATGGACTAGACCTCAATCCAGTACTTTGACTAAGAATCTGCAGGATGAATCAAATAAAGTGACTTGGAATAAGCTCAAGAAGGAAAGTCCTAAACTCTCAGCAACAGCAACAGAGCAGACTAATTTGCCCATCATTGGAGTCATTGGAGACAATTCAGACCTGATTGCATTCTTGGAGAAAGATATCTTCCATGATTGGGACCATGTGAGAAGGGTATGCTTCTATGTCAGAGGGAGCAGCTAAAGGATCTGCTTCAGTTAACATCCAAGGATCTTGGTCATATTGTTTCAAAGGGAGTAGATCATGTCGAGATGGTTTCTCTAGTGATCAAGAAATTGTAGCAGTCAGAGGACTATGACTCATGGGATGGAGTTCCATGTGTGTAGGTTGAAAGGCCTTTATGTTGCACCTGGGTTGTGATATTTCTGGATAGATGGATACTTGGTGAGCTTGGGATTCACCAAGAGTGAGGAAGACTCCAACCTTGTATTTCATGATAGGTCAAAGCATGTGGAGATCAAATATAACTATGTTAGAGATATGGTGCAAAGGAATGTTATTTAGTTGAGGTACATTAGCACTGATGATCAGATGGCCAATATTCTCACCAAGCCCCTTGCCAGAGTAAAGTTTGTGCATTTTTGAGACAGGCTTGGAATTGTGGAGAATGAAGCCCTTGCTGAGAGGGAGTCTCAACATCAATGATTTCTAGAGATGTACTATAATGCATTCCTCTCTGTGAGAGAAATTTGAGGTGCAAGCCCTTGTTAATGCATTCTTCTTTGTGAGAGAGAAGTTTGAGGTTCAAGTCCTTGTTAATGCATTCTTCTCTGTTAGAGAGAAGTTTGAGGTGCAAGCCCTTGTTAATGCATTCTTCTCTGTGAAAGAGAAGTTTGAGGTGAAAGCCCTTATTCCACCCTCTAGGAGTAGCCACGATGGATGTCACGTGAGAGACTCCATGACTTAGCACTTGTGTTTATTCACCCTCTGGGAGTAGCCATGGTGGATGTCATGTGAGAGACTCCATGACTTAGCACTTGTGTTTATTCACCCTCTGGGAGTAGCCATGGTGAACGTGATGATGAGATGGCGACAACGTTGAGTGATTTCGTGATGACCACTTGTGTTTATTTGCATTTCCATTCATGGGAGTAGCCATGATAAACTCACCCTCTGGGAGTAGCCATGTTGGATATCACTACATAACTCAAATATCGAGAAGGATTCCTCCCTAGCTAAGAGGGAGTGTTAATGTTATTGTAGCTATGGTCGAATTCCTTCAAGCCGACATAGATAACATAAATGTCTTATAGGCCTATCGGCCTTAGACATTTATTTGAGTCAATTCATTAATATTATTATATATTTAATTAATATATATAATTAATTATATGATTAATGTATATAATTAATTATATGAGACATTTATATAAATAATGGGGCCAACTTGGAAGAGTGGTGACCCTTGGTGAAGGGACTCTTCCTCTCTTGAACTAATTTTCGAATCCACACAATCTGCATAATCCAGAAGAGTAGTGCTCGGGAGAGACAATCAGGTATTGTCTATGGTTGGGAGGGTGATCATTGCATGTGGTTAAACGAGCACACCATAAAAACAACAGTTCTCTCTATGGTACCCTTTTGTGCTCACTTTTACTACCTCCTTGGTCTATAGATTGAGGGAAAGAATACATTTGATTATAAGTCATATTGAGACTTTTTAAAAAATGTAGTTATGATGGCTCTCATGGGGCAATGAAAGAGCCTATGTGCTTTTCTCTAGGTTTATTTTCCATTCTATCAAATTTCTTCTCTAACAAGTTTGTGGCTGCAATATGACGATATTAAAGGTTTCTCATTTCAAGTGCTTCTACTACAACCGTTTGTGGAATAAGCAATCTGATTGTTCCACTGGAAAAAATTAATGGTGTTCAGCTCTAAAAGCGAAGTGAGGAGTTCCTTTGGAGGAATCGTGGCAGCCTTTTTCATCAAAGGCTCAACGGAAGCAAGGAGGGCCCATACTCAAGAGGATCATTAGATGCTAGATGGTGTGAATGAAGCAAAAGCAGGTCCAGCTGAGCTCTCAAAAATTTATAAGGAAGAGACTTATTTGACTTCGATTCAAAAAGAACCTAAATTTCTTTTTGGTGTCTTCTTTAATAGCTATGATCTAGAGAAAAACTCAAAAAGTGTCATGGTCAGAAACCAGAAATGAAGAAAATCTAGTTGGAAGCTCGTGATACAATTGGAGATGGAACACAATGGACAATGGAAGGTCTCCTCTCTTGAAGTAGGGGGTTTATGAAGTCTAAAGCCTGAGTTTGCTCATTTTAGATTGCATGTTTTGAATGGTCATGTGTCTTACAGGATGTGTATTCTCTTTTATTTAGCAGTGTATCTTGTTGAAGTTATGTCTTGTATCAACTCATGCTCAAGGTTCTATACTCTATTAATGTATCTTCAGATGACATGTCTTCTAATGTTCTTTTATTTAACTTTTTTTCTCTTTATTATGTTCAAGGACCCCAATAGACTCCTCACTAATTAATCTCATAAATAAACTATGAAATCAAATTGCAAACTCATGTTGTGGCATTTTTGAACAAAAATTCCTTATTGTTTCAATCTTGTAAAGTACAAGATTTTAAAAAGTCTTTAATAAACCTTAAAAATAATAAATTAATATGTTTCTCAAATGGGATGAACTCGAGTGGTAAATAATCATGTCTTACATTGTGGAGACCCAAGAATATCAAATCAATATTATTTGCCAAATGAGATCGCCTGGTAAATAATATAATTTTTACAATAAAAATCTATTTCAAATTATGGAAAAATAATTAATTACTTTTTGCGGCTACAGCCAAAACCCTAGGAGTGACAACTTCTTGCTACGGTGTTCGAAATGGTCTCTCCGCTTGCGATGGTGTTGGCAATAGCTATTCAAACAATGTAGAAGGCAATGGGATCAACTTAGTGGGGGATGATCTAGCCATTTGGGAGAATGATTGGATTGCAGAGGATGAAATGCTCGTCGACATTCTTGTAGAGTTTCATTTGAATGCAAGGTCCTCAAAAGGATGGTGCTTCCAGTAGGAGGCTAACGAGGACAACTCACTCTTGTCGCTATGGCTGGAAGCACAATAGATTGTTCAAGTGCACTCGATTCAAAGGAAGGTTTATCTAGCATCTACTAAGCCTGATCTCTTTGGGTCTCGACCATGTGCTCTTGGTAGCTCTCTTAGGAGGGGATTTCTACTTCCCCCTCCCAAGAAACCTAAGGCATTATGTTATCCTGACCTTGTGCAAAATGAGTTTTATCCTCCTCAGCATGTTGTGAACTTGCAGATTGGCAAATTTGGGATTGACATGGTTGCTCCCCTTGTTAAAAAAGATTTTCATCCTACTTCATTTCCCTTGCTAGACTTGGATCTTGCCTTCTACCATTGTTGGTGTGCGTTGTGGATGTTGAGCCTTCCCTTTGTTCTAGTGTGGGCTTATGTGCAAGGTTTCCTCTTTCTGTAACTCGGGCTATTTCAGGTGTCCCTCACTTGCCTTCTCCTCCCCTAACTATGATGCAGGAGTGTTGTGTTGGGGAGGTGACCCCTTTTGTGGATCCTCAGGTTCACATTTCAGCTCATCTCTTACAAGACTCTATCGTTGCTATTCTTGATGTGTGGGTGGACAAAACTTTTGCCAGCTTGCATTCTACTCTTATTGGGAGGTTCCTTGGTAATAGACCAAACATTGATTTTATTTGTAGTTGAGCGTTTAAATGTTTGCTAGCTGCAAGTCCGGTTTGTGTGACAGCTTTGATAAACAGATTCCTTTTATTCTCCTTTTACATCAAGGACTACACCAAAGTTCTTCATAAGATCCATGATTGCTTGTTAAGGTATTTCTTCATTTAAAAAGATAGTTTGTTGGTTTCAATGCTACCAAGACTAACATGGTTTCTATCTAGATTCGTCTCCTAGAACTCTTGTTGGAATTCTAGGAGTTTATTACCATTGGTGATGTCACAAAATCTAAAATTGGGCTTATTTTTGCTAGATTTTGTGTATGTGTTGAAATTGGGTTGGTGTTTCCCAAGTTTGATGTTTGGGAGCAAAAAATTCATTATGAGACCTCTTGGCTATACCAGTTCCTCAATGTGGGGCATATATTCATGAAAATGTGCACTCCAATGAGATCAAAATGTCTAATGTAGAATGTCCTCAGCCTCATTATATTGGGACGGTACTAGAAACTACTAGGAGAGAACACATTTATAAGGTTTATGGTTCCTGATGCACGGACAAGATGAGTTTACAAACCCCTTTTTCACTAGCATTTTTTTTTCCGAATTTGGTTAGGACAGGCCCCTCTGGCTGTCATTTCTAACTCCTTTGGTGGACAGGAAGGTGCTGGAAACCATGGAAAATGACCACATTGGTGTGGGCAAAGGATCCCCACGCAAGGTTAAAAGAAAACACAACCCTATGATTGAGAGTTCTTCAGCTAAGATTTCTCCTTCAAATAATGGGAGGGCATTCCTTTCCGTCCTGCCCCTCTTTTGAGGCTTTTGGTGAAGTTTGGTTTCAAACCACCTTGACTATCTACTAGACTTTGTTGTTGGTTTTGAATTCTTTTCAAAACCAGCCCCTGGTTCTTTGCTCGAGTCAAAAGCATTTACTGGGCCTTGCCGTTCCCTTTGATTTTGTTGATTTCAATCTCTTTTTGAGGAATAAGTTTTAATTGTCTTTTTGGCCGATTTGTATTTGGGTCCAGACCTTGTTCATTTCCTTGATGATCTTATTATAAAAGGTCTTGGGGTCTTTTCCAAGCCCATCTCAGGTTCATAGATCCAGTCAAATGCATTTACCTTAATCAAAACATATGTTCAAATCTCTTCAAACTGTGCTGTATGTTTACATATACAAATGTCTCATATTAAATCAGTAAACTATCACATCTGATTCTAGATTTGCCCTAAACATATATGCCACAAGACACCCCAGGTAAATTTACAAAGAAAAACTCCCAGCATGAATAATTTACCAAATTTAATTTTATTGCAATTACGCATTTCATAGATCAAAATATACAACCAACCAAAATATCAAGACACCCCAGGGTTGTTCTGGCATCCAAACGGTAGTACTCAAACTCCAGCAAAGGGAATTGACTGAATTCAATTTAATTGCGATAAAACATTACGTACATCAAATCATACGAAAAGGCCCACCTGAAGCAATTTCTGGTGGACAATATTTCAAGCATGAAAATCTCTCAACTCCGACTACATTACGATCGTGCGCATGAGGACGAAGATGTTCTGCAACAATTCGTACTCGCCTTGCAATAGAATCTTCACAATTTTTGCTCTCCATTGTTTAGTTGATGATCCGGATAAGCTATTCTTCTCTAATCTCTGTGAGCGATATAATGTCTGGACTGGTTTTTTTTCTTTCGCAGCGGCAATTCAATCGATCAAAAGAAATAATTGGGTATGTTAAATTGATCGATAATTTATACTCTTACAACATGGATCCGACGGTCATTTCTTTCTACATGTCGACAGTCAATTTTGTCGGAGCGGTTGGATATGGATAAGGCGCCTGCCGTTTAAAGACAGATCAATTGAAGGATTTATTGCTATGCTTATTGAGATGCGTGATGAACGATGTTCATAATTTTTGTTTGTTGAGATGCGTGATGGATGAGTCTTTCTAATCTAGGAAAGATTCATATATTTATATAAAACAAACTTTGGAATAATATTACTTGACGAATATTCTTCATATCCGATTTCGTTTAGAAAAAGTTGTCTTTGAAATGTAAGAGGCAAATAGGGGACAGGCCCTCGACTTCAATTCAGCGAATTAGATTGGAATTATCTAATTTTTGCTAATGTCAATTTCATGTTTGTGTTCATCTTATAAAATTGGAATTGGAATTTTCAAATTTCAATTTTACTCCAAAATAGAAATATACATCTTCCACTTAAATAGGTGGAATTGAAATTGGCTATTCCAATTCCAATTTTAATAAAACTAAATTTAAGCTTTACTCATATAT
>MU223121.1:731890-756186 GCA_018584345.1 Thuja plicata | reverse complement strand
GATAAATTAAATATATGGCTACATAGATGTTGTTGAGGGCCTAGTACCTATGCACCCACTAACACTTTTAAGAAGAATGAATTCTGAGATGGCTTTTGAGAGGAATGTGAGGGCTTTTGAGACGACAATGGGGTTCCTAGGGTTGCGAGGGATCTTCTGAGATGGACTTTTTCTACATCTGATAGCACATAGTAAGAGGCAGAAGGCAATAACCTGGGAGGTAGGAGTATTTTCTATGGTCCAAGCAAGGTCAGGCTCCACAAGAGGCATAGTAAAGGCTTTGTGTGCTCCAAGAGAGGGGCTCCAAGGTAGTGTTTGAGAAACACAAGGTAACCCTATTGCCTTTATCCCTCAGTGAGAGGATTTTATGAATGGTTTGGCTTTTTCTTTTGTTCAAAACTTGGCAAACTCAACCACAAAGCAAACATACGCAAAACAAAATTAGCACAACACACAAATAAAGAAAAATGGGGTTTAATCACGAGGGATCAAAGGAAAACTTAGCCTTGATGTGCCACAAGTCCACCATGAAGGGGGGCACATTTCACAGCTAGGAACAATTGTATAAATAACTTAGATGTAGTGGAGGGGGTAATGCTCAACAATATTTAAACCCAGTTGAAGGGCCCAATGTTAAACCTTCTATACCAAGAGTGTTAGAGTTCCTCTTGGAAACACACTCTCCATTTTGCAAATGGAACCACAACTCCCCTTCTTGCAGCATCATTGGAAGATTTAACAAGTTCATGGGGTTCTTTTGTGGTAGATTTCTTCCAAAAAGATGCATGCAACATAGATGAAAGGCCGATACTAATTAATGCAAAGCAGTATAAGGGAATTTTAAGGCACGCATAGATCTGAAAACTAAGGCGAACACATAAGAAAAAAAATGTATTGATCCTACCAAGAGTGAATAATATATCTTACAAGGCTTACAAATCCAGTGTAGAACAAACATCGTGAGAAGAAAAAAAAAATGAGGAAATTTAAGAGCGTGTACAAGCTATTAGGAGTCTCAAATCAAATCTAAGAAAAACAAAAGTATCTACGGCAAGCAAGGATGACAAAATGAACTCAAACAGGACAATAGACTTCTTTTTAGCCCAACGTCAACACCATTACTATGGTCATCTGAATTATATATGGAGGATCTCATGAGCATGAAAGAGAGGCTTAAGATCTTAGAAGCAAAGAGTTGGAATGAAGACAATAAAGTTCACGAGGTCGTAGAGTTCACATGAAAAATAGAAAGAGAAAACAAAACTCTTAAAGAACAAATTTCAAACATGAAGATCAAAACGAAAATAGGATGGAAAGAATTGATTGCTATGAAATAGGAAGTAGAACAACTAAAATTAACCGAGAATAAGGAATCAAAATTGTTAAAAGAAGATGGCCCAACACAAATAAATGAGATTCAAATTAGCAATAGCTAACAAGGAATCTAGAGAAACTCAACTAAGAGAATGGATAAAAGAGGCTAAAGCATGGCCACAAGTTGTAAATGGATCAACAAATAAACAAAAATGAATCATTCAGAAACAAATCAAAATGCAAATAAGGGAAGAACATGATAAGCAAGGTAAAACTGCAAATATAGTTATCAAGGGTTTGAAAGACTTTGATGAAAAAGAAAGAACCGACATTCTAGCAAGAAACTTTCTAAGAGAGAAATTGAAGTGGACAAGGGGTATTCAACAGGCTAATAGGATTGGTAAGAAGATAGATGGAGGAAGAGATAGACATATAAGAGTTATATTGAGATATTTAGAGGATACGGATATGATCCTAAGAAATAGAGGAATACTTAGAGATGCACACTTTTATCTAGATGGAGACTTGGCCTTTTCTCAGCAAGAGGATGTGATATTCCAAAATGATGAAATAAATATGTTTAGCAAGGAGTGAACATACCTTGTATTTTGTACATAATCTACATCTTATAGCAAAGAAATAAACTTGTGTTGATAGATGGAGCTTGGCAATCACCAAGACATTCATCCACCATGTAGACAACATGGCTATGATGTTATCTACAAGTGACCATAGACGATCGCTTGTAAACATCACCATAGCACATTGGCTATATGATGGACCAATGGCTTGATGATCGGTTGTAGCAACCATCATCTTGTAATCACCATCATGATATGCATTACATTTAGTTAGTCAAGTTGCATATGCAAATGTCATCACCCTACATATATAGATTATGCCATATACATACGCATCACAGCCATCACTGTCATACATACATACATACATATACAGCAGTAGTATAATCATGTCATACATACATGCATCTAGATTGATGTAATTGCATCTATAACATATAATCATGTCAACACGTTCATACTAAGCATAGGCCTTCCATATGACTACATTATCACATCATAAACACATAAGCATCTTAATCACCGAGCATCATATTACCATAATTGCATTGCATTCGTATTGCATCATACTCGCACTTAGATCGTACTGTTCTTTTGATTAACTTTACATTGCATAACTAAAAGCATGATTATTAAGGTAATCAATATGTGGTATGTAAAATACCTTCATAAAACATTACATCAAAGAATATCAAGTTAGTGCTATATATCTATACTAATTAACCAATCAAACTTGAAATCATCTCATGGTTCTCTATATAGAAAGACTAAATTTATGCTCTCAACTGCAAAAGCATTCCTAAAGTGACAATCTCTAAAATGAGATGGATGAATTAAGCTAAATGCTATGATTTACATGCTTGATTTGATATGAATTTACAATCATGATCCTAAGATGAATTCAATTATGCTCGCAGATGGCCAATTCAACCAAATGCAATTATTATGATGCAAAATGGTGTGATAAATATGTGAATTGGTAATTTGCACTAAGAAATGCATTCTATTTATAGGATTTTCCCAAGAGTAGGGGATAAAGTGATTTAACTATGATTAGATGAGAGGGGTTGAGTTGTGTTTCAAATAGGGGGGACAAGATGACAAGATGAGTGGTGAGGATAGCAAACGCTAAATGAGTGGCTAAGATAGAAAAGCTTTGGAGTGATCCATGTGCTTTCAATTCTCCCTTCTCATTAGCTAATTGATTTTTGTCCCTTAATGGTTGTTGAAATTATTTAGGAATTAATTATTTCAAACAATTAATTAAATTATCCATGTAAGGGGATTAGATGGGTTGGATTTGATTTAATTGAATTGAACTATATAGCTAATTGAATAAATTAATTACATAGTTTATTTGATTTTTCAACTTTAACTAATCCCTCTTGGCTTGAATTTAATTAATTAATTTCTTTATTAGTTAATCCATGATATTGACTTGATTTGACCACTTTAACTTTGGTTGACCAATTTAGGATGTATACAAATGCCCCTCTTTGAAGCAATGTGTGAAGCATGTTGTTTCAAAGAATATATGATTATCAATGCATGATTTGATGCAGATTTGATGTTCCAGTATGAGTCCTAGATATGATGTTGAGGTGATGCTCCGATATGAGTCCCTAATATGATTTTGATATGAAGTCGATGTGATGTTTGATGTAGATTTTGATGTTTGATACAAATTTGATGTCACCTCGATATGGATCCCTGATGAAAAATCTAACTTGATGCCCCATTGATGATTAAAAAAAACTCAGATATGAATCATTGATTTGAATCCTTGATGTTGATATGATGCCCCCTTGGGAAATGAATCAAACTGATATTGATCAATTTAATTGGATAAGTTGTGGAGTTTTGAATTCGATTACAATTTTAATTTATTTCCCGATAAAAATCAATTTGGAATATGCCCTGGTTGAATTAGATCATTGACGTGTCTCGAAGACTAAATTATATGCCTTTTTATAAATGAGTCAACATTTTTTATGTGTATTTTGATGTCAGATGATAGGATATGATGCTTCGATCTCACTTTTTAGAGGGTCAAAAATAGATGTGCTCATCGAGATTGATAAAAACCTCAATTCAGTGGATAGGATGGATGATGTTTCATGCTTGATTGATTAAGATGATCGATAAATGATTGACTGATTGATGCTTGGTTTGATAGACTTGTTTTAATGTCTTAATGATGCTCTGGATAGGTTGATGATGTTTTGATATTGCTTCATTTCATTCAAAATCATTTGGTTGATGTTGTATTGATGTCAATTTGATAGGATAGGTAGGTTGATTGATTGATTTTCCTTCCTCAAGATCTAGAGTTAGGAAATTTGGTCTGTTCAAGATGAGAAAACAAATGATAGGATAAATGATTGATATCAAATGATCCACTTGATGATGTTGACTGATTGATATTTGATTTGATAAGCATAGTTAGATGTTTTGATGATATGAGTTTAATTAGACACTCTCATGATACAAAATTAGGTTTTGGTAGAAGAGAAGGGTCCTCCGTTGGTGCAAGTGTACATATAGGTACATGTAATGGATAGAGTTAGGTTACCCCTATTTGATCAAATGGTTAAGTTGACCCTAGTTATTCATATGTGTATTGATGATATCCTTGATGTAGCATTGAGCATTTAATGGATCAGATATTTGATAATGTACTTTTCTCATGGACTTTGATGATATAATCATGATTAACTTTTCACCCCTTTTGGGAAATCCCATAACAACTATAATGCAAGATTAATCTAAAATGAATGTAAATGTAACTAAGATTGTAACTTGTCACTGGATGCATTTATTTTGCAATTTTCATCATAGAGATTTTTGGTGGATCATGAAATTGGTACAACCCTCACTAGTTACATTTGGAAACCATGGGAGTATGAATACCACTTTCATCGGATTCAATGTTGCAAGTGGATTTTGGCATTAAGATATGAGAAATCTATATGTCCAAGGTATTCTTTTGCGTAAACAGACAAAGATATGATCTATGTTGATATACAAAAGTTCTCGATTATTCTTTGATGATCATGTCATTAGACTAATTTGCATACTTCTAGGGATCAAACTCACCAGTAATAATCAAGAAAAGATCATGCATCCATCATTGATTATCTAGTCAAAATACATCATTGATTTGCTAAAAAGACGTGATATAAAAATCAAGAAACAACTTTGAACTAACTTTGCTACTTGTTTGTTGATCCGTTTTCTCAGAAAAGGGTTCCATCCATTTTGATCCTTGTTCATATTATTTGATTTTGACGTTCCATCTTAGCTTTTGGATGTTCTTAGCATGTGAATTTGATATTGGTCAAGTGTTTGAATGTTTTAAATTTGAGGTTTGGATCAATTGAAAGGTGTTCCAGGTCTTGATTCTTGATTTTTGACATGAAGTATGTTGCAGTTGTACTTGTGTCTATTTATTTGATGAGCTATTTGAATTTGAATTGTGCCCCCAATTAATTTCACAATGATATTGGACTTAGACAATTTCCAAACCATAATGAAAGCTTTGGTTATGAAAATGCATCTTTTGAGGATTTATTAAAGATTTTATGTTTTTTTTAGTTTTTAAGATTTTTTTATTTATTTTTAAAGATTTTGACTTATTTGGATTTTTAGAATTTTTTGAAAATTGATTACTAATTATCAAGCAAGATCGCATTTGTTTGCCCCCAATGTCTAGCAAGGTACTAGAGCGCTGTCATGATGAGTTTTAATGCTTGTACTAGGGTTTAGGGAATTTTTTGAGTGTTTTTGCTTCCTTTTAGCACTTATACCCTTGTTGTGGCACTTGTCATGTGTTATAGAGTTTGTGCTTGCTTTTGGAGCACTTTCACCCTATTTTTGGCATATTTCTTGTGTTGTGGCACTTCTACAAGTTGTTATAGCGTCTGTGCACACTAATGGGAAACGAGAAGGGGTTGTGGCGCTTCCATGACATGTCATAGTGCCTATACACACTACCAGGAAGAATAGAGGTGTTTGGGTACTTCTATGACTTCTTTTGGTGCCTATACACTCCTAGTGCATTATGCATGTTATTTGTGCACTTTCATAATGTTAAGTAGTGCCTATGCATGTTTAGGAGCATCTTCTACAAGTTTGAGAGTTTCCACAACCATTTTTGGCACTTATGCACTTTAATGTGCAAATGCAAGTTGTTTAGGGACATATGCATAGAAAAATAGGTCTAATGCATGATAGGTGTTTGATTTTGCACTTTTGGTCAAAGAGTCATGATGGTGGATGAAGCACATGTAGTGAGACCCTCAAGGATGACCTCGATTAAGATTACCCAAGGTAAGGAAAAATGTTATAGAAATGCAGGCCAATGAGATGGTTTTAGATAGCATATAGGGTAATGAAATGATGCAACAAAGGCATGTGCAGCCCAAAGGAGTGGACATGTCAAGAGGCTTGTGAGAACATATTTTTTCATTTTACATCCTTGATTTTTTATCAATACCAAAGGCTCATTTTGGATAGGATGTGGATTGGATATGGATAGGATAAGGTTTAATGGAAGCCATGAGTGGATGATTTGGGATTATTGTCAGGATGCTTGGGAATAGTGAGGGTTGGTTTGGGAGAAGCGAGATCATGATAGGGCAGCATGGAAAAAAAAAGTGAATAGGCTGATGGAAAGGATAATGGATGTCCAGATACCTGATGCTCATGGATATGTTTAACCTTGTCAAGATCAAAGGTGAAAGAGGGAATACATATGAAAATATTATAATTGGTATGATATGGAAGATGAAGGATATGATGCATAACATGGTTGATATATCATGGATGGAAATTGCCCCCAAGTGTTGAGTACAAGAAGGTGAATTTACGCACGACGTGTGTTTTCCAAATTTTCATCATGGTACTTTCCCAAGGTGCCACACGAAGTAGTTTTCACCATACGACATTTTTTTTCTGTTTTTAAATTTTTTCACTTTTTTTTCTTTCTCAACATTTCTCCCACATCTTGATCTTTGGATAATTCTTTTTTGAAAGATATTTTATAATGTCCCATGATTGTTTAAAGTATTCCAAAATATGTTGATAGGGTAGTAGAAAGGGGAATGATATGGAGGATAAGGCAGATGGTGGCTAAGGATTCATGTGATTGGATAAGGGGGATGAAAGGATGGAAAGTAGGTGTTGGGTAATGGATGGGATATTGGAAGTTTTGTGTAGGGGTAGATGGAAATGGGCAAGATAAACTTTGGCACACACCTCGAAGGGTGATAGAATGATAGAGGAACAATAGATGAAGAAGGTGAGGATGTACCTAAGGTAGTGGATTTTGGGATATAGGAACCCAAAATAGACTTGGAAAGTGGAAAATGTTTGGAAGGAGATGGAGTGAAAGCCTTTGGAAGCTTGAATGTCAACTTTTATTTTTCTTTTGTGTGCAAGTCTTTCAAACGTGACTTGGGAATCCACATAACTATTTATTTCTCTTTCTTTTATGATGCTTTTGAATTCATTTCTTCAATTAGGGATTTTGGAACCCACATTTTCTTTGATTTTTCTTTTTTTCTCGATGGACCTGTGTGGTCTCTTTGATATTTCCTTTTTATTTGTATGCACATGTCAATTATATTGGACATGTTGATCTTTATTCACATGTGGATTCTTAGATTTCATATTTCCTTGTTTGACATCCAAGTTGCTTCCAAAGGTTTTGGGAATCATGGAAGGATAGGAATGATACAGAGGGTTCATATGAAGGGGTGTTTGGACATTCCTCAAGTATTTGTACCTTTTTTTTATCTTGATATGTGATAGGGCTATTCGATGGTGAGTTAGAAATGGTAGGCATGGTTGATGGAGGGAATATGGACCCAATATGGATGGAAGATATGAAGACTTTAGCTCTGGGGTATAGGGACCAAGAATGGATTTGGAGGATGGTGAAGGCATATGGTTATATTTTAATGGAGGGAGATAAGGTTTGAAAGGGATATTAACATATTTGGAGTGAGATGCATTTTTGAGGCTCTCATCTTTAAGATTTATCTTTATCTCAATGGGCTTATTAGAAGCTTTGATAGGAGGAACTTTGATAGGAGCGACTGAAGCTTGAGGGGATTTATTACCATGAAATGGATTAGGAGGAATGAGGTATTTTTGAGGTAGATATGGAGTATCATGATAAGGAGTTTATGGGATACTCATATCTTGACATGGAAAAAGATCATTGGATGGTGTAGAAAGGGTAGTTTGTTCTTGGTTTTCAATAGGCTTGTTATAAATGGTGAAGGGAATATATTTATCTTGCTTGGGAAGTGGACAATATATAGGGCTTTGAGGGATACTTTGTGCTTGAGGTGAAAGAGTGTCATCTTGGAAGAAATGAAAGTTTATGAAATTCTATAGATATGGGGCTTTCATCAAATTTTGGATAGGAATGAATAGGATATTAATATTGATCTTGATCTTTACTGATACTTTTTTCTTCACACTTTGGATTACTCTCCTAACATGAAGCCACTTCTAAGGATAAGGTAGGATTTTTGATATGCATGGGGGATTCTTGAAGGGGTGATTAAGGATCATTTTGAATAGGCATGATAGGCATTAAAGCACATGAAAGGTTGGGGTCCAAGATCTTTGAAGCATGGAAGAGAGTTGTAGCAAGATGTAAACTATCTTGGATTTCTTTTAGAGATCGCCCTTGAGGGTAGACATAGTCAACATGGAAAGTATCATCATTATGCTTATTTTTTGTTGGAGGTGCTTTGGATATATTTTTTGCTTTAAGAGGTGAATGAATGGTGGAAGAAGTAGAGGCTACAAGAGAACCATTACTAGACACAGGTTCATGAGTTAGATCTTTCTTGAGAATAGTATCTTGCTCTTCATTAGGATTTTCAATTTTGATTATATCATCGTCTATGAGATCTTGAATTTTATGCTTCAACTCCATGCAATCTAAAGTTTCATGTTCATTATGTCTATGATATGCACAATAGTTTTTCAAAAATACAAATCCACGTGAAGTGATTTGAGGCAACGTGATGAGATTATTTTCAAGACGTTTTTCCAAAGTTGACTCATAATATTGTCCAAAAGGAGTAAATGCTATATATAATGGACATTTAAATTCACTTGTATTCACCAAAGAGGTGTTGGATTCAAGATCATGATGATCTGATTATTTTTTGTTGTCATATGATTGATAAACAAGACTCTTAATGAAATCTGATATAACTTCCTCTTCATTCTCTTGATTAAAGATAGGATGGTCATGAAGTTGTTCTTGATTAAAGCTAGGATTGTCTTGCTTAGATGCCTCTTTATTTGAAGAAAATAGAGGCATGTCTAGATCATGATTAAAGAGAAAAGGACAAATTGATCTTAATGATTATTCTTTGGATGGTACTTCCTTTTCTTCCTTTAGATCTTGGATTTTTATTGCAAAGGTTGAAATTGCTTTGTGACAACTGCAATAAGATTTTCTTCTTCATTGTTGTCATGATTAGGGTATCTAGACCAATTGTTTTCAGCCATGATGTGATTGTCATGTTGTTCTTATCTAGGTGGTTGAGAAGGTGTTTTATTTTGAGTACAAGGTACTTATTCCCTACGCAAGGTTCCATCTTCTTGTAAAGATAATTTGATATGATGGAATCCTATCAAAATTAGCATGAAAAGGAATTTTGGAAATTTGTTGGAAGGATATATTCTTGAAAGGAATGATGATGTTTATGAACTTTGGATATTTTAATTTATGCTTTTTTTTTCCTTTTGAGATTATTTATCATCAAACATAGCAATCACAAATACACATGTTTTCTAACCTTTAAAAAGCTACACACAAAAGTGTTTATTCTCAAATGTTTTTAACAAGGTCTCTACAAGAAAATACTTCAATCAATCTACCTATGGTCAATTTTGTTCAACATGGCTTAAAAAGATAGGCTTGATAATTTAAATGGGTTTTAATCAAGGATTTTATTCAAAGGCATCTTATGAATGCATTACAAGGCCTCATGGTAGTGTAAACGCTATTTAGGTCCTATAGACCGCCAAAGGAGACTAGGCATAAGATACTTTTTCCCTTCAAAGCATTAACCTCAAGAGGGTATTTATTTATAGTGGATAAGAAAAGTTGGCTTTAGCTCTATTTCCACTTTAGGTTGTCCCTCTCACCAGCTTTATTAAAGAAAAGCTCGAGAGGTGAGCCTTCTAAGTTTCAAATCTAAATAGCATGTTCATGAAAGCAATGCAATGAAATAAAAAGTAGGTCTAGGAGTTTGATCACCCTAAAAAGGATGAGAGCATATTCTATTACTTTTCACTTCCAAACATAATTAACACATTTTTTCTTTCCAAACCTTTAACCTATGTAATTAGAGCATGTTAGGCATTTTGATCAACTTAAAAAGTTGAGAGTACAGGCCTAATGCTTTTCATTCACAAACAAAGAGGCTTTAGTTTTAGTGTGTTTTCATGTCTTAACCTTTCATTCTATTGTCAAATTTTTCATGTTTATCATGTTGATCATCTTTAAAAGATGAGAGCATAGGTCTAATACCTCATTTGATAAACAATAATAGGCTTATATTTAAGCTAGATTTCAAACTTCAAAAAGCCATAATTTAAGCAAATGACTTAAATTTAAAAGGATTGAGAACTCACCTTGTTCGAATCTTGTGTGGATTTTAGAGAATATTTTATTTTTTCAGTACGTAGCTTGGAAATCATTCCTGTTGTCAATCAGGATTGCGCCTATAGCTGGATGCAGAATCTAGTCATCATGTTGGAACATGGAAACATTCTTCTTGGTGGATGAGAGAATGAATCTCTGGGTTCTAGGCCAACTCCTATTAGATTTGGGATATCACCTAATACTGACTTTTATGGTTTTGGGAAAGGGGATCAGAAGGGGAATTGAAAATGAAAACTAATTAACAAAGGTGATACACCAAAATAAATTTAGATTTATCAGAATGGAAAGATTGTTCTTACAAAACAAACATTACTAAGTTCTGCAAATGATTTCACTTCTCAACACCTAGGATGGTTTACAATTCACTATTAGGATTTGATGTCACTAATGGTAGGAATTCAACCAGCAAATAGGTAACTTCTGCAAAAGGTTAATTCTTTATAACCTAGAATAGGAATTTGAATCAATTCACTAATCTATGCTTAAAAGGGGATAAACACTTAAATGCAGAAAACTTGAAAGGAATAATGACAGAACTCTAAAAATATGTGAATGAGGGCCAGCTCTATTATCTTCAAAATCTGCAAAATGGTTACAAAAAAAAAACAAGAAAAAAGTGCATAGGAACAATATGTTCACTAATACAACTTTTTCCTCCATTTCTGAACCCCTTACAATGAATAAGAAATTTGAATATATAGCCTCCAAGGCTAATTCTGAAAATGAAAAATCCCCCTAAAAAGTGCCTCTAAAACAAATAGATCCCTTGAAATTCAGGCCCAAATAATGCCTATAATACAGTTTTCAAAAGCTTTCCATGATCTCTATGAAACCCTAGATCTAAGGCATAAATCATGCCTAGAATTTAGCCCTAGACTTGTATCCCCTAAGGTTGATATATTTGATTTACAACATTAATAATATATATCAACATATATTTTAATGATATATATCAACATATATTACAATTACATTATAACCCCCTTGAAGAATATCCAAAATAACTAAAGGTGCCAACTTCACCTAAAACCCTAACCACAATTGTATAACCCAACCCATGAAGCCAATAGCATAATCTTATCAGCCCTAACTCCATATGCAAAATCGACACTCTAGTTATCTGCTTAACTTCACAAGCTAAGGTCAACATGACCAACACAATATTGAAAAATCTCTGACATATCATGTGATAGAACTATCATGGCACCTTTAGTAGAGTTATCGTACACTATGGTGGACAGAAATTTAACTCATCCTGCGCTGCGGATTCCAAAATTTTATCAATTTTGACATAGGAATCATTGTATCATATTACATTTTGTGTGTTGAGAAGTAAAGAGCTTAGGGTTTTGTCGTTGTTGTTGTTTGGCGCCGCCATGCTAGCATTTGGACTATTTGTCTTTGTTATTTGCTAGAATCTTTCCATGAAGTTTGGCTTTGATCATGGAGCTAAGACTCCTCTCTGTAATTACCGCCAAGTTTAGAAGGTAACTCGACCTCTTACAATTTGTATGTTTCTATGAAACTCACCTTCTTTATGTGTTTTCCACTGAAGTTTTAAAAACCATGAATGAGAAAGTTCAGGCTTCTCCTGTTAATTGGAGTGTATTATTCCTTCTGAGTTATTGCATCTATTTTGCATGCCATGTAAAGTGGCACCTCTTTGCATGTGTTATAAGAACTCGAGCTCTCACCACGACTACACCTCTTGGAACTTGGAGTTTAAACACCATAATATATGGCGTCTTGCATGTATCATTGCAAGAAATCAAACTTGGGCTCCCTTTGTTTGTTGAATATGGGTATCTTGCACTTGAGCTAGTATTATTTGATGGGTTTTGAAGTGGGTCTTCTTACCACCGTAAGCTTGGGCTTGGTCTGGAGTGTGGCTGAAAGATATGGAGATATCTTACTTGAAGCTCGGCCTCTTCTAGCCACATCTTCAAACTTATCCTTAACTCATGGTGCACAAAAACTTAAGCTTGGACTCCTATGAATTCGCATCTCCATTGTGCTTGACTTGTAACAGATAAGTGATCCTTCTGTATCTTCTTGTTTTCTCAAAATTGCTTCATGTTTTTCTTTGTAAATCTGAACTTATTGTTTGGTGTCGTCATTGTAGTATATAAACTGGAAGTTGTAACCATGAAAAATGGTGTTGTATGTATTTGTTTATCCTTCAGTAACTCAGCTTCTTTGCTATGAACTTGAATGTATCTGGGCCACCGCATCTTTACATGGAACTCGGGTTTCATTGTTTTCTTAGAGTCGGCCTCCTTCACTTGAGCTAGTAATGGTGTTGCATGTTACATTTTAGTTGCACTTGGACTTCACTATGAAACTCGGCCTCTACTAGGTATGTAACTATGTGTTTTCTTTCAAGCGACAAGAATTTGAGCATGAAATTCATTTATTACACCACTTACAAAGTGGGTCTTTGCATATTGCAGCTACATCAGTTTGTGGGTCTTCTTCAATCACCTCGGTACAGCTTAAACTGTGACTGAGAGATGCAAAACTTAGTATTAACCATGACATCTACCAGCCACAGCTTAAGACTCATACCGAGCTGACTAAAAATTTATGTCGAGCATAGATTTTATTGCATGAAATATGGAGAAACATGAAGATAAGTTAGCTAAAACTCTTCTCCCATTTTGTGCTTCACTAAATTTGACCATTCTGTCTTGCACTGTTGTCTGTAGCTTAAAAACATCCTTGACTTCCTATTTGTTCATCTTTTGGTTGCACAAAAAAATGATGTTTTAGTGCACAAAATAAAACCCACTTTGTTTCTTGTCCTTAAAGTACATCTTTGTTCAAATTTTTTTACTCATAAGAACTCCTACAACAGTTTGATAGATAAATAAATTTTAGGGCTCGGCTGTAGATGTTTACTGAACTTTTGAAAACTTGTAAAATGAATAACATGCTCATAGCTTATGAACACAGAGCTGAAGCATACTTCATACACATGCTTACTTCTAAAATGCTTCTTCATTGCACAATCACTGTCAATAATGTTTTACTAGTCACTTTAAAATCTCTTTTGTTGATTCAAACACCACTGTTATACTTTGATAAAAGGCCGAGAGTGATGCTCCATTGTTTGAAAAGGTACTCCTACAGCTAGTTTCTTTGATGAATTTGTGAACTTCATATGGTTGTAGATGGCTTGCATACTTTAAAAATTTGTAAAATGAATACTCACAGCTTGATAAATGAATGATAGTGCAGCTTGATTATATTGCATATGTTTTCTCACTGTTAACATGCTCACTTGTAACACATTTAGAGTACCAGTCATTTATTTCTTCTTGCTTCCACTTATTTTATTTTTATGGCACAGCCACTTAGGCACTTGAATTGAATATTTGAAACAGAGAACACTCCTAGACTCACAGATAAATTACCAGGCTTAAACACAGTTCTCTTTTTTGATGCTGAGTAGGAACTTTTTTAAAAAAGAAATGCAATAAGATATAAAAATGTTTGTTTATTATCAATGAAGTTCGAGCATGGGCTTGTGACACTCAAGGATACATTTTGTAAACCTTTCTATACTTTATAGCACAATTCTGTAGCATTCTTTATGTAATCAACAACAACAATGATCTTATTGAATTTGAACTTTGGAATCAACAAAGATATTATACCAGTATTTATGTAACTGTAACTTGGCATTTGATCATGAATGTTCTAGAACACTTTGCTTTGATATTTCAGCTTGTTTTGCACCTTTTTCTGATTGTGAAGTTGAAACCAGTCATCTTGAAACACTGCAAAAATATTATGTTAAACTCTCAAACAACAACATTATGCACTTGTTAGATTAGTGAACATAATAAACAATTTAGTTTATGAAAATGCCAAAATGACACTTGTGAATCAACATTCAGACCATTATGTTCACTAATCAACAAAAATCCTGCAATCTGGGTTTCTCAGTTGGAAACATTAAGTCTCTTTGATTCAGATTTATGTTCTTCTAAATGGCAACTCTTGAATAATGCAGGATAACAACTATATGCAGTAAAAGGTTTCATAAGATTATGTCCCTTTGATACTTTATTTAGTTATTGCAGTTGTATACCTTGTTATTTCATTGATGTTTACATAAAAGTACGGTTCTGAAAGTTTTGATTGTAGCATGTTGTTTTAGGGATTTATTTATTGCTTAGATCCAACTTGGATCTAACTACTCTCTTTCTCTATGATTCCAGGACAAGACCAGAAGAGGACTTTTAGCATGAAAGCAAGGCAGAAGACATGAAGATCTAAATGACTTGTTATCAGAATGAAAAAGACCACTCCAAGGCAATGCTTAGATCCCTAAATCCTCTAATGCTCTTTTATTACTTTCAGCATTGTACATCTTCTATATGTTTACCATTGAAAGATGTAACCGATGAAGGAATACTTGCTTAATACATTCAATTTGGATGTTTAATGTAATAATCCATTCATGAAATTGAAAGGTTTAAATAATATCAATACTTAGAGAACAACATCAGTGTTAATATGAATGCAATAATAAGGTATTTTGTCTTCAATATCTAAATAGTAGTGTTGAATGGATGTACCTTTATGCAATTTTTCTGATGTTTATAGTTGGAATGTTGCATTTGTACTTAATTCCTCAAATTCATCCTTTGTAAGATATAATTAATTTATCAATTTAGTGTGCAACTAAAATGATAATGCATCCCCTTCACAAATGTTAATTCAACACAAGCCAATCCAAAGTGAAGAAAATCACAAGTATTTGCGCAAATTTGTAGGAATTCAAAAGTCAATTTTGAAAAGATCTAAAAAGGAGAATCATTATAATTGTTTATAGGAATGTTGTAGAAATCTTGATACAAATTTATCATTTTAATGTAATGATCATACACTTTGATATCACTATCACCTAAATCATCAATAATGCTTGCATTATGAACTTCCTTTGCATATTTTTCAAGCCTCTTTGCCTATTTTTACTTGTAATAACCTGGATTTTGAGCCACAAGCTTCTTCACTTTTATGTGTTGCTTTCCCTTCTGCAAGTCATTTTCAACCCATTTAGCTCAAAGATTTGTAAATTAAAGCTCAAAATGTGCAGACACTGCAAAATGTGCAGACACTACAAAATGTGCATAGGAGCTACAAAAACTTCCAAAAGTGCTACATAAACTTGCATAGGAGCTACATAAACTTGTGAAAGTGCTACAAAAACTTGCAGAAGCACCACAGAAACTTGCAAAAGCACTAAAAGATGGTTAATAGGAGTTGAAAGATTAAGCAAAAGTGCAGAAACACAATGCAAATGTCAAATCCTAATGTAAAACCATTGAAAGAAGTTGTAGAGGAGCTACAAAGTAATGCATAGGCGCTATAATAAGCTGTGAAGGAGCTGAAATAAGTTGTAGAAGTGCCACAATTTAATGCAGAAACGTTGAAACTCAAAAAGATGCAAATTGCATAGTCCTGGTGTACAAGAGCTGCAGAATCTTGCATATGAGCTGCAAGGCAGTGTATGGGTGTTATAAGGTAGTGCAGATTTGTTGCAAGATAGTGGAGAGGCGCTACAAGATAGTGCAGAGGTGCTACAATAAGTTGCAAAGCTGCTATCCTAATGAATCTGAATCTGCAAATGTCAAATTTACAGCCAAAACTCACTCAAAATCAATCAAAATGTTATTATGAGGCTCTAGCCCCATGGTGGATGCCATTTTTTGTATGTAAAATACCTTCATGAAACATTACATCAAAGAATATCAAGTTAGTGCTAAATATCTATACTAATTGAACAATCAAACTTGAAATCCTTGAAATCATCTCATGGTTCTCTATGTAGAAAGACTAAATTTATGCTCTCAACTACAAAAACATTCCTAAAGAGACAATCTAGAATGAGATGGATGAATTAAGCTAAATTCTATGATCTACATGCTTGATTTGATATGAATTTACAATCATGGTCCTAAGATGAATTCAATTATGCTAATGGATGCCCAATTCAACCAAATGCAATTACTATGATGCAAAATGGTGTGAGAAAATGAATTAATATGTGAATTGGTGATTTGAACTTACAAATAAATTCCATTTATAGGATTTTCCCAAGGGTAGGGGATAGAGTGATTTAACCATGATTAGATAAGACGGGTTGAGTTGTGTTTCAAATAAGGGGACAAGATGACAAGATGAGTGGTGAGGATAGAAAAGGCTAAATGATTGTCTAAGATTGAAATTTTTTGGAGTGATCCATGTGCTTTCAATTATTCCTTCTCATTAGCTAATTCATTTTTGTCCCTCAGTGGTTTTTGAAAGTATTTAGGAATTAATTAATTCAAATAATTGATTAAATTGGTCATGTAGGTAGATTAGACGGGTTAGATTTGATTTGATTTAATTGAACAATATAACTAATTGAATAAATCAGTTACATAGTTTATTTGATTTTTCAACTTTAATTAATCCCTCTTGGCTTGAATTTAATTAATTAATTGTTTTATTATTTAATACATGATATTGACTTGAGTTGGTTGCTTTGACTTTGGTTGACCAATTTAGAGTGTATACACAGTCATATATGATTACCATAATGATTATTATGGAAATAAGAAGGTGACTCTTCCATACACTCCTCTTCCTTTCAACGTGCACATATTTATTAGAGATTGTATCATTTGGTAAAGATATGAATTGGAGAATATAATTCAAATTGTATCCTCTCTAGATTACTCTGTTTAGAGCTTATTGCCTTTGAAAATCATAGGTGTAAGTGCCATAAAGATCAGTCAGAGACGACATTATACTCGGATCATATTCATATCGATGTATCAAAGACAACTTTCACATTGTTCAGAGCATAATAATATTGACATACCAGATACAACATGTTACAATATACAATGCACAGTGTTATGTTTGTACCAAGACGACCTGCATATTCGCATGTTATAAATTATGTATCAGAGACATCAATACCAGGTAACTGAGATTATTCTTACTTGATCATATAATTATATGCATATCAGACATAATCATTCATATCTTGTTAATAGATTGTTATGCAATCATTATCATTCTATAATAGTGTATGCATTTGGAATTAAGCATCATATAATAGAATTTTTTTACCATCCACTGTGTATATTCCTTGAATTATAAATTTACAAGTAGTGTCTAAATATATAGAAAAAGGGACATTACAAAGGAATAAAGGAAAGAAAGGAAAAAAGTGAAGGCAACAAAAAATGAGGGGAAGTGACCATGATTGAAGAATGGGAAAGCTCAAATTAATAAGTGTTTTTCAAATAAGAAATGGGAAATAGTGGTCCCAAGGGAGTACTTGAGTGTGGTGAATTGGAAATATAGAGACTATATATGGAGAAGAGGTCTTGGGGCGGGGCACATAGCAGAGGGGAAAGACATTATCATTCTTGTTGAAACACCTGAGCACGATGGCTAGAAAGTCCCAAATTTTGAAGGTTGCAATTTTCAATTTGGAACAAAGGGAACGAGATAGGTAAAGGAAACAATGGAGTTAGTGAGCTGGTAAATGGGAAGTGGTACAGAATTATAATAGTTTAAAAATAAGACCTAAATAAATAATACATTTGGCTGCAAATAACAATGAATGAAGTATTTATAGGTTGGTTTATTTCTACTTCACTCCAAAAAAAACAAAGTTCTAGTATAAGAGAATAGATTTAGGCAAACAAGACATGTATGCCTCTTTTAAAAAAGGATCTCTCTATTCAACACATTTAAAGTAGTGTTGATGGGGTATTTTATTACAAGGACGAATAATAATCAATCCTAATTGAGCAGTAGTGAAAAGGGAAAAAAACAATCCATTATGGTTTGTAGAGGGATGTGATCAATCTTGAGAAAGAGCTTCACAAGATGGTAATGGGAGTGTGACAGACTTCGGGGCAGAATTATTGGGGCTTTGTAGTTTTTTTGGCATGGTTATTTTCAATGGCATGAGAGGTTGGCTTGACCAACTTCAAGAGGTGTTACATACAAAACATATTATGGATAAAGTGTGGTAGACTAGATGTAATATGCTCACAAAAATTTATCATTAAGGTGTTGGAGTTTGAAATTGGAGAGTACCCTATTGCGATGAAATCCTATCATGTGCCTTTTCTTATTAAGTTGAACTTTGTTTCAACTAGCCCACACAATAACCAAGATCAACACATAAAAATAATAGAGTTATTAAAGGTAAAATCCTCATAAATCAAGAAAATAGAGACATCTTCAGTATTTCTCTTAAGCAACAATTTCATGATATAAAAATAACATGGTAGATAAAAATACCAATGAGGTTGGAAGTCATGTTCTCAGTAGTTAGCTAATTAATATAATCCACAAGGCCTTGAGTGTGTGTAAAAGGTCCATGCAAAGGAAGAGTGTTGCAAATATTTTTTTGGAAAACCATTTGTATGATGAATAACGTAAGGCATCCAAGAGATCCTTAAAAGGGAGATATTTGAACATAAAAGTAAAGAAGAAATATAAAAAAATTGATACAACAATTTTTTATTTTTTTTTTAAATATGAAAATGCAAGAAGAAATGAGTTAATCTCTCTTGAAAAACAAAATCTCAAATATTTTTGAAATGAGCTATGGAGAAGGAGAAAATAGAATGAGAGCAATATTTTAGATGTCCATTGACTAGAATATGCGAGGGTACTTTATGAGTGGATACACAATAAAGACTTCACCCCCATAGTGAACATAATAGTGGAACTCTTCATGGTAGATGATATCAAGCATGGAATAAAGAATTTAGCAAGTAGTAAGGTAAGGGACATAGAAGGGATTTGAGATGAATTTTAAATGTGGGGAGTTGAGGTCCCTACCCCTCACATAAAAGGAATCTTTGACAATGTCATTTGGGATGAATTTTCGGAGGAGTGGAAAACTAGTGTGGTCATTCTCTCTTTAAAAGTGTGGATAAGAATAACTTATCTAACTACCACACTATTCTGATCAACCCCCTTATTGTAACACTATTTGGGATCATGGTAGAATATATAATCAATAGTTAGGTAGAAGGTGAAGGAAAAAGATCAAAAGGACAAACAAGTTATAGGCATAGGCATTCTGCCATTGATAATTGCATCACCCTTAAGAATTTGGGAGATAAAATATGGGACAATATGTTGAACAGGTCAACTAACTGGGGGTGAATCAGTTATTCCCACACACTTTACAAAACTTTTTCTCTATCAGTAAACAATTAAATAAAAGCAATAACAAATTTTAATCAATCGGTTAAGGACTTAAAACACCCACATAAAATGCAAAAATTAAGACATAGGAACACCGCCACGAAGAACACCAAGATTTACGTGGAAACCCCATACTAGGAAAAACCGCATAGAAGTTAATTCTCATCAAAGGAAAACATATGTTATGGTGACACTGGTTAAGGTGGTTTGTACAAAGGATCATTGTCAGTTGTGCTCATTGCATGTCGGTCTACTACTAGTCGGGCTAACTACCCTTATACAATTGAGATAAAAAAAAATTGATACAACAAAATATGAACTGATTTAATTGCATCTGATTATGCATGAATAGTTCAATAATTATGATGTGTCACCACCATTAGATCACCAACAACCTGGTCCATTGTTATAAGTATGTAAGCTTTGTATAAATCTTTAATTTGTCACCTCAGATATTATTGCTCACATACACCACTACCACAATTTCACACTATACTTTTCACCACATCCACTACACATACACACTCACACTCGGATACAAAATTTATCCTTTATTTATATAGGTATCCATTTATACATCTGTCGGCCCACACAAAACGTGTATGACGGCCCCAAAACAAAAGATAATACAAATACATTTGATACATAACATCGATCCTCAATCTAGTGATGAACTATAACTGATTGAATTTTTGAAGATGACAAAGTTGATGATCATCAAGCTGCAAAAATTTAATGTAAGACATTAACTCAGTTAATGCATTGTATTGTCATTGATGTCAACTTGATATGGTATGATTTCTTATACACATTGTTAGCATTGTGTTGGTTTAAATTTGAATTTCTTGGTCCTTTATTTTCCTGGGCTTTCTTGTTTCAAAATCATGTGCTTTACCGCGCAAAAGAGGTCAAATTCCTTTTTGAAGTCATGTTGAAGTTTGCTCGCCTAGTCGCGTCGGTCTTTTTGAAATGTTTTTAAGTTGTGCGAGTAGGCGACGAGCTGTCAATGAAGAGAATCGCGCAATTGCGAGCTATTTATGTCAAGTTTTGGTCTGTGTGCGAGTGAGCGGGTTCATGTTTTAAAATTGTAAATCACGCAGTCGCGATGCCTTATTGAAGTTAAGTCACAGGTTAGCGAGTCAGCGACGAGTTAAAAGTATGTATGTCGCGCAATCACTGTGAAATCATTTTTTCTACCTCATGCTTCGCGACCGAGCGAGTCTTGTTAAAATTGAAGCAGTCGCATACCCTCATCAAGCTTTTATGTCAGTGTCAAGGGTCAGCGACTGCGCGACAAGGTCATGTCCTGTAGGTCGCCCACTCGCTCAAGTTTTAACTCGCTTGTCTTTTGTAGTGCGAGAGCGCGGCGAAGAGGTGAAGTATTAATTTGAAGATTCATCGCTCAGTCGCACAAGTACTTTTCAAGATTCATGATAGTCTGTGACTGAGCGACGAAGGAGTCATTCAATGCCTTGCTCAATCGCTGATGCTTTGAGGTAATGAAATGTTAACTCGCGGGTGTGCGACGAGCCAAAAGAGAAAAGCATCGCTCAGTCGCTGATCAACAGAGATGAAAGAAAAATAGCTCGCGAGTGGGCGACTAAGGAAAAAATGAAGCAGCCGCGCACTTGCAGTTAGTAATGAAGTGAAATTTTTTAGCTTGCGAGTAGGCGACTGAGCAAAGGACAGATGCCATCGCTCACTCGTGCATAAGATAAAAGCTGGAGTAAGAGGATAGCGAGTGTGCGACCAGACAAAGTATGCAGTAAAGGAATGAATGTCGCTCAGTCGCCCAAATCAAAAAGTGCATTCTAAACAGCCAGCGAGTGTGCGATTAGGGAATAGCTAAAAAATAAGATGCATTGTCGCTCAGTCGCCCAGACTTAGATGACATGAAATGTTAGTTAGCGAGGGTGCGACAGGATAAAGGTGAAGGAAGAATCGCTCACTCGCATGAACCCAAAAGCAAAGCATAAAAGGATAGTGAGTATGCGACAGACATGAAATGAGGTTCAAGAGGTAGGTCATCGCATACTCGCAAAAGGTAAAAAACAAAGTGAGGATGGATGGCGAGTATGCGACCGACTGAATGAAAGGGATTCGTCACTCACTTGCAAGGGTATTTCTAAAAGTGAATAAAGTGCAATGTGCTGGCAAGTTTCAGGCTGACGAGTGCCAGATGGAAAAAAGCATACACTCTCTCTTCCAGCTAGGATCAAACAGTGCAAGTTGATCACAGCATTAATGACAGAATGAAATCTTTGTGACAGTTCAAGTGCAGGAATTCGGCTTTCAAGTTGACAAGACACAGTCCTTAAATGGCTATAAGTGTAAATGATTGAGTTGGATTCTGTACAACTCTCATTTCTGCATTCTGAGTTTTTCTGCGAAGAGTAAGAAGCTTGTTGATTTAGAGCTTTGTTTTTGAGACAGTAAAATTTAAAAGGGAAGGATGAGTCAAGCAATTGTTCCTACTACCTCACAGGGGTCTGGAAAGAAGAAGGAAGTCACACCAAAGAAGTATACTGAAGAATTTGTTGAATTACTGCCTGGGACTCTGAATACCAACAGTGCAGATTGGGAAGAATGGAGCGACAAATGGTCACAATGCAGAAATCTGGTAACCCCAGACTACTATGGTAGTACTCTTTTTCATTATTTTTGGAACAATAGGGTTAAGCCAGTCCCAATTTGCAATCCATCGGATTTAAATATGGCTAAATTAATTATGCCTGATGTTTATGTTGATATTGGTCTAATTAAGGAGCTAGCAAAAAACTATTGCCCAGTGGCTAGGGTAATTAGAAAAAAGAACAAAGAAACCCTAGTTTCCATAGACAGGAGGTCAGCAGCTGAGGTATTTGGAATTATCGGTGCGTTATGCAGTGATATTGACTTGAAGAAAATCAAAGCTGACTATATCAAAAGAGAGCATTTGATCAAGAAATATGAAATGCCTAAATTCATGCCCAGAGTAGATAGGAAATTGGTGAAGATCCCAGACAATTTCAAGCCACCTTTTAACCTGTCTCTATTTCATCATTATGTAAAGTGCACTGCCTATGGTGTAAGTAGGGTCCTAGGCCTTGATGGAGATTCTACAGTATCCAAGGAGATACTCATGATAGCAATGAATATCCAGCACCATGAAGTCAACACTGATTATGATTATGTTGGCTATATAGTAGAGGCTATCCATGCTGGATTGGTAGAGATACAATCAGATAACCCCAAGCCCACTTTCAAACATTACTCTCACCTGATGTACATGATTCTCCACTACAACAAAGCCTCAATGGATAAGGAGCTTCAGCTATTTGTGTCAGAACATGGTGTGGAAGAACCAATCCAAAGATGGACCTCAGTGTGGGATAGTGGGTCTGTGAATTCCTCATTTGTATGTTTTTGCAATTGGATTGTAGATCAAATTTTTGATTTGTTGGGAGAAAACAGGCACAGATTGCCATTTGAGGTTAGGAAATTTTTGAGACCATGGGAGTATGTCACTAATTGGCCTATCTCCCACAACTGGGTTGACTTCTTCTTCTTTGATTACATAACTATTATCAGGGTATATGGCTGCACTCAGCCTCCTCATATTCTTCCTAAATTTGTTCCTCCCAGGATTGCTTTCTTAGAATTTTTCTGGCAGATTACATGGGTAGACAAGGAATTTTTGGAGGGGCATAAGAAGGGAACCTTCGTCCCCAGATTATGGATGGGTTTTGATTTCACTGTTGGGAAGAAGATGTTTGACAAAATCAATGATTACTTAAAGCAATAAAGGATGTCTACTGCAATCGCTAGATTCTGTGATCCTGAAAATTTTATACAAACAACCCTAAAGAGGATGACTCCGTAGCACAAAATCAGAGATCATGAGCCATTCGATGATGAAGACATTGTGAGAAACAAGTTGAATAGACTAGAAGTTCAAGATAGGAGAAGAAAATGGAATGACCTCCTAAGAGCATAAGCAGAATGGAAGGAGTCAAATAATTCATTCTCTGGTTTCTTTCCTGATCTCCCATATCTCCAGAGGATAGAGAAGATGATACAGTCGTATGACACTTTGATGTCACAAGTCCCTCAGTTTAGTGCTGAAGATGCACAATCCAAAGGGTCACCTATGCAAGTTGCTTTGCATGATAAGGAACATCAAGAGGAAGAAGAACAAAGAGAAGAACAAGGAAAAGAACAACATGAGGAAGAAGAAGCAGGTGAAGGGGCTACTTCAACTAGACAGCCACCAAAGAATAAACAGAAAACAGAGCACAAGATGGTGCAGGACAGAAAAGGCATGGCCAAAGCTGTGATTTCAGAACATGGCAAATATTTCAGGAAATTGAGAAGGCAACTGCAGAAGGAGCCAGAGGCTGAGGGCCAAGGGGATAATCAAATGGTCCTATTTGAAAAAGATGATGAAAGGGTCATGATGGCAAATGAATTCATGAAGGATGATGAATTCA
>MU223121.1:676165-712716 GCA_018584345.1 Thuja plicata | reverse complement strand
TAATTATGAGTTACCTTTTTTAACTGAAGAGGTGGGTGAAGTTACCCATGTGAACTGGAGAGATGGGTGGAGTAACCCATGTGATGTAATTGGAGTTATCTCTTTGAAGATAAATGAGTATTTAATTAATTTATTTAATAATTGTTTTCAACATGTGAGATAATTGAATTCTTTTTGATTAAGAATTACTTTATTTGATAAAATTAAATTAATTTAATTGGAAGAATTTAATTAGTAAGTTTAAATATTTAGATTTAAACTATAGGAAATTGAGTTTAATTAATTAAATAATGATATTTAATCATTAAAAGCTTAATTAATTAAATAAAATTAATTATTTAATTAATTTTGGGAATTGGATTAGATGATTTGAGAAATGAATTTAGAAGAAAATAGATGATTAATTAATGATTAAAAAAACTACTAATTAATAGATGAAAATTAGTGTGTTTAACGTAAAGTCGCAAGCCTGTCCATTTTAGGGTGTCTACAGTAACCTATTCTATCTTGATGATATTAACACCACTTATTTATTAGCTATAAAAGAAGACATATGGTTGTGGCATAAAAGGTTATGTCATGTGAATTTTGACAACATGGTTAGGATAAGCAATAAAAGGAAAGTAAAAGGCTTACCAAGCATGTCAAAGATCGACCATGTCATGTGTAAGAATTATCAAAAAGGTAAAAGGATAATGTCTAGTTTCAAGAGCAAAACCTACACATCTAATTGTATTATAAAATTAGTCCATACTGATCTATGTGGGCCAATAAGAACAAAGAGATACTATGGTGATAGATACTTCATTCTCTTTGTTGATGATTATTCTAGAATGATGACAATTATGTTCTTAAAAGAGAAATCAGAAGCATTCAAGATGTTTAAATGGTATAAAGCTATAGTGGAAAAACAAAGTGGAAAGAAACTAAAATATCTAAGAGGAGGAGAATTTATTTCTTATGAATTCACTAACTTTTATAATGAGCATGGAATTCAAAGACAGGTTTCTGCACCGAGAACACCATAGAAAAATGGGATTGCTAAAAGAAGAAATAGATCAATTGTTGATTGTGCTAGAACACTACTGATTGAGAAATTCTTCACACAAACATTCTGGAAAGAAGTTTTCAGTATTGCTATCTACACATTAAACAAAGTTCAATTGAAGAAATACACCAATAAGACACCTTATGAGCTATGGTATGGATACACACCCCATGTAAGTTACTTCAAAAAATTTGGAAGTCAATGTTATATTTTGAAAGATGATAGAAATGGAAAGCTTGAATCCAAAGGTGATGAAGGAGTATTTGTAGGTTATTCTACCAAAAGCAAGGCTTATAAATGTCTTAACAAATCCTCTAACAAAATCATTGAAAGTGAAAATGTCAAAGTGGACGAATTTGCTGAAAAAAATGATGAGGAAAGCAGAAAAGAACTAGAAGACTACAACAGGTATGTCTATAGTGAAGAACCTGACACTCTACCTGAGCAATAGTGTATCGCTCCCAAGCAACAGAACAATGTACCTGAGCATCAGGCTGCAAACACTGAAAAATTAGGAAATTGCTCACAATGATGTACAGAGCGATGGATATCAAAATGAAGGTCAAGATGATGATCTGAATGATGAACAAAGAACTGAACTGGTACTTTCCAAGTATGTCAGAAGACACCATCCATAGAGCCAAATCATAGGAGACAAATAGGCTAGAATGAGAAAAACAAGTAAGTCTCTAAACACTAGATGTTTGATTTGTGATTTTGAGCATAAATCTGTCAATACTGCACTTGAGAATCAGGAATGGGTTAGTGCTATGAATGAAGATATAGAACAGATTGAGAAGAATGAAACATGGACATTAATACCAAGACCAAATGACAAGAATGTCATTGGTACCAAATGGATATTCAGAAACAAACTAAATGAGAATGGAGAAGTCACAAGGAACAAATCAAGACTAGCATGCAAAGGGTATGCACAAGAAGAAGGTATTGACTATGGAGAAACCTTTGCACCTATTGCTAGGCTAGAAGGAGTAATAATTCTACTTGCTTATGCTGCCTACAAAAGATTCAAGGTATACCAAATGGATGTCAAATCTACATTCCTAAATGGAATACTAGAAGAAGAGGTATACATTGAACAACTAGAAGGGTTTGTTGATCCTGACAAAAGAAACATGGTTTGTAGACTACACAAAGCCTTGTATGGATTGAAACAAGGACCGAGAGTATGATATGAAAGACTACACTCCTATCTCATAAGTATTAGATTTGTAAGGACAAGTGATAACAATAATCTATATTTAAAAGAAGATATTGATGATAACATTTTGATTGTTGAAATATTTCTTGATGATATCATATTTGGAGGTAATGATATGTTATGCAAATAATTTGCTGATGATATGAGAAAAGAGTTTGAAATGTCAATGTTTGGGGAGATCAAATTCTTTCTTGGTCTACAAATCCTTCAACAAGATGCCAATATATACATCACACAATCCAAATACATTAAGGAAGTTCTGAAAATATTCAAAATAGAGGACTCCAAGCCAGTTGGAACACCTATGGCAATCAAATGCAAGTTGACAAAGGAAGATAAGTCAACTGAGGTAAATCAAACCCTATATAGATCTATGATTGGAAAACTCATGTATGTTGTACATACTAGACCAGATATAGCACATGCAGTTGGAATAGTTGCAAGATTCTCTGGTAATCCCAAGGAATCACACATGACTGCTGTCAAAAGAATTATGAGATATCTAAAGAATACCAAAGACTACGGTCTGTGGTATAAAAAGAAGGAAAATTTGAGCTTCAAGTCTATACAGATGTAGATTGGGCTGGAAACTTAGATGATAGAAAGAGCACAACAGGAGGAGCATTCTTTATGGGTGACAAACTTGTCACATGGATAAGTAAGAAGAAAGGATGCATCTCTCAATCCACTAAAAAAGAATAATATGTGGTTGTTGCTGCAAATTGCTCTAACATCGCATGGATCAAACAATTACTAGAAGGTATGAATATGAAAATTCTTGAACTAGTAATTATCTATTGTGATAATACAAGTGCTATCAATTTTTCAAAGAACACTGTCATGCATGCTAAGACAAAGCATATTTCTATCAAGTATCATTACTAAAGGGAACAATTGCAAGAGAAAGATGTGATACTGGAATATATTCAATACAAGGAATAATTAGCAGACATATTCACAAAGCCATTGCCTAAAGATACAGTTGAGTACCTGAGGAAGAGACTAGGGGTCCGACCCTTGTCTACTGGTCACTAAGATGACTAGGAGGTTTCATCAGCCTACACATAATTAGAAGATCATTCATGTTGATGCAAGATAAAAATGGATTGCAATGATATATCAGTACACAGAAAGGTACTTATCTACACCAAACTCCAGATTTATTGTATTGTTGATAGAAAGGAAATTCAAGGAATATATTTTGGAAAAGAGATATAGTTTGGCATTGTTGTCAAAGGGAGTGATGTACTTAATGAATATTGGAGAGATGTACTTAATGAATATAGAGAGAAGTATTCAATGAAATATATTGTTGTCAAAGGAAAAATAGATATGAAATATCCATCATAATCATCCAAAGGGAGAGAAAAGAACTATCCATCAAGGAGAGGAACAATCAAAGGGAGAGAAAACATCATAGAAAGATTCAAAGAAATATCCATCTAAGGGAGAGAATTGGAGAAGAGATTCTACAAACAAGGGAGAGACAGAATCAGAAGGTGCTACATCTATCCAGTGAAGGGAATGAAGAATTAAGAAAATACTCTGCAAGAATCAATCTAAGCTAAAAGAGCTTACCGAGAGTCAAACATTTGTATTGGTTATAAAAAAGTAATTTTGGTAGAGATTGATGAACTACAACTAATATATTTCATATTGTATTAGTAGTATGTAGTATGTTGCCATCAATTCCAAAGGGAGAGTTTGATGAACTATAACTGATTGAATGTTTGAAGATGACAAAGTTGACGATCACCGAGGTGCAGAAAGTTAATGCATTGTATTGTCATTGATGTCAACTTGATATGGTATGATTGCTTATACACATATTGTAACAATGCTTAGAGATCTAAAGAGACAAAGTTTTTGTCATCGGTAATCATGTACACCGAGTGACAGTAAACCCTGAGGGACAGTGAACCCCGAGCACAAAAGTTCATAGTGTTACCCAACGGATAGTGTTACCCGAACAAGTGATACCCAAGCTATCATTACTGAGCTAACTGGAGTTGTCATCGAACAAAACTAAAGTTGATGCCATAGCTATCTGTAGTAGTCACCAAGAACAACTAAAGTGTTGACCGACGGGAACTGAAGTTACGAAAATGACAAAACAACTTAGCTGGTAGAGCTAATTATAGAGTTAACTGATTGTTTACTTTGTTTTCATCGATCAGTTAAAAGCTAAAGATAAGAAGGAGATTTAAAGCATGTTTTATTCCAAAAAAGAAGGAGAGTTTTATGGATTAAAACTAAAGCAAGCATGGCGATCTTTATGGATCAAGAAGTGATCAATGAAGAAAACAAGAAGGACAAGAAACCGTAAAATCATGTCTATATAAAGAGACAAGTAATTCATTATCAAATAGAGGAATGTTGAAGATAATTTTGATGAAGATAAAAGTCTTCATACATATCTGATCATACAAGCTGAAGAACAGAGCTAAGAAATCCGCAAGCACTGAGAAACAGAGAAGCAACAACATTCACCGAGCAGAAAGAAGTGGAGCAAAGGAATTTAAGAGAACATTGATCAGAAGAGGTATTATGAGCTTACAATAGATCTGAACATCTGCAAGATTAAGTTGTATTTATGAACAGATCATATAATGTTTTAGTTTAACCATTGATTCAGAAAATCTCTTAATAGAGTAGGATTTAACCATCCTTTATATATTGAGATACATCCCAAGGAGTATCAAAAGGTTTTCATGTTAACAACATATTGAATGCTAGGTCAAGTGATAAATTGTTAGTGGTAAATCCTCTAACAAGGTCGCACTTAACAGTGTGTTTGTAACCTTTAACAGGGTTGGCTCTTCACCGAGCTCACTTTAGAAGAGTAAAAATTTTGGGTTACCAGTACCAAGTGGTTTTTCCCCTAACAGGTTTTCCACATTAAAAATCCATGTGTCAAATGTGTATATGGTTCATTGATATTTTTCTTTACACATTACTAAAATAGGATTGGTCAATAAACACTAAGTTATTTACTGTATTTTGGTAAAGATTAAGAAAAGATAGACTTCTATTTGGTAAAGTTTAAGGAAAGGATAAAAAGTATAAACACCGAGCAATATATACATGTTAGATTCACACAAGGCATACATCTTGTAGGATTGAAGATAACTAGAGGTTTTATATTTGTGGTATAAATTTTTGGATTGAATTATTGGATTAATTTTTGAGGCCACTGATTCACCCCCCCCCTCATCTATTCTAACATCTAGGATATGCTTAAGAATATTTATCCACACCCTACACTACGACCCATAGATAGGGTCATACTTAAGATATTACAATGCATATTACATTTTTAAGAGCTACCACAACCAAGACCAAAAGATGAAACACGAAGTAATTGAAACCACCGTTAGAAGAATCTTTATGATACGAGCTAATCGATATACCCAAAACATATTATTGTTGGGATAATGGATAGGTGTGTACTGGGAGGGGAGGGGTGAATCAATACCCTTAAAAAAATTTAATCAATTCTTTGTAACCAATGTTCTGTATTAACCGACTAAGTAGATTACATACACCAAACATATAGTATCACTGCTGAAATGTAAATGCATGTAAAGTAAACAATACACATACATGAAATTAAGTATTCATGTGGTATCGCAAAAAACCCCTGTCAGAAGGTAAAAACTGCAATGGGGATGAGACCCACAAAACTTCACTACTACAGTAAGTAAAGTAGCCTATTAAAGCTTAAAAATAATGATCACTTCTGATGATCTTACCCTGTTAGGAGTAACAATAAGATCAATTAGATATACCTTGTGTGAGGATTTAGCAAAACAAAGTATGTGTGCACTCAGTTAAGAGATTTACAAAAAGACAGTTAAGTCTACTCTGTTAAGAGATTTTGGGGTCTATTACAATTGTTAGAGAGTAACAAAAGTTTGATCTGAAACATATATTATCTCAATATTGCTGATACAAATCCATTAAGTACATACAAAACATATCACCTCAATGTGAATGATAATACTTTCTGCTTTGTTCTGCTCAATAACTTTGCCTCTGTTCTGATAACTGATTACTACAATGTAGTCATTGTCCTTAAAATCCCTTTTCTGATCTCTGATGTATGTAGTATGGTGACTACTTGATCATTTCTTGATCAACATACATTACAAAATTGACATCTATACATTTATATATATCAAACTCTATGACCTAATTAGGGCTTTATAATATCATCCCTAACCTAAGATCAACGGTGTACATAATTTATCTTGATCATCTAAACATAGGAGATATAAACAATTAATGTTGTAAATCTATAATTAATGCTCTCTCGATTGTTGTAAAACATTATCTAGGTCAGAAAAAAGTTGTTACATAGAATAATGTGCCATAACAAACTTTTATGTGGCCTCTGGTCCACTCGATTAATGGTGTCTCTCGGTGCTCGGTGTAGTCTATATATCTTGGTTATACTCTTGTTCGGTTATACTGTGTAGCTCGGTGTTGTCTACTACTTGGTAAAGTATGTATGCTCGGTAATCATTGTACTCAATTAACTCAGGGCATGATCAGTACTCTCAGTTTACTCTGCACTTTGGTGATTGTACCGACTATCCTGTTTGTGACTCTATTACCGACTGTCCATTTTGAGTGCTTGAATACTAATGAAAACTTCAATTCTCAATTGGAGTAACAATGATAAGTAGTACTACTGGCTAGATACGTGTAGAAGTATTGTAAACAATGCAATCACTAGAAACTGATACAACTGAACACCAAAACCACATGAGTGCACCGAAACATTTGAGTCATGAATAGAACATTGTACACTTGCCAAGAAGCATCGGGAACACCACAAAAGTTCATGTTGAAATTTTTTTGTGAAAAAACAAAACTCTTGTTGCATAACCAACAACCAACATGTACATAGCCAAAACTGCCAAAAAACAATTGATACCGCCAGAATGTTGGTATGGAGGTTTTGACGTCAATGACAAACAATGCTAGAAATAGATCAATAAGTCTAACACAATCAAGGGGAGGAATCTTCTTGCTATTTTTTGGAATTTAAGAAAGCTTTTTACATGATTTTGTAGACACCTAAAAATGGTTCGAGCCTGCTAGTCTACGTGTTTTAACATTTTTGGCATTACAATTGAAACATTGTTTTGTGATCTAATAATTCCTCTATGTTGCGCATATGAGCTTTATTATATGACAACATTGTGTCTTCCGTCGATAATTGAATATTGCAAAATTGTTCAATTATTTACTAATATTTCTACTCTCTTTGACAAATTGATCATTTTCCTAATCGATTCCGATCAACCCTAAACCGATCATATTCAATCCTAAACTGATCGTATTCAATCCTAAACTAATCCTATTTGATCCTAAACCATATAAAATCATCCCAAATCAATTCAAATCTATTCTATTCTATTCCTAATCATTTCATAATCGTTTTGGACTCATTCCAACCATTCTGGGGCATTTTCCAAGATCATCGATGCCTAATTAACTTAATTTTCAAATCGATCAAACCCCTTTTCTAAAACTATTCAATCTAATCATCATTCTAGGGGCATTGTTCAAGTTCATTGATGCTCCATATCCTTTTATCACCCATTTGGTAACATTGTCAAAGTTCATCGATGTTATTGTTATCAATCTATCATTATCAATCCAATAGTATTGTCCAAGTTCATCAGTGCTATTTCTGATCATCATTATTTTGGGAACATTATCCAAGTTCATCGATGTTTCCCTATTCCTATTTCAATCCTATGGCATCATCAAAGTAAATTGATGTTATTTAATCATTTTCAAACATCATTATTTGAGCGCATTGTCAAAGTTCATCAATGCCTTGAACCTATCCTAATCCTATCAATATTATCAAAATCAATTCAATTGTATATTAATGCCTTCAATTTGATCAATAATTCACTAATTTATCCTCTTGGGATGAATAACCTAAGGTTTTTCCCTATTATTTATGAATAAACCATATTTATTCATTCTTATCCTAAGTCTTCACGATTAATTAATTTTAATTAATTAATTGGTGAATTCTAATTTATGGGATTTTATAATTTCATAAATGCTAATTATTATTTTATGAGGAATATTGATTTATTAATTGATTTAATTGCTCATAATCCCACCTAATTTGTCATATCCCTTAATTGTGCTTAATATCCCTATTAAGGTGCTTCTTGATTTCTTCCACCTTTCCCTATTCAATTCTCCCCTATTTGTGCTTCCAATTTCCTACTAATTTGCTTCATCCTTTTCCCTCCATTATGCATTGTTTTGTGCATTCTAATCCACCAAATTGCCTCTCATTTTCTATAAATTGAGATGGAATCCTCTCATTCAAGTTAGAACCACTATCTCCTAGTATTCTTGTGATCATTGTTTTGACCTTCGACACTTGTGCATTTTTGTCATTGGCAAAGAGCAACATAATATATTGTATGGAGAAGAAAGGAGAGCATTTGAGCATCATTTGAAGGTAGTATTTATGTATTATTTGCATATTGTTTTTGAATTCCCATTTCAATGTCTCTAATGTAATATTAGATAGGTTTTCATATTGTTTAGGGTTTTGTGGTTACCTAGATATCCTTATTTTGCCTTTTTCTAGTCTTACATGTTCCTAGAGGCAAAGTGTGGAGAAGAATATAAGAATTGGGTAATCTGAACATATTTAGAGTGGCAATGCATAGACTTAATGAGAAACTTACAACTAAAATAATAAATAAGGAATGTCCAAATATTTTGGTAGTTACATTAGTGTTAGGAAAGGATGTCCTCTATCCCTCATTTTTTGGGGTTTATACAATGATAAGGTGGAAACATGGTTAAACAAAACAAATGAGAAAGTGTACAGCTAACAAGTTGTATGGTGAAGTTGCTTTTATACAGTGAAGACATTATCCTAATAAAAAAATAACTCATGGATTAAGAGGTCATTTAAGGGCCTTAGAACATATTTCTCAGAAAGTTGGGATGCAAGTGAACATTACCAAAACCAAAATCATGATTTTCTCTTTAAATAGAAAGGAAAACAAATTACCTTTGTTTTTTAAGGCAGCCCATTGGAAATGGTGAAAGAATATAAATATATTGGGTTTGACTTCCACTATAAGATCAATTGGAAGACTTATAGGACAAAAAGGATACAAGGAGAATGGAAGGATTTGTACCCTCTCCAAATTAAGTGTAGACAAGCTAAACTTTGTGACTGGAAATCCAACAAAAATCTTTTTGTTTTGTTGGTCATGTCGGTGGTCCTCTATGGTTGTGAATTTTGGGGTGGTAGCATGTCAAACTGTGGCTGGAGATAGTTAGAGATAATTTAGAAGTGCCTAATTACAAGAAATCTCAAATTCAAATCCTTAGTCCCATATAAATCCTTTTGGAGGAAGCATGTACTTTATTGTTGGAGGCACCAATGATAACCAACTAATAAGTTATTTAAAGAAGGTTGAAAACATGGATAACCAACGCTAGACCAAAATAGTCATTCAGGAAGGTCTTGATTGTAGGAAGAAGAGATGGATGAAGCAAAACAAAAAGGTTGTGCAAGTGGAACGTCAAGCTGCACAAATGTCCTAATACCAATGAGGAAATAAAAAAATGTGACCAAAAAATTTAGGACTGCAATGTGGACTAATCACATTGGGTGAAAAAAAACATATTACAACAAAGAGTTTAATCCTACTCGTTAGCAAGGGAGAAAACATATTTAGGGGAACATTTTAAAGGAAAAGTAAGGTTTTTATTTTCACAATTAAGGATGGGATCACATCATCTCCGGTGTGAGACAAGTAAGTGGAGGAGGCCCAAGGAAGCTTGGGAAGAGAGAATTTGTATATTCTGCAACAAGGGTATAGTGGAGACGGAATGAAACTTTATCATGGAATGCATTGCTTATGAAGATATATATATATATATACCCATTATGAAGACAACTTTAAAGTTGATAGTATGTTCCATTTATTTGATGAAGATAAGATCAACATGACCGCTAGCTTTTTAGTAAAGATTCATAGCAAACGATGTGAAATCAAAGGGAGTATGAATATTGTTTAAGCATACTATTCTTTGGTCCCTTATACAAATAAATAGAGTTATGAAATTCATGTTATATGAGGGTCAAAGTTCATGTATGGTTAGGGTTAGCTTTAGATTGGGGTTGGGGTCATGTTAAATAATAGTAATAATGGAGATCAAATAAGAAAGAAATTGATGATGTAGAGAGATGAAAAAATAAGGATGAAGGTTTAATGAGGGTAAAATTTTGAATTTAATTAAGATCATTACTAATTTATTATTAAGGTTTCAGTTTGAATAGGTTAAGGCTCCAGTATAGGTTATGCTTGAATAAAGGTTTATGTTTAATTAGTGTTAATATTAACTTAAGATTAAGGTTAAGGTTTAATAAGAGTAAGGGTTCAATCATTGTCAAGGTTATGGTTAAGGTTGTCATTCAATTAGGGTTTGGCTTTATTTATGGTTATATTAAAGTTTAAATAGGATAAACATTTACTTAGCATTTAGTTAGGATAAAGGTTCAATCAAGTAAGGGTTTAATAAGGGTTTAAATAGGGTACCATATCTATTGATTGATGAAGAAGATTTAACAAAAGGACGAAGTGGAATGGTTGAGTTATGGGAAATCACAAGGGTATTTGATTAGTTGGCACATTGGCAAAGTAATGTGTTGTTTATCTTTTGATGACAGTTTACTGAGAATATTTTATGTTGAGTGAAGTCTGTGATGACCGAGCACCAGTAAATTGCCGAGGAAACCAATGATGACTGAGCAGAAGAACACAGTATTGGCTGAGTAGCAGTATTTTGGTAATTGTTGAGATTTGAGATCTCTGGCCGACATAGTTAATTTTATTGGGATACGTAAAGTTAATTAAGGATAAGCATAATTGGTCCACACTATTTAAATGCACGGGTAACCATAATTAATGCATAGATCAAAGATTTAATTATTGATGGCTTTGGAGAAGTAAATTAAATGTAAAGATGGAAAGATCTATTGGATCTGACCTAACCTAAGATCTACGATCTTGATTAAGTGGCAAAATATTCATCTAACCTAGATGAAGAGGTATATGATAACCTCAAGGGGTTATTCATGATGTGGAAGTAAGAATTGTATGCAAGAGGATTACATAGTTAATTGACTAATTGGCATGATCTAGCAGAGAAGGATGAACAAGAGAAGCAGAGAGTTGTTGGAATGATTGCTTCACAGATTTCTAAGAAGATCTGAAGATTGAAATGAGAATGGAGGCCACTCAGTGAATTAGCATTAAAGCTGAATTGGATTTGGATTTGCAAAGTAAGTTGTATGCATCAGATCACACATGTTGATTACTTTTTAACCATTGTATCATTCAAAATCCTTTAACCTGGTTGACCTAATAGTCATTGTATAAATCCTTTGAGCAAGGTGACATTCAGGTGGAATGTTATAAGTCCTCTAACAAGGCCACTCCTGATAGGGTGATTAAATCCTTTAACCAGGTCACATTTGGCAATGTGTTTTGTAACCTTTAACAAGGTTGGCTCCTAACAGAGCTCGCTTCAGAAGAGTGAAAACTTGATAGCATGTTATTGGTGGTTTTTCCTAAATTGGGTTTCCACATTAAATACTGGTGTCAACTTGTGTGAATGTTTATGTTGTGTTTTACTGTTAAGTTTTTGTAAGTTGATTACATTTGAACAGTAAAATTGCATATGTGTGTTGTTGATTTATGCTATTGTTGCCGAGCAGATATGAGTTGTTCAAAGTGGTATAAAGTTTAATTTGGTACATCTAGACCTGAGGATAACTGATTCACCCCCCCTCTCAGTTATTTTGAATTCATTCTAACAAGTGTTAATGAGGGTAACAAATTAAATTGAATTAGTGTTATTATTCACTTGTGGTTAGGGTTAGGTTTGTATTAGGGTAAGGTTTAAAATATGATTAAAATTTAATGAGAGTTAGGTTTAGGATTTGAGTTGGAAAGGGGGTCGGGGTTAGAATTCGAGTTCAATTACAATTATTATTCATTTATGGTTAGCATTTGGGTATAATCAGGTTGACATTTTAATTAGGATTAGGGTTTAATAAAGGTTTTTACATAATTAGAATAAAGGTTTATATGAAATGTGATTATATTCACTTATGGTTAGAGTTAGGTTTTGATTACTATACGTGTTAAATTCTTGTCAAGGTTATGGTTAGGATTAGTGTTACAGTTTGAATTTAATATGGGTTGGAGCTAAAATTGAAGTAAGGTTATTATTTAGTTAGGGTTAATCTTGAATAAATGTTACCTCACTTATGGTTGGGGTTGGGGTTTCATTAGGGTAATTTTTGTATCAAGATTAGAGTTATAGGTAGATTTATAATTGGTTCTAAATTTAGGGTTGTAATTACGACTAAACTTTGAGTTACAATTACTCTGAAGTTAACTTAATTATAGTCGGGAATTGAATTTAATTCAAACATTAACCGAACTCTCATAATAATGGAAAAGCTAAAGGATATTATTAGCAAGTATCATATTTCATCATATTTGTTAGTAGGCATTAATGATGGAGAAGGAACGTAGCAACATAAATGAATCAAAGTGTGGATTCTTAGCATAAAATTATTCTTATACTTCACATTTAAGTCATTTCATAAGTGCTAGCTAATGAAATTACATCAATGTATAATTACATGTCATGTTCATTATGAGATCTTTGTTATTTAAAAGAGTTACTTGTAAATTTAATTCACAAGAGAATGTAGTGGGATCCTAGATAAAATAAAATATTGTGTCAAACCATTTAGTTACAAATTGGTATTTAATTTAAATACCTACACTTTTATGATTAAATGTCATAAACTCCATTGTCAGGTAAAACTTTGACTTTTTAATTATTGTTGCTAGTTGAAGCAACTATTCAAGTAATTCAATCAATTGTCACATCAAAATTGGTATAAAATTAATAAGATTTGACATGGTATGCAAATTTGACATTATAACAATCAACAAAAGTATTATAATAAATATGATTCACAACTGCCCAATATATTATTTTAAATCGAACATGTGAAAATGTAGCTTGAAACTAATTTTGTTTAATCATTGTTATTGAAAATAAATATTTATTGTTAATTATTCAAGACTAACAATAATTTTAAACATATATACATTAAAATAAACCAAAGTTCAAACCATGGTATTAGTTGGTTGGTCTAAATAAGCAAGTTTATATTTTTTCCATGGAATAATAATAAGTACAACCGTGGTTTCCTTAGACTCATCCAATTTCACTTGTTAAAAGTACCAAGGGGGTGGCTATTGGACATGTGATGACAATAAGAGGGATACCTTCGTACAATGCTTTCTTGGTGAATGATCCATCATGGTTGTCAGATTTGAGCTTTTAAAAAGCTTTCTCATAGCAATGTCACCAAGGATATATTTGTAATTATTCAAATTACTATTCCCAAAAATTAGATATAATACGCATAAACTCATCAAAATAAAATGGACTCATGTTTAATATATAATATCATGTATTGATATCATATACAAATATATAAAATAATATATCATTGTTGTATTATATTATTTTAATATATTCTTATGTTTTTATTTTTTTTTGGGTTGGTAAAAGATTTATTTTTTATTATATTAATGAAATAAAATATACTGCAAACATGAAGTGCTTCATATGTTTGTAACTGAACTAGAAACTTCCCACCCAAACACCATGTTCAAAATTCTACCTGCCTACAAGGCCTATCCATATTTTTCCTTGAAATTCCATCATACCCAGTCTACATTATAAAATTTTATACATATTTTCAAAAATTCCCATTAACAGGAAAGTTTAATGAGTTACCCATAAAAAAATATACTCAAATTCAACAAAAACCTAGTTTTTTGTTTCACGCATGGTTGTGACCTCTTGAGCTACCAACCTTGTCAAATTTTCCATCTCCCTCCATGGATCCTCCACCTCATCCCTGGTTGCATATCCTCCACATTCCTCTTCCATGGGCAATTCTAGGTCCCCTTCCAACACGTCCATGGCATCCACACCCTCCAACATCCTCAATATGTCCCTTTCCTCAGCCTTGACCTATTCCTAGGTTATTTCTTCATCATTATGCCCTCCTCTATGTAGTCATATCCTCACAAACATCCACCAACTTCAGGCAAAAAATGTCAGGGTTCATTTGTCTTCTGGGTAACTCGGTCGCCATCTCTAAATCTTAGTCATGAACAAAGTCGACAATTAGGTTTCATGCCCTCCTCACATCCATTTTGTGTTTGATGTAGTTCTCCAAGCCTTTGTGCAACAAGAATGAATGTACAATCTATGGAATTCCAAGATAGTCAATCCAGTCTCCACGTGTAGATACAAACCTGCGTCCCATGACGATACACTGCAATATTTCATCCACGCCCACTTGACATTTTGGAAACACGCATCACTCCATGATATGCCCTACCTCTTCCTCTAAAGAGAAATGTAGCCCCCATGCACAAAATAATGTAGCAATGTTTGCATTTGTGCACCACCAAAAATATGAAACAACATACTCTCCACCCAGGAGCACTCTGATCACCTCAACAAAGAAAGTGTGTTGCGAGGTGAAAACATGGTTGAGTTTTTATTTCGCTTCCGGCCCTATGAAGGCCATTTATTTCTTCATGGCATCAAAACTGAAGTTTGCATCCATGGCACCTCACCTTACCTCACACCTCACAACCACTTGTATCTATCAAAGCAAAAAAAATTGTTCCATCGGGTTGCATCTCAAGGGATGTATAGTACCAGCATGCCCTTGCAGTGAATGCACAAAAAATTTGACATGTATTTACCACCTTTCTAGCATTCTATACACTCCGACCACCAAAATTAATCCAAAGATTTCCTTCTCCTTAGCCTTCTCATCATTTCTATAGTTTGGGTAGATGATGTCACTTCACCAATGATTTTTTATTTATCGTCTCATCATACCACCTGAGCCACCAGTTTGGATAGCGAGTTAACTAGACTGTTTCCTTCTCGGTACAAGTGCATAATTTTGAAATTCTAGAAAGTAAGTAGCTTCCTTCAGATGATTGAGATGATTTTTTGTAATCTCCAAGCGCAAGGCTTCCCGGTTGCAATATCATTTACAATAATATGAGAATCTCCTTCTAGGTGTAGTTTTTTGACATAAAGTTGTTGCGTCATTTTGACTCCCATCATTGCAGCTTGAGCTTCAACATCATTGTTTATCCCATTGCCTATCTTTCTATGTCCAATCTTAATTATATTTACCTTTGAATCCCTAGCCACTCATCCATTGCTTGATGGACCTGAGTTTCCGTTCGCAGCACCATCAAAGTTTACCTTCGTCCATCCTTCTTTCAGAGATTATCACCTTACTTATTCCCTCCTTATTTTCTTTGGATCAACCCTTGTACAACCATTAATGGGTCTTTTAATATATTCTTATATTATATTATATTATATTATATTATATTATGTTCTTAATATTATAATTTTATATTACAATACTATTATTATATTTTGAGTCACGGTAAAGTGAGTTTTGAAGGAACCCAAAACCTTGTTTACAAAATGTTGCTAAGAAAATACTCATATCCTACTAGTAATCATCATACAACCAAAAAATAGACTAACACCAACCAAAAAGAAACAACAAGAATAACAAAAAAGGTTGGTGAAACCTTTTGAAACTCTTTGGGACCTCCAACTCCTATTGATAGAAATCAAGTGGAGATTGACGAAATCCTACCAATCATTTTTTTACCTCCTCGGCATAATTATTCATGCTTCTACGTGTATGTATACATGGTTCTCTCTCAGCTGAGGGATTCACATGTTTACCCTTGAAATTTCCCCTTCAATTTGTTGATGTCTTTGAAATTATACAACTACTCAAAAGAGCTTTGATGCTTTCAGTGTAGTTGTGGATTTCCAAGAGGTATAGCTACATGATTGACCAATTTTTATAGATTGGCATACACTTTGTGCATTTTTTCTCCAACCCTTTTATATGACTTCTATAGTCATTCTTCATATTTTTTACATCTTTCACTACATCCTCTAGGATAGCCAACATTTTCTTGTCTTCTTCATGTGTTCTAGGGGTCTCATTAATAACCATTGAAAGAATATAACTTATTTTGCATAGAGTGAAATTTAACATTGCTTGTGTTGATTTCCATGAAAAAAACACTTTTACATCCTAAAGTGATATAAAGTCTCATCCCTTGCAACATCAAGGTTGTCTTCTAGGTCTTTTTTGTTGGCATTAAGGAAAGCAGAATCAATCAGTGTGTCACTTAAGAAGGGGTCAAGTCACACTCTGCCCTCATCTAGCTTTAGGGGGCATGTAATTTCCCCTTTATATCTCATCAACTTATGACATGATGTTATCCCATTTCATCTTGGTCAAATGATCTAACCAGGACTTCACCTGGATTAGAGAGGGATTGGCTTAGGCAATTTTAGTTTCAGGCCAATCGGAGTTGATTAGGAAGGGTTTCTAGACACTTACTATTTATAGTAAGTTGGTAGAGGGCTCAATGGGAGGTATTTTAGTACTTAACTTGGAGCGTTTAGTTTATCTCTTTCCAAATAGCTATCATACATGAGATTCTGAGTTCATTTGCTATTTTATTTTAATGTCTGAAGATTTAAATAGTTTATTTAATAAAGTGAAAAATATATTAAATTTTTTTTATTACAGTCACTTTATTATTTAAAAGTATACTTTATTCTTCTAGTGGGAAATAATATTTTTTATGAAAAATGTGATTTATCCCACATTGACAAATTAAAAAGAGAAAATAATGGAAAAAGTGTTTAAAAAGAAGATATGACTCTCTTTTTTAGCATGCTTGGATATTGTGTGAATTTGGTGATTGTGGATATTTATTCTCTTTGGTCTTGGAGGACAGAGACCCTCTTTGCTAGCATTCTTCTTGATGTTTAAAGACACAGTTAGAAGGATTTGATTTAAGTTTCAAGGAAAAAATATATTGATGCTACATTGTTGTGCTACGGTGATATTGCTACAGTATTTTGTTATATTGTTAAGATTTTTGCATCATTTGATGAGATTTTTTCATTTCATACAAGTCTAGTTTAGCCTATAACTAATCCATTTGAGCTGAGGGGAAGAATACAAGGGTTGAACAAGTCTTCAAACACTAGAGAAACAATGCCCAGGTTTACAACCATTTAATATTAGTCACAATAGTCTAGAAATTATATTATATTGGGTTATACAAGTTAAAGAAACTAAAAAGAGTGTTTTAGAAGTTCCCAAAGGATCATACCATATCTAAGTTGGTTCAAAGTAAGCCATACATGGCCTACTAGGGCTGGATCAGGTCTGAAAAAAGTGTGTAATAACATATTGGTATGTTTTTGTCTATCTATGTCATTTAATAAATATCATTTGTGTCAATAGCTACATGAAGCAGTTGAATTTTATATGTGTTGATGTTCAATGGAAACTCAAACAATATATTTTCAAATCATAGTAGTAGTCTTTATTGGCTTATTTGTTGAGAGATATTGTTTAGTCTTCTACTTGATTGGATTTATATCATTCCTAATAAATTACAGAAACATAATACACATCTGCATATTGAAAAACTCACAACTCTCAGCATCTGGGTTGCAAGAAAATTGTTTGACAAAATTATAATTATTGGAAACAAATAAAAAACATTAGAACATGGTAGCCTATTACAGTGGTATCATAGTAGTGTATCATGTCATCCTAGTGGGTACAATACAAAATGAATAGGAAGTGACATTAATGATTAGAATATGCATCCATTAACTCATCACCATAATACATGGAGAAACATGGCCTTACTGAATATAGGACAAGAAGCACAAATAAATCCAGAAGTTCATATTGATACAGGTGAACATGTTACTAGTAACATGGGTGACAAGAATGCTAGGGATCTTGATGAGGAGATATTTTTACAGTTATTAGACACTTTAGCACAACAACAATGTTAGGCTGAACAAAGGGCTCATGAATAGAGCTAACAGATGGATATTTTGATGCAGATGATGGCTAGGAAAATGGGAATTAATTTAAATATATGAGGTAATAATGGAGGACACAACAGAGAAAATAAAAAAGGAAACAAAGATGGGCATAATGGATATAACTATTGGGAATGGAGGAAGACAAGTGGATGATAATTTTGGCCAGGGATCTGTACCTGCGAAAACAGTGTGTTTGAAACCTCTCATACCTACCTTTCTACCTAGAGTTCCTGTTTAACATGAAAATGTGCCACAAACTATAGAGTTGCAAACACATTTTTGGAGAGATTGGAAGATAGAGGAGAGGAATTCTGGGCAGCCATTTCTTTCAGAGAATATATGGATGTCAGGCTAAGGCATTTTCCACACACGAGTGGTATGGGACAACATAGTGATTTATAGAAGAAAGTGAGAAAGCTCACTCTATCATTCTTTGATGGATCCAGAAAAACCATTGTTAGAGCATGGGTACAGAAGGTAGATACATATTTCTAGTTGAAACCAATTCTACAAGAGGAAGCTATTAAATTTGTAGCATTACATATGGATTTAATATAACATGAATGGTGGTATCATGACATCAAGTCACTATGGGACACAACCAGATTACCTCATTTGTGGAGTTCACAAAGAGTTTGATTGATCATTTTGACAAAAAGGATCCAGAATTACATTTCAAGGAGTTAGCTTAGCTTAAGCAGTGGGGTTCAGTTGACACCTTCATATCAAAGTTTCAAAGGCAAGTTTTGGTTACAGATATTTCACAGAGGAGATTATTAGTGTTTTTCATGGATGGGCTTGCAGAAGCTCTGAAGGGATGGATTAAGAGCATCAATCCTGCCTCATTACAGGAAGCCTAAAGGAAGGATAGAGACATGGAAACTTCGTCATCAAAGATAAGTTTCATTTGAAGGGATTATTATCTAAAATGGACAAGGATAGGAATTTTTTTTAAAAGGATTCTCAACCTAAGAATTAAATGAAATATTGGACAATGATCAACTAAATGAGTTGAGGAGAAGAAAACTGTGTTTTCAGAGAACATTGGGATCTTTCACACAACTGTGCATTCAAAGTAAAGGTAACATAGATTTAGTATTTTTTAACTGAGGAGTCAGCATTAGAGGATGCAAAACAACAATCTGATTCCAAGGATAGTGATTAGGAAAAATCATCCGAAAAGGAATCAAGAGGTGGGAAAACTATTGCACGTCTTTCAAGTGATGAGCAGGCAATAACCTTTAGGGTGAGAAGTGTAATATAGGGGTAATGAGTTATTACATTGGTGGACGCAAGGGCTACTAATAATTTTATATCAGAGAGACTGTTCAAGAGGACAAGGCTTGAGATAGAGGGGCATAAGGGCTTTAAAGTTATAGTGGCTAGTGTACATAAGTTATAGAGAAATCATATGATTATTGATCTGCATATGTGGATGGGGGACTATAACATGGTGGTATAAAACTATGTATTCAACATGGAATATTATGATGTCATTCTTGGTATGACCTTATTGAAGTATCTCCATGAATTCACTTTTAACTTAGATAAATGGAGTTGTATTTTGAGCACTAGGAAAAGAAAGTGGTGCTTAGAGTGTTATCAGATGATAGACATAAAGTGGTATCACTTAGGCAGATGGAGAGGTTAGTACAACACGATCAGGTGTAGTGGGTAGCATAGATCTTGGCAATACCAGAGGTCATGGAGAAACATAAGCATGAGTACCCTCTACAAAATTATGAATAGTTGACCAAACACATGAAAGTGTTTGGAGATATACCACTAGGCAGATGATCAGATAAAGAAATTGAACATGTGACAGAGCCTAAGGAGGGAGATAAAATGGTGATCATTACTCCCTAATGGCATCCAAAGAGGTATAAATATGAGATTGAAAAGGCTATCAAGGAGCTCCTCAAGATGGGACACATTAGACCCATTAACATTCCATTCGCTTCAACAATAGTTTTGGTAAAAAATAAGGATGATACTTTTCAGATGTGCATAAATTACAGGGAATTGAATAAGAAGACCATGAAGAAAAAATACTTGATTCTTCACATAAATTAAGTTATAGATAAAATACATGGATCTTCTCACTTCTCTAAGATAGACTTGAGATTTGGTTATAATCAAGTCTGAGTGCGGGAGGATGATGTTAAGAAAACATCATTCAGATGCCACTATGGGCATTTTGAGTTTCTATTTATGCCTTTTGTCTTGACTAATGTGCCTTCCACCTTTCAGTCTTGCATGAAAAGGGTAGTCAGAGAATAGTTGAGGATGTTTGTTATGATATTCTTTGATCATATACTTATTTACAACAGGACGTGGGAGGAGCATTTGAAACATATTGATACTATGTTGAGCATCCTAGAGCGGTATTCCTTGTATGTTAGGATGTCAAAATGTGAATTTGGGATGACTTAGTTGTTATACTTGGGAAACATTATCAATGTCGAGGGTAAATTTATAGTCATTCCTTTTGTCTTAACTAATGCGCCTGCCACCTTTTAGTCTTTCATGAATAGGATAGTCAGAGAACAGGTGAGGAGGTTTGTTATGATATTATTTGATCATATACTTATTTACAATAGGACATGGGGGGAGCATTTGAAACATATTGACACTATGTTGAGTACCCTAGAGAAGGATTCCTTGTATGTTAAGATGTCAAAATGTGAATTTGGGATGATTGAGTTGTTATACTTGGGACACATTATCAGTGTTGAGGGTGTTTGTGTGGATTCAAATAAAATTAGGGCAATCATGGATTGGCTTCCACCTAGGATTCTTTCACAACTCAGGGGTTTTATGGGTCTTTTTGGGTTATATCACCATTTCATAAAAGGGTATTCATAGTCAGAAGCTCCTCTCATAGATTTGACTTGGAAGGATTCATTTGAGTGGATAGGCAAAGCTCAACAATGTTTTGACAGGTTCAAGGAATTGATGAGCACTTTCCCAATTTTATCCATTCCAGAATTCAACAGACCATTCGAGCTATAATGTGATGCCTCAGGAGAAGGTGTTGGGGTGGTCATAAAGTAGGATAATCACCTATTGCATTTGAAAGCATGAATTTGAGAGGTGCTAAGAGGACTTACAACATATACGGCAAGGATATGTTATCAATTATGCATGCCTTCGCTAAATTCAAACAATATTTGTGGGCAACAAATTCATAGTTAAAATTGATCACAATAGTCTGAAACATTTCCTTGGGAAAAAATATTTAAATGACATACAATAGAAATGGGTCAGAAAATTGCAGGCTTGCAAATTTGACATAGTATTCATCAAAGGGAAGAAAAACATTATTGTTAATGCCTTATCACAGAGACCTCACTTGTGCACTTTGGGAGTGATAGTAGGTGATTGGAGAGAGTTGATTTCTATAGAGTATGCAAAGGAAAAGTGGGATATGATTATTATTGATGGAACTATGAAGGATGAGAGGTATTCGGTGGTAAATGACTTGATCATCTACAAGGAAAATATTTTATCGGTGTCGAGATCTGCTATTAAGCAGAAGATTTTGAGAGCTTTTCATGACTCACCTATGGTAGGACATCAGGGATACTTAAAAAATTACAAGTGGGTGAGAGAGTGCTTCACGTGGAAGGGGATCAAAACAAATGTGCTATAATATGTGAGAGAGTGCCTGGTGTGCTAGCAAAATAAACATGAGCACTCATTCCCAAGTGGTTTGTTACAGGCCCTATCCATTCTCAAGAGGAATTTGGACAATGTGTTGATGGATTTTATCAAGACCTTACCCAAGGTCCAAGGTAGGGATTGCATTTATGTGGTGGTGGACCAACTGACTAAATTTGCACACTTATTTGCCATTGCATCCACATATACAACAAAATAGGTAGCAGAGTTGTTCTTTAGGGAGGTATTCAAATTGCATGGGTTTCTACTATACATTTTTAGTGATAGGGACAATAAGTTTATGAGAAATTTTTGGTAGGACTCTTCGGGTTTTGTGGGACACAACTCACCCCTAGTAACGTCTATCACCCACAAACAAATAGACAAACAAATATTATCAATAAGTGGGTAGAGGGATACCTTCGTAATTACATTGCAGGACAACAGAAGGCATGGGTGAAGTGGTTACATTTGGGAGAATACTATTATAATACTACTTACCACATGTTTATTCAGATGTCCCTGTTCATGGCCCTATATGGATATAAGACTCCAAACTTCTTAGACGTATTGTTTGGGGATAAAAAAGTACCTAAAGCCAAGGATCTATTGTAGGAGAGCAAGGAAATTATGAGATCCTCGAAGGAAAACATCTAAAAAACTCAAAACTAGTAGAAGAAATATGTAGATTAGTGCATAATTAAGAGGTCATTTGGGGTTGGTGACATTTTTAATCTCATGTTGCAGCCATACGGACAATCCACTCTCAAGAAGAGCGGTACAAAAAAGTTGAAGCCACGCGCTATTATGTATTGTTTAGAGTTATCAAGATATTAGGAGAGGTGGCTTATGAGTTGGCATTGTCGATAGATAGTAGGGTACATAATGTATTTCATGTGTCTCGCCTCAAGAAGGCATTAGGTCATAATGTGATACCTTCAATAGATTTACCTCCTCTAAATGAAGAGGGGAATCTTATTCTAGTTTTGGAGGATATCATAGATACCATAAAGCACACCCTTCGAAAAAGTACTATTAAAGAATATTTGGTGAAATAGAGGAACTTGCTGGTAGAGGATCCTACACAGGTGGGTGATTACATCTTACAACATCCAAAGTTGAGATTTCTCAAAGACAAGAAATTTCAAAGGGGGAAGACTATAATGTCCCCTTTCTAGCTGATCAACTTATGATGTGTCACTAGCTCATTTCATCTTGGTCTCGTGGGCTAACCATGACTTTATAAGGATCAGAGAGGGATTTAGCCTAGGAAATTTCAGTTTTAGGCCAATTGGAATTGATTAGGCAAGGGTTCCAGATACTTATTATTTATAGTAAGTCAGTAGAGGGCTCAATGGGAAGCATTTTAGTATTGGACTTGGAGCCTTTCATCGAGCTCTATCCAATGAGATATCATACATGAGATTTTGAGTTTGTTTTGTATTATATTTAATGTCTAAATATTTAAATAGTTTATTTAATAAAGTGACAAATATATTAAAGTCACTATATTATTTAAAAGTGTACTTTATTCTTCTAGTGGGAAATGATATTTTAATGGAAAAAATGATTATCCCACATTGGAAAATTGAAAGAGAAGCTAGTGGAAAAGTGTTTTAAAAGAGGAGATGGCTCTCTTTTTTAGCATGCTTGGATATTGTGTGAATTTTGTGGTTGTGGAAATTTATTCTCTTTGGACTTGGAGGATTCAAACTCTCTTTTCTAGCATTCTTGTTGTTGTTGAAAGACACAATCATAAGGATTTGATTTAAGTTTCAAGGAAAAAATATCTTGTTGCTACAGTGACATTACTACAGTGTCGTGCTACAATGATACTGCTATAATGTTTTGTTATATTGCTGAGATTTTTGAATCATTTGGTGAGAGAGTTTCATGCCATACAAGTCTGGTTTATCCCAGAACTGAGCCATTTGAGCTTAGAGGAAGAATACAAGGGCTGAACAAGTCTTTGAATGCTAGAGTAGCAATGCCCAAGTTTACAACCATTTAATATTAGTCACAACATTTCATAAATTGCATTATATTGGTTTGTAATGGTTAAAGAAGCTGAGAAGAGTGTTGTAGAAGTTCCCAAGGGGTCATACCAGATCTAATTTGATTCAAAGTAAGCCATACATGGCCTACTAGGGCCCCATCAGGTCTGAAAAAAGTGTCTAACAACAAATTAGTATGTTTTTGTCTTTGTATGACATTTGATAAGTAACATTTGTATCAATAGATACATAAAGGAATTGAAGTTTATATGTTTTGATGTTCAATAGAAACTCAAACAATATCTTTTCAAATCATAGTAGTAGTCTTTACTGGATTATTTATTGAAACACATTGTTTAATCTTATACTTGATGATTGGGTTTATATCATTCCTAACAAATTACAAAAACACAACCTCAAAATAATACACATCTACAATTTGAAAAAATCAAAACTCCCAGCATTTGGGTTGGAAGCAAACTGTTTGACAAAATTATAATTATTGGAAACAAAGAAAAAAAAAACATCAAAATAGGGTAGCCTATTACAAGAGATTTCTCAAGATTGTTTGGTTTCGAGGAGGGGAATTTAATGGGATTCCCTAATATTTCCTTGCACTTAGGTTTAATTTTCACACTTTCCCTAATTTCAATTCTTTTTCCCTTTCTTGGCCATGGATTACACCTTCTCAATATTGTCTAAACTAGCGGTGTTGAACCCCTCTATCTTGAAAAATTAAGCATCCCTCTTTTTCTTAGTGTCCTTTGAGTTGGTCGTTTTCTCCTTTAGAGAGAGATCTAAATAGAACCCCAAGGAAACTATGACATCCTCCTCAACCACCTATTCACCACCCCCTTCACTATTTCCAAATCCTCTGATTTAGTACTAACATCTGAGAAGTTGATAGTAATCGAGGAATACTCCCTACAAACTCTAGTAGTTTTGTATCTAGAAGGATAAGGCAAGGACTTAAATCTTTAATAAATAAAAGCATAAAAATATTCATCAAAAATGGGTTGTTTAGAATTATTTGTCTTCCTTCACCCTCGACTCTAGAGAGGCTAGTAGATAGAATAGAAAGAAAACATGTTGATTATGCCAAAAATAGTTCACTAAAATAAAATGAAACCCAAAAAATAGTGTGAAACTCTCATAAAAAATAAAAATGCATGATTACATCAAGTATGTCCACCCATATGGGTTTGATTAAATTTTTTCCATAACCTCCTTTTGACCTTTTGACCATTTTTACCTCCTCCTTGTCCTTAAGAAATTGTTTGACATCTTTTGAGGTCTCCTCGTCCTTAAAGATCTTTATTCCCTGCATCAACAAACTTGTTATCTCAGTAATAACATCTTCTGTGATGACAAGGTCCTTCCCAAAGGTAGATAAATTGCACCCTTTCTAGCCTTTCATGAAGGTTATATATGCTTGAGGGTCATGTCCATGGATTTTCTCCAAGTACGAAGTGAATCCCCCACTTTCCCCAAGATTCTCCCTAACTGAGTATTCCTCTTGAACCCATCTCATGACAAGGGTTCAACCCAAATTTTATAATCACCCACAATCATAGTCATAGATAGTAGAAACAATAACATTGTGGCTCACCACCTACCTCGCCAATGAAAGAAAATGAGACAAATACCCATAATTTGTGTGAAAATAATTAGATAAGGTGGCATTTCCAAAAGATATGTAATATAAATGACCAGGAGCATACTAAAATTAGAAATCAATGTCATTCAAATGATAAGGTCCAAATTAAATCATCTACCAAAACCATTCCGCCTATGTTTCACATCATGGTCAATAACGAATTCAACATTAAGGGTAGGAGAGCATTAATCTTCCATGTTATCTGTGTGGTTCCAGAGACGCCCAAGCTAGTAAATGAATATGATATATGTACACACACACACACACACAGTGTGTGTGTGTACACACTTACTGGTAGGATGATCAAATGGCTTTGTCTAAGTTCATTGGGTGTGAAAATGTAAATCTAAAGAGCTACTTGTAGATGTTGTTGATTTGGTTGATGACAATGTTGCTTCCCTTCAAAACATAGCGATCATTGCTAGGATCCTTTGGAAGCACCAACCTAGGTACATTATTCAGAATTGGGTTTTGGTAAACTGGGGCAGTGATTTTGTTCTTCATTTTCTCTCGAAGCAATTTTCCCCGATTTATTTTCCCACGCAAGATGCTCGCGATGTAATTCTTAAGAACCGACTTTAGAAATTCAGTGCACAAGCAATATTTGTTCAGGAATGGGTCCCTTTATTAAATACCCTCAATTGTCTTCCCTATGATGCACCCATTTGAATCAATCTATACAACTTCCCCTTCAAGTTTTGGTCAGTGGAAGTTCTGGGAAGAATCGACAAAGCTCTTGGAAGATTAATCGATATCGACATGGGACAAGATGGCTCTGCGCGCATGGCCAAAATGCATATTTTGGTAATTAATTAAATCTTGATGTCCTTATGCCTTTCAACATTCTCTGGGGAATGGCTCTAATAGGTGCATATTGAGAATGATGGCATTTTCTTTTTTCGATACAGAAGTCACAAGCATCGTGTGGTTCATTGCCCTATTCCTCTTACGCAAAGGTAGATGCCTAAGAAAAATGGCATGGTTGACTCATCGGAGCCCCAACACCCCCCTTCAAACTTCTCTGATCCTCCCCCATGTAATGGCGACATTGATATGTGTTGTTATGATGACGTAAAAGTTGATGATGTTAGATTTTGCCCCGATGATGGCGAATGATGTTGTCCACTAGATTCTGCATGATAGGCTATTTTACTGGCAATGAATCCCTTCCATTGTTCACCTATTCCACTTGTTGATGAACTGGATATTGTGGAGCCCAAAATGATCTCACAATTGGATGCCATGGCTACCAATTCAGAATCATCTAGGAAAAGAATTGGGTGCAAAACTAACAAGTAGAAGCGGGAAGAACCTGCACTTCAAATGGAGCTTCCATCTATAAAAATCTACCTTACTTGGTCTAAGGGTTCCACTATGCCCCTTAGTGGGGATTGAAGCTCCTTGCATGGGTGTTAGGCGCTTATTCGCCCCTAAGTGTTGGTGCAGGTCGGGTGGATTTTTTATGTCTTTGTTAGATGCTTGGTTCGATTTCTTTTTGTTGTGTGCATCTGGCGGCTTGCTTGGGTTCTGATCTAGTCACTATGTGTGTGTTGGATGCTTAATTCTTGGTTTTTCAATGTTTTCACTTGCTCGTTCATTGGCTTCCTTATCTCTGGTCGTATCAGTTGCATTGTGATTCTTGCAATCAATCTTGGTTTTTTGATTCAAGACTATTTGGGTGCTTCTATGAGAGATTGAGCTTCTCTTTTCCGTTGATCTCCTGTGTCACTCTATGTTGTCTTTCTCAAAGTGACATTTGTTTGGGTGCAACATTGGTTCCTTGTTTTATCTGAGATAGTATTATGGCTATCTTGTATTGCTCTGACATGACCCTTTCTCCCTTGCCACTTCTCATGTATTGATCCATTCATATTAATAAAATGGGCGCTACCCCCATGGTAGCAAATTGTCAATATATGTGTGTGTGTTTACATACATACATACATACATATATACACACACACACATATGTAGATATGTATATGTGTATATGTATGTATGTATGTATATATATATACACAAGTGTGGTTGTTGTTGCATATATATATATATATATATATATATATATATATATATATATATATATATATATATGGTAGTATGTATATGTATGTATATATACACATATACATATATACACAAGTGTGGTTGTCGTTGCACCAAAAGATCGACCTATCAATGCCTGACACAACCACTAGACTTGTAGAATCCACAGGAGGCGGTTAGTCCCTTGTCATGAATCCCAAGGGGAGCGCTGACCATTTTGCCAACATTACATATATTCTCATGTCACTTAATAATACAGACCTAAGAGAACAACTTGCTCTAGGGAAAAAGATGACCCAAATGGAAGAAATGTACATTGTTAGAGTCAATCCAGTATTACAAATAACCCATGCTCTTGGAATCTAATACAAATATAGTGGTCACACAATTAGGTTCGCACAAAAATTATAAAAGTACTTCCACACAGACTTGATGCAGGAGCATCTTGGGTCCTTGGCAATCCTGCTCAACCAAAAATATGTTTACTTCAATTCAGTCTGTTCTCTGTCACTCAGCTTCTATTGCTAGGCATCCTTGCTGAGTTTCTCAGTCATGCTTGTTGTTGTTGCTCGGATTTTCTTTTTCTGAGTGCTTTATTGCTCAGCTTTTGCTTTGTTGAGTTGGTTTATTTTGGAATTGGTGTTGGTGACCGAGTTCTTTATTTAATTTTATTAGCTGGGATCTATCTTGGGGATCCGTGTGGACCTAAATCTGGGTCTCACCTTTGTATTTGAGCGTTGACTACTTAGTTGGACTCTGGTATATATTATTTTGTGTGATCTTAGCTTAGGGAGGGTCTTAGAGGGTCTTAGAGCAAGAAGGCAAATGTTAGAATATTAAAAGATCTGAGATCTCTGTTGTAAGAAGATCGAATTGTAATACACTCTGATGTATATGGTCATAACTAGGAAGGCCTTACAACCTGGCATGTATTGAGTTTGATTGATTAATGATAAAGATATCTACATTTCTCTTCTCTCATTGTGTTGTTTTGTAATTCTGCATTGTATCTGCAAGGTGGTTGGTTTTGGGTGTGCCCTAGGCCTCGTCTCCTATCCATCCTTGCGTCAGGTGGTATTAGAGCAAGTCGAGATATGTGGCTCCTTCTTGTAAACTCTAAAGATATTTTTTGTAGGGTGGCAGGTTGCAATCTAACCTAAAATTGCAGAGAGTTTCAAGATGGTTGATGGGAGAGGAAATGTTGATCAAGGTCTGGCTGATATGCTTAGACAAATGGTTGCAAGATTGGAAGTTGTTGAGACAGCCCAGTGCAGAGGAAGACATATTGAAGATGTTAGTGATTATGAATTTGAAGAGGTTCAAGGTGAAGCTACACCTGCACCGGTGATGGATCAAGAAGAGGAAAGATTCTTGAGAGCATTGACAAGTTTGAAATCCACACCTCAGTTTATTTCCCTTGAGTATAGTGGAAAATTAGATTCTGATAAATTGATTGACTGGATCACTAAGATGGAAAAATATTTGAATATGAGAATGTTACAAAAGACAAGAAGGTCAAGATTGCAAGCACAAAATTGAAAGGTCATGCATCCTTATGGTGGGAGAATCTATAGTTGGATAGAAAGAAGAAAGGTAAAGACAAAATCAAGGCATGGGATAAGATGGTGAACAAATTGAAAGGCAAGTTTCTCCCTTGTGATTATCAGATTAACCTAGTTCAGAGAATGCAAAGTTTGAAGCAGAAGGACAAGTCAGTCAAAGACTACACTGAAGAATTTTACAGATTGGACATCAGATCTGGACATGTTGAAGATGAAGTGGAAAGAGTCACAAGGTATTCAAATGGCTTGAGAAGTTCCATACAAGATGAAATCAATTTGATCAGGATGGAAGGCATTGAAGAGGCATACCAATTTGCCCTAAAAGATGAAGAAAAAGTTGAACATGAGATATGAACAAAGACAAAGAGGTAGAGGTAGTAGATTCCCTAGAGGAAGAGGTAGATCTCATGGTGAAAACAGTAGATTTGAACCAGACAAGTCAAATATAGACACTAGTCAAGACAAAGGAAAGACTAAATGGAAAGGTGGAAATTCATACTGAGGAAGAGGTAACTACTCCAGAGGTGGTTATAGCAGAAGAGGGTTCCAAGTAACTTGTTACAATTGTGGTGAAAAAGGACACAAATCCTTTGAATGTACACATGCAAGCAAGAAAGGTGGTAGCAGTAGCATAAACACATTAGTGCAAGAAGAGCCATCAAATAAACCTGAGAATCTCATGATCCAAAGGATACTATGGATTGAGAAAGATAAGCAAGATCAGGAAGAGTTTGTTCAAAACCAGATGTAGGGTTGCATTTAAGGTTTGGAAAGTCATTGTTGAAAGTGGAAGTTCAGAGAATCTGGCATCAGAAGAAATGGTCTCAAAGCTGCAGTTAGAGAGGATGAAGCATCTGAAACCCTATCAAATCTCATGGATCAAGGATGAGCACACATTAATGGCAAGTGAACAATGTTTTGTGAATCTAAAAATTGGAAAGTACTATGACAAGGTGTTATGTGATATTATGCCAATGGATTGTTGTCATATTTTGTTGGGTAGACCTTGGTAATATGATAGACATGCTATACATGATGGAAGGTTGAATAGGTATTCTATTTGGGTTGATAGGAAGAAGCAAATTTTGTTACCTTTGATTGAAGAATATGTTGATGAGTTATGTACATCTGTGAAAGTTTTTCTGATGGAAGGTAGACAGTTTGTTAAAAATCTAAAAAGAGATGATATTTGTTATGCTTTGATTCGTAAAAAACCAAGTAAGAATGCAGAAGATTACATACCTACAGAAGTTGAGAAGTTGCTGACTGAATACAAAGAAATCATTTCGGATAATGTACCTAATGGTTTGCCACCAATCAGAGATACCAGTCACTGTATGGATCTAATTCCTGGAGCTAGTTTACCAAACAATGTACCACATAGGTTGACACCTACCGAGAATGAAGAGCTTAATCGACAAGTTCATGAGTTGTTGAACAAAGGCTTAATCAAAGAAAGTTTGAGTCCATGTGCGGTACCTACTATGTTGGCACATAAGAAGAATGGAGAATGGAGAATGTGCACTGATTCCAGAGCAATAAACAAGATCATAGTCAAGTATAGCTTTCCTATACCAAGAATGGATGACATAATGGATTTTTTGAGTGGAGCAAAGTACTTTACCAAAATTGATTTAAAGAGTGGATATCATCAGATCAGAATCAGAGAAGGTGATGAATGGAAGACTGCTTTCAAGACAAAAGAATTTGATGATTTGAAGATGGATCCAGAAAAGGTTGGAGCTATATTGAGTTGGCCTACACCTCAGAATGTTACTGAGGTAAGATCATTTCATGGATTGGCAATTTTTTACAGGAAGTTTATCAGAAATTTCAGTTCTATTTGCAATGCTATGACCGAGACAATGAGAGGAGACAAAAGAGAGTTCAAATAGACACATGGAGTTGATAAGAGTTTTAAAGCTTTGAAGTTGAAGGTTGTTGAATTACCTGTGTTAGCCTTACCTGATTTCAATAAGGTATTTCAAGTTGAATGTGATGCAAGTGGAAGTGCAATTGGAGGTGTATTGATTTGAGAAGGTAAACATGTTGCTTTCTTTAGTGAAAATTTGAATGGTGCAAAGAGGAAATATTATGTCTATGATCAAGAATTCTATGCTATTGTGCAAGCTATGAATAAATGGAAGCATTACTTGATGTCGAATGAATTTGTGTTGTATGCTGATCATAAGGCTTTACAGTATTTGGGTAGTCAAAATAAGTTGAATCAGAGACATATGAAATGGGTAGAGTATTTGTAGAGCTTTACATTTTTTATTAAGCATAAGAGTGGAGTATCTAATAGAGTTGTTGATGCATTGAGTATAAGAAGATCTTTGTTGACTGAAATGAGAATTGAAGTTCTTGGCTTTGATGACATGAAGAATTTTTATGAAAATGATCCTAATTTTTAGAGTAGTGGAGAGTGTGCAGAGCACTTAATACAAATCAATCAAGTAAGTATGAAGACTATTTCATTCAGGAAGATATTTTGTTTAAAGGAATTCAGTTATGTATACCGAGAGGATCAATGAGAACTAATCTGATAAAGGAGAAACATAGTAGTGGATTGGCTGGACACTTTGGCATTGATATAACATTGAGTTTGTTGAAGGAGAGGTATTTTTGGCCTCAGTTGTATAAGGATGTTCAGAAATTTGTGAGAAGTTGTGGATTCTATCAAATTGCAAAGGGAGTGAGTCAGAATATTGGATTGTATACACCTATTACTGTTCCTGGGTAACCTTGGAGTGATATCAGCATGAATTTTGTTCTTGGACTTCCGAGGACAACAAGAGGTAATGATTCTATATTTGTTGTTGTGGATAGATTTTCTAAGATGACATATTTTATACCATGTAAGAAAACATCAGATGTAGTTCAAATAGAAGATCTTTTCTTTAAGGAGATTGTCAGATTGCATGGATTACCAAAGAGTATCATCTCTGACAGAGACAGTAAGTTTGTAAGTTATTTTTGGATAACACTTTGGAAGAAGCTGAATACTGAGTTGAAATTTAGTTCTACATTTCATCCATAGACTGCTAGACAAACAGAAGTGGTAAACAAAAGTTTGGGTAACCTATTGAGATGTTTAGTTGGAGGCACACCAAGCAATTGGGATTTGATGTTGGCACAAGCAGAATTTGCATACAACAGTTCGGTAAACAGAAGTACTAGAAATACATCTTTTGAGATTGTTCATGGCACACAACCTAGAGGTGTATTATATTTGAGAGACATTGTTGGTGAAGATAAAAGAAGCGCTGAAGCAGAAGAATTTGTAGAATTTATGATGACATTGCATAAGGATGTAAAGCGGAAGCTAGACAAAAGTAATCAGAAATACAAAGATGATGCAGACAGATCAAGAAGACATAAGACATTTGAAGTTGGTGATGCTGTGATGGTTCATCTGAAGAAAGGAAGATTTCCTATTGGAACATATGGGAAAATGAAGATGAAGAAATTTGGTCCTTGTAAAATACTTAGGAGATTTGACAGTGGAAATGCTTATGAAGTTGAATTACCTGATGACATGGATATATCACCTATTTTCAATATTTTAGAATTGTATGAATATCATGAACCTGATGAAGAAGTGACAATACCAAGTGATTATCCTAAGAAGCATATAGAGGAAGTTGAGAAGATCTTGAAATAGAGAGTTGGAAGTACAAGAGGAAAGTAATACATGGAATATCTGGTAAAGTGGAAAAATAGACCAATTGAGGACTCATCTTGGATTTATCAATCTAAGTTGGATTCATTTCAGGTTGGACCTGATACATGATTCGGGGAATCATTTCTTTTCAACCCCAGGTGTCTGATGCAGGAGCATCTTGGGTCCTTGGCAATCCTGCTCAACCAAAAATATGTTTACTTTAGTTTAGTCTGTTCTCTATCACTCAGCTTCTGTTGCTCAGCATCCTTGCCGAGTTTCTCGGTCATGCTTGTTGTTTTTTCTCAGCTTTTCTTTTTTCGAGTGCTTGTTGCTCGGCTTTTGCTTTGCCAAGTTGGTTTATTTTGGAATTGGTGTTGGTGGCTGACTTCTTTATTTAATTTTTGTAGCTGGGATCTATCTTGGGGATTCGTGTGGACCTAAATCTAGGTCTCACCTTTGTATTTGAGCGCTGAATACTTTGTTGGACTCTAGTATATATTGTTTTGTATGTTCTTAGCTTAGGGAGGGTATTACAGGGTCTTAGAGCAAGAAGGCAAATATTAGAATATTAAAAGATCTGAGATCTTTGTTGTAAGAAGATCAAATTGTAATAAACTCTGATGTATATGGCCGTAACCAAGAAGGCCTTACAGCTTGGCCTGTATTGAGTTTGATTGATTAATGATAAATATATCTACATTTCTCTTCTCTCACTGTGTTGTTTTGTAATTCTGCATTGTATCTGCAAGGTGGTTGGTTTTGGGTGTGCCCTAGGCCCCATCTCCTATCCATCCTTGTGTCAAGACTATAAGACCTAAATGTGCTCATAGTTCAAAGATTTCATACACAATGACATTATGATGATTGTTATGTAGGTAAAATCCATGTTAGACATTCATCGCAATACAAATTTATATGTGACACGTACTATAATGTTGTTGCCAAAAGTGTTGTGTGATTAACATGAATCCATGAATTAAGCACAAAATTTTTGAACATGCTCTACACCATTGAATCTAACAAAGAAATAATGATGCCAAATAACGAAATAGAAAATGATGAAGGCCAAACTTAAAATAACACAACATACACATCATCATTTATGACTATGTTTCCAAACAAATATCATGAACTAGAAATTATTAAGAAAAAACTATAACTTGGGGACAACACAAATGACATTATTGACTAGCCAGAAATTAACTCATCTTTAATAAATGAATATAATACTAAGGGCTTTCTCGATATAAGATTTCCCACACATTTTCCTAATAGTATTATACTATAAATGCAACCACAAATTAGAGAAGTGCAAATACATGAGTATGCAGTGAAGTGAATAATATTTCATGACCAAAGGTTTGAAAGGAATCCAAGGTTTCAATATTTTATCTTCAATCTTATGAAGTGTCATAGTAGCCAAGGACTTTCAAAAGTTTTCATCAAAATAATGTAGAATAAAACGTACCAGTCACTATTGAAAAACTCCACACACACCTAAAAAATATTCGTAACACACAATTACTTGAAGACCTTATGCACAAGTAAAATATTTGATTAGAGGTGCAAGACCATATTGAAACAAGTGTCGTGATTAAATATCAAACATGACCAACCAAATAGAGTCATCCACTCTATTCTTCACATTGAGTGGAGAAAACAGGAAGTGTTCAGATCTATAATAACTACTCTAAAATAACATAACACTAGCAATGCAAACAAATAAAACTGCTTAAATAATATAATTAATAATCCCCATGCCATGCCATTATACCTACATCAAAGATTCACAACCGTCTATCAAGATGTCATTGATAAAATACCTGGTAGAAAAAATTACTCGTATAGATATGAATGACAACTTTAAGTAACTGAAAATGTACATGGATTTTATTGGCTCCAAAATGCACCAAACATGGACAACCTTGATTGGAAAAACAACACAAAAGTTGAAAAATCAATAACATTATTTGACATGTACATCAGCACTTGAAACCCTTGTGGCGCATCACACATAATCAACAAAATATACCAATTTTCACTAGATGATATGTGCTTACTAAACACAAATGATATATTTGCTACAAACCCCTCTCATGACTACAAAGTCATAATCAGTAATGCCCAAAGGCAAGAAATGCAAAGAGGGAGCATGCTTACATAATAAGGAAAAAAAAAAATATTTGATACAAAGCCTCATAGAAAGAACAAATTATTTCTACCATATCAATAAGAAGAAATACGAACTTACAAGAAATAATCATAGGTTAAACATACATAACCCATAAATGTTTTTAATATGTAGATCCAAAATAGATTTCCATCTTGTCATCTCATGAGCACTTATTATGAAATGTATTTCCAAGTATGCATCAAAAGTGGAGAGAACATTTATGATTAGTGCTAATATGCCAAAAAGAATATCTACAAACCAAAAAATAGATGACCCAACCCTCACCGCATATCAAAAATTCATAATAAAAATTGTGACATACCGTGATATAAGAGGACAAGAAATATGTCATATGCTCCAAAAATTTACCCTTTGTCATTTGTAATTAACCTTTTACATATTTGAATTTTTGATGAAAAGTGTTCCATCAATTAACAAGAACAAAAAATGAAAGCAACCTCCAATCTAGCTACTTACATTCCTACATGAACCAACCTCCAGAGCTAGAAATAATAAAACAACTCGAATCTATAAGACCTTTCTCCTATAAGTTGTAAAGTATACAAATGAGAAGAGAGAAAAGTAAAAGCCATCATCAAAGTTTTTCCAAAGTCCTACAATATCCCAACAGAAGAGTCAACACACTTTGAAACATTACGTTGAAACAAGTTACTCTTATACAAACATTTTCAAAATATAGAATTTGACATACCTGCTAAAGATACAATAATCACAAATTAGAACAAATGAACACAACAAATATTATGTATGACATGTTAAAGCATGCCTATTAGTTGCTTTAGGCATAGGTACATGTGTTGCTTTAATTAATTATGCACACGCTAGAGATATTCTCATGCATATTATTATGCATAATTAAATCACATATTTACACATTCATGCTCTAACTTAAGTTCACTTAGTGAGTCTAAATTTAGCTTAGTCTAATTTTAGTTAGGCTCTAGTTTGCATGTTATGCATGACATGCACTTCTCGTTTGCATATCTTAGCTTTAGTTTGCTAATTTTAGTTTTGAATTAGCTTTTCTATTTTTATATCTATTTCTTTGTATAAAAGCAATTGATCTCTTCAATGTAATTCATTCTGTAATTATGTAATATTGCAAATTGCAATCCTTTTTCTTTTGAGGAATATAGCAATTATTTTCTTGCTACTCTTGCTTGTGGAAGGTGTTTTTGTTTGATGTTTGATTCTAGTTGATTGCGTTGCAAACTTGAACATCGTATCAGAGTGTGGATTCACCAAACCCCTTCTCAAGATTTGAGCATTTCAATTCTTAGGGGCTCGTTTGGTTGAGGGGTGGAATGGGAATTGAACGAGAATTGGCATTTCCGAATTCCCAAAATGTTCAATTCCCTGTTTGGTTCCAAAATTAAAAATTGGAATAGGGTTATGCGAATTCTAATTTTGGGCCT
>MU223121.1:637739-676102 GCA_018584345.1 Thuja plicata | reverse complement strand
CATTTTTGTGTTAATATTATATTGCTATCAAAATGTATATATAAATCTGTGTATATATACATGTGTATATATATGTGTGTATATACACATGTATATATACATGTGTATATATACATATATGTATATACATATGAGTGTATATACACACATGTACATATATAGTATAGATACATGTATGTATATATACACATGAGTGTATATACAATTGTATATACACACGTGTATGTGTGTATATATACACATGTGTGTGAATATACATGTGTATGTATATACATGTGTGTGTAAATACTCTTGTGTGTATATATACATACATGTATATATATAGTATATATACATACATGTATATATATAGTATATATACATGTATGTATATATACACACATGTATATACATACTCATATCTATATACACGTGTGTATATACACATGTGTGTGTTATATATGTGTATATATATACACAAATGTGTGTATATATGTGTATGTGTGTGTGTGTATATATATACACATATGTATGTGTATACATGTGTATATACATACATGTATGTGTATATATATATGTGTGTACATGTGTATATATACATGTGTGTATATACACACATGTGTGTATATATACATGTGTGTGCATGTATATATACACACATGTGCGTATATGTGTGTATATATACATGTGTGTGTGTGTACACACATATATGTGTGTATATATGTGTATGTGTGTATATGTGTGTACAAAAACAAAATTCCAATTCCAATTCTAGTTGTGTGGAACCAAACACAGAATTTGCATCTTCTTAGTCATCTTCCAGGTGAACCAAACAGGACAGCCATATTCTAGAATTCATTTTGAGAATAGCACAAACCTAGAATGGATTCAATTCTAGAATTGGCAATTCCAGCATGCACAAATTCCGCCAACCAAATGGGCCCTAGGAGAATTGAAGCTATTCAAGTTTTCCTTTTTGTGTAAATTTGGATTTGGTTATTTTTTCCTTTTTTTGGATCTTCACGGCATGATCATGTTCGTAGTGTGCCAAAACCCTAAGATCGACTATCATTTTGTCAAAATCTTAGAAGTTAAATTTTTGGGTCCTTTTTGGTTGAGGACATGAAAAAGGAGGCAAAATCTAGGGGTAGTTAACAAATTCAAGCACTTTAGCGTAAAATGGACTTCATATTTCAGCTCATAATGGCCCAAAACTCATAATTGATATAAAATTTGACAATTTTTTACATCTTCAAATTTTGGACTATTTTTTCTCTATAGGCGACACACATTATGAAGTAGTATGAATGTTGATGTAGGTACTAATGCAGTCCTAGTAAGTATCGGTTAAAAAATTCCAGCGCTGCAAAAAAATTGTCCAGAAAAAAATAGTAAAGAAAATTCTTTCATGTTTTAACAAAGTTTTTTAATAAAACTTTAACAAATATTTTTCAAAGTTAAAAAGTGTGGGAAACATACTTTTTTTTCTACACATGCTGATTTAGGCCTGCACATGCAACTTTCTTGTTCTTGAGTGTTAGAATGACTGGCAAGGGGGTGAATCAGTGGCTTCAAAATATTCCAATAAATTGACCCAAAAACTTAGTACCACAATTATAAGCCTCTAGTTATCTTCAGTCCTACAAGATGTATGCCTTGAAATAATCTTATCAAATTACTACTGCTCGGAGTTCACTATAAAACCTTATTCTTAAGCTTTACCCATTAGCAGTCTATCATTTATCAAAATATAGTAAATAACTTAGTGTTTACCGATCAATCATGTTTTAGTAATGTGTAAAGCAAAACATGAAAGCAATTACTCATAAACACATTTGACACATGGATTTTTAACGTGGAAACCCTATTAAGGGAAAAAACACTTGGGACCGGTAACCCAAAATTTTCACTCTTTTGAAGTGAGCTCGGTGAAGAGCCAACCCTGTTAAAGGTTACAAACACACTATTAAGTGCAACCTTGTTAAAGGATTTATCAGTAACAGTTAATCACTTGATATCTTGCATTTCACTATGCTATCTTCACGAATTAACCTTTTGATACTCCTTGGGATGTATCTCAGTATATAAAGGATTGTTAGATCCTACTTAGTTAAGAGACTTTCTGAATCAATGGTTAAACTGAAACAGTATATGATTTGTTCATATAAACAACTTAATCTTGTAGATGTTCAGATCTATTGTAAGCTCATAATACCTTTCTGATCAATGTTTCCTTTCAATGCCTTTGCTCCACTTCTTTCTGCTCAGTGATGTTGTGCTTCTCTGTTGCTCAGTGTCTGCAGAAATCTTTAGCTCTATTCTTTAGCTTGTTTAATCAGGACTGTATGAAGTCTTTCTTCACCAATATTCTCTTCAGCATCTTCTACTCTATTCACCCCTAATTCACAATGAATTAGACTGTCTCTTTATAGACATAATTTCACCGTTCCTAAGTCCTTGACTTTGTTGTTCTTGGCATGATCCACAATTCTCGCCTTTCTTTCTTTAAAGCTTTAGTTTAGTTTTATCCCATGGATTTATCTTTGACAACTGGAATAAAGCAAATTTAAAACTCTCGCTTATATCTAGATTTTAACTTGTCGATGAAAACAATGTTATCAACCAGTTAACTCCATCTTTAGCTCTTGGCAGCTAAGTCTTTTTTCATTTATGAAATTTAGTTCTTTTTGATGTTTAACTCCTTGTTAGCTCAGTTTTTGACTTCAGTTGTCCTCGGGCATCTCTTTCCGTCAGGGTTGTTTGTCCATCAGGGTTGTCTGTCTGTCAGGTAACACTATGATTCTACTCATTGGTAATGCTTGTTCGGGTTCCTTGCTTGGGCATCACTATGAATTTTCTCTCGGGGTTCTCTATCCGTCGGGGTGCACTGCATGTCGGTGTTTGTTGTCACTTAATGCATATTGAACTTTTATGCATTACCGATAGAGTAACCTTTATATCTCTAGTTATTTTGAAGTCTTTAACACTATTGTATATAACCAAACATATTATATCAAGTTGACATCAATGACAATGCAATACATTAACTGATTTAATGTCTTGCATTAACTTTCTGCAGCTTGGTGATCATCAACTTAACATCTTCAAACATTCAATCACTTATAGTTCATCAATATCTCCCTTTGGCATTGATGGCAACACACTACATTACTACTAATATAATATGAAATATATTAGTTGTAGTTTATCAATCTACCAAACTTATTGTTGTATAACCAATACAAATGTTTGGCTCTCGATAAGCTCTTCTAGCTTAGATTTTTTTCTTGCAGAGTGCTCTCTTCAATATTTATTCCCTTCACTAGATAGATGTAGCAATCTTTTGATTATATCTCTCCCTGTGTTGTAGAAACTCTTCTTTGATGATGTCTCTCCCTTTGACTGTTCCTCTCCTTGATCATCTCTTTTTCCTTTGACAGTAATAAGTCATCTCTCCCTTATGATACTTCTCTCCCTTTTGATAGTCATGATGGATATTTCATATGTAATATCTCCCTTTGGATATTCTCTCCCTTATAGGTTACATCTCTCTCAAGTCATCTCAAGTCATCTCTCCCTTTGAAAACAATGCCAAAGTTATATCCTTTCTCCTTTTTATAATATACTCCTTGAATTTCCCTATCCATTATCAATACAATGACTTTGGTGTTCGGTGGAGATAAGTACCTTTCTATGTACTGATGTATCTTTACAGTCCATCTTTTTGCTTGCATCAACATGAATGATCTTCCAATTGTATGTAGGCTGATGTAGCCTCCTAGTCAAATTACTGACCAATAGACAAGGGTCAGACCCCTAGTCTCTTTCTCAGATACTCAAATGTATCTTTAGGCAATGGATTTGTGAATATGTCAGATAATTATTCCTTGGATTGAACATATTCTAGTATCACCTCTTTCTCTTGTACTTGTTCTCTCAAGTAATGATATGTGATAGAAATATGCTTAGTCTTAGCATGCATGACAAGATTCTTAGAAATGTTTATTGCACTGGTATTATCACAATAAATAATCACTGGCTCAATAATTTTCATTTTCATACCTTCCAGTAATTGTTTGATCCATGCAATGTTGGAGCAATTTACAACAACAGACACATATTCTACTTCTGCAGTAGATTGTGAGATGCATCCTTACTTCTTACTGATCTATAAGACAAGTCTGTCACCCATGAAGAATGCTCCTCCAGTTGTGCTCTTCATGTCATCTAAGTTTCCAGTCCAATAAACATCTGTATATACTTGAAGCTCAAATTTGCCTTCTCTTTTATACCAAAATCCATATTCCTCATATTCTTTAGATATCTCAGAATTCTCTTGACAATAGTCATGTGTGATTCCTTGGTATTAGAAGAGAATCTTGCAGCTATTCCAACCGCATGTGCTATATCTGGTCTAGTATGAACAACATACATTAGTTTGCCAATCATTGATCTATACAAGGTCTGATTTACCTCATTTTACTTGTCTTCCTTTGTTATCTTACATCTGGTTGCCATAGGTGTTCCAACTGGCTAGGAATCTTCCATCTTGAATATCTTTAGCAGTTCCTTGATGTATTTGGATTGAGTGATATATATTCCTGCATCATGTTGAAGAATCTGTAGACCAAGAAAGAATTTGATCTCCCCAAACATTGACATCTCAAACTCTTTTCTCATTTCATTAGCAAAATATTTACATAACATATCATTACCCCAAATATGATATCATCAACAAATATTTCGGCAATCAAAATTTTATTATCAATATCTTGTTTTTAAATACAAATTGTTATTTTCACTTGTTCTTACAAATCCAATTCTTGTGAGATAGGAGTGAAGTCTTTCATACCAGGCTCTAGGTGCTTGTTTCAATCCATTCAAGGCTTTGTGTAGTCTATAAACCATGTTTCTCTTGTTAGGATCAACAAACCCTTAAATAGTTGTTCAATGTATACCTCTTCTTCTAGTATTCCATTTAGGAATGCAGATTTGACACTCATTTGGTATACCTTGAATCCTTTGAATGCAGCATAAGCAAGTAAGATTCTTACTCCTTCTAGTATAGCAACGGGTGCAAAGGTTTTCCATAGTCAATACCTTCTTCTTGTGCACACCCCTTGCATACTAATCTTTCTTTGTTCCTTGTGACTTCTCCATTCTCATTCAGCTTGTTTCTGGTATCCATTTGGTACCAATTACATTCTTGTCACATGGTCTAGGTATCTAATGTCCATGTTTTGTTCTTCTCAATCTGTTCTATTTCCTCATTCATATCATTGACCCATTATTCATTTTCAAGTGTAGTATTAACAGATTTAGGCTCAAAATCATAAATTAAACATCTAGTGTTTAGTGACTTACTTCTTGTTCTCATTCCAACTTTCTTGTCTCCTATGATCTGGTTGTGGATGATTTCTTCTGACATACTTTGAAAGTATCGGTTCAACTCTTTGTTTATCATTCTAATCATCATCTTGACCATCATTTTGATCTCCATTGCTCGAAACATCATTTTGAGCAATTTCCTGATTGTCGGTATTTGCAGCCCGATGCTCGGGTGTAATGCTCTGTTGCTCGGGAGCGATACATTGTTGCTTGGGAAAAGTGTCAGGTTCTTCATTGTAGACAAACATGTTGTATTCTTCCAGTTCTTTTCTACTTTCCTCATCATTTTTCTCTACATATTCGTCTATTCTGACATTTGCACTTTCAATGATTTTGTTAGAGGACTTGTTAAGACATTTATAAGTCTTGATCTTGGTGGAATACCCTAGAAAAATTCATTCTTCACTTTTGGAGTCAAGCTTTCCATTTCTATCATCTTTCAAAATATAACATTGACTTCCAAAGATTCTGAAGTAACTTACATTGGGTGTGTATCCATACCATAGCTCATAGGGTGTCTTTCTTCAATTGAACTATGTTCAATGTATAGATAGCAATACTGAAAAATTCCCTCTAGAATGTTTGAGTGATGCTTTTCTCTATCATCAGTGTTCTTGCACAATCAACAATGGATCTATTTCTTCTTTCAGCAATCCAATTTTTTTTGGTGTCCTTGGTGCAGAAACCTACCTTTTAATTCCACGCTCATTGAAAAATTTAATGAAATCATTAGAAATAAATTATCCTCCTCTATCTGATCTTAAGCATTTCAGTTCCTTACCACTTTGTTTTTCTACAATAGCTTTATACCATTTAAACATCTTGAATGCTTCTGATTTTTCTTTTAAGAACATAACTATCATCATTCTAGAATAATCATCAACAAAGAGGATGAAGTACCTCTCACCATAGTAACTCTTTTTTCTCATGGGTCCACATAGATCAGTATGGACTAATTCTAGAATAGCATTAGATGTATGGGTTTTTCTCTTGAAACTAGACTTTTTCATCTTACCTTTTTGACAATTCTTACACATGATATGGTCAGGCTTTGACATGCTCGGTAAGCCTCTTACTTTCCTTTTATTGCTTATCTTAATCATGTTGTCAAAATTCACATGACATAACCTTTTATGTCATAACCACATGTCTTTGTTTCTATCCATTAAACAAGTGATGTTTATATCATCAAGATAGAATAGGTTATCTTTTGTCTGTTCACCAGTTCTGATCAACCTTCCTGAATCATTAAAGATATTTACCTTCTTATTCTCAAATGCAACTCGGTGACCTGTGTTATTCAGCTGTGAAACACTCAATAGATTATAGTTAAGTCCTTTTACCCAGTATGCATTTTCACATTTGATCAGGTTATTCAACATTATGGTTCCTTTACCTTCAACTAGACAAGGTGTGTCATTACCCATTCTTACTGATCCACCATTATAATACTCAAAAGTTTCAAACTTTTGTTTATCATCGGTCATGTGGTGAGTGCAGCCACTATCTATAATCCATACATCATTCTTACTAACCTTAGATATGAGTGCAATCTCAACATACCTTTCATCTTCGTATGAATCATCCTTCATGGCCACAAATACCATCTCAATATCTTCATCAGATTCGGTGTTAGTATCTCTAGCTCTGTTATCAGCCAGGTAACAAGCTTTCTTCCCTCTGTCCTTATAGTCTTAGGTATCTCTTCTGTCAGATTTTCAGTTGCTTCGGTAATCTCTATTGTCACTTCTATCAAACTTCTGTTCATATGATCTGTCATTACTTCTATCATCTTTTCTTTTGTTAGGACATCTAGCAACAAAGTGTCCAATCTCTTTACAATTAAAACAAACCAATGGTAATTTACCTTTTTATCTACCTTTGCCTCTCTGCAATATTCTAGCCTTTAGTACTTCAATATCATCAAGATCTTGGTCATCACTATCACTTTCACTATCATTTCTCATAATGTGTTTATGACTTGACTTACTTATTTTCAAAGAAGATTCGAATGCAAACTCAATAGATGGTAAGACATTGTTACCAAAGTTATTCATATCAAATGAAATAAGTATACCAACCATAATATCTAAAGTGACATTTTTATTTTCTACTGCTCTCATTTCTTGTATAACAGATACTCTAATAGCATATACAGGCATTAAGGTTCTTAGGATTTTACTTACCACTGTTTCTTCTTCAAGTACACCTCCAACTCCTCAAATAGAATTGACTACCTCTTTTATTCTACAGTTGTACTGAGTGATATTTTCTCCTTCTTTCATCCTTAGATCATCAAATTTACCTCTTAGGCTTTCTACCTTAGCTCTTAGTACATTAGCATCTCCTCCATGTACCATCTTCAATTTGTCCCACATTTGCTTTGTAGAGGTGCATGTTTTGACAAATTCAAATTCAACATCGGAGAGTGAGAAAGCAAGTTCTATCATCATATAATTACGCTCATGCTTTTCTCTCAATTTATCAAGTGTGTGAGGTCATGTAGGCAACACATATTCAGTATCCAAGTATTGAGTAACATAATTTCCAATACCTCATAGGTGGAGTCTTATCCTACTTTTCCATGATGCAAAGCTGTCCTCGTTCAACTTGGGCACATCTCGTTTGCTCATCTTGTGATATTTTACTTAGGTCTTGAAACCTTCCTTATAAGCTCACAAGCTCTGATACCAATTGTTAGAATAACTGAGAGGGGGGGTGAATCAGTGGCTTCAAAATATTCTAATAAATTAACCCAAAAACTTAGTACCACAATTATAAGCCTCTAGTTATCTTTAGTCCTACAAGATGTATGCCTTGAAATAATCTTATCAAATAACTATTGCTTGGAGTTCACTGTAAAACCTTATTCTTAAGCTTTACCGATTGGCAGTCTATCAGTTACTGAAATACAGTAAATAACTTAGTGTTTACCGATCTATCCTGTTTTAGTAATGTGTAAAGCAAAACATGAAATCAATTACTCATAAACACATTTGACACATGGATTTTTAACGTGGAAACACTGTTAAGGGAAAAACCCCTTGGGACCGGTAACCCAAAATTTTTACTCTTCTGAAGTGAGCTCGATGAAGAGCCAACCCTGTTAAAGGTTATAAACACACTGTTAAGTGTGACCTTATTAGAGGATTTATCACTAACAATTAATCACTTGATACCTGGAATTTCACTATATCTTCATGAATTAACCTTTTGATACTCCTTGGGATGTATCTCAATATATAAAGGATTGTTAGATCCTACTTAGTTAAGAGACTTTCTGAATAAATGGTTAAACTGAAACAATGTATGATCTATTCATATAAACAACTTAATCTTGCAGATGTTTGGATCTATTGTAAGTTCATAATACCTTTCTGATCAATGTTTCCTTTCAATACCTTTGCTCCACTTCTTTCTGCTTGGTGATGTTGTGCTTCTCTGTTGCTCGGTATCCACATAAATCTTTAGCTTTGTTCTTTAGCTTGTTTGATCAGGACTGTATGAAGTCTTTCTTCACTAGTATTCTCTTTGGCATCTTCTTCTCTATTCACCCCTAATTCACAATGAATTAGCTTGTCTCCTTATAGACACAATTTCACTATTTCTAAGTCCTTAAATTTCTTGTTCTTGGCGTGATCCGCAATTCTCACCTTTCTTTCTTTAAAGCTTTACTTTAGTTTTATCCCATAGTTATCTTTTTGAAAACTGGAATAAAACAGCTTTAAAACTCCCACTTATTTCTGGCTTTTAAATTGTCAATGTAAACAATATTATCAACTAGTTTACTCCATCTTTAGTTCTTGCTAGCTAAGTCTTTTGTCATTTCTAAACTTCAGTTCTTTTTGGTGTTTAACTCCTTGTTAGCTCAGTCTTTGACTTCAGTTGTCCTCGGGTATCTCTGTCCATCGGGTTTGTCTATCCGTTGGGGTTGTGTGTCCACTGGGTAACACTGTGATTCTTCTCGTCAGTTATGATTGCTCGGGTTCCTTGCTCGGGTATCACTATGAATTTTCTCTCGGGGTTCTCTATCTGTCGAGGTGCACTGCTCATTAGTGTTTGTTGTCACTTGGTGCATACTAAACTTTTATGCATTACAGATAGCATAACCTGTATCTCTCTGGTTCTTTTTAAGTCTTTGACACTATTGTATATAACCAATCAGATTATATTAAGTTGACATCAATGACAATACAATACATTAACTGATTTAATATCTTGCATTAACTTTCTATAGATTGGTGATCATCAACTTAACATCTTCAAACATTCAATCAGTTATAGTTCATCATTGAGGTCAGCAACAATCATCTTTTGACCGCCAATTTTAGTGCTTTTTTTCCAATTTTTGCAGACCGCTATTCTTAGCAAGGTTTGCCAAATTTAGTCAAGGTTGGAGAATATTCCAACACATTTGAAGGGAATATTATGGCAAATAGTTTTTATTGTAGGAGGAATATTTTTTTTGTAGTGAATCAAAATATTCTCAAAATAATCTATGACGGTTTGACAACCGTCAAATTTTTGCACACAAACTATTGATGACTAGTTTGACCAGTAAGCCCATGAGTAGCAATTTTTTTTGCCATATCTTGCTCATACGGTATCAAAATTACACAAATGAGATATCACCATAAATCTAATTTTGAGCCCAATCCAGTGGTGCATGTTATTTTATTTTTTTTTGTTATTTTGTTGTATTTATTGCCAATCAAAGTCAGACCTTGTTTTTTCACTTTTCAGGGCATAACTTTTGCATATAGACTCTATTTTTCGCAAATGAAAAGGTGACAAAAGGTATTCAAACGCTATTTCTATATCTACAGTTTATTTCATTAGAAAAATTACCAGGTACATAAAGAATTGTTTGAAGTATTTTTCCTTTTTCATGCTTTTCAACTTTCAAATTTGTCCTAGGGTTTGGTTTTTCTGTGTTGTGGGGTTTTTTTTTATTTAAAGAATTTTATTGATGCTAATTGGGCAGGAAGTGTTGATGAAAGAAAGAACAGAAGTGGTGGAGCATTATTTCTTGGAAAGAGGTTAGTCTCCTGCACAAGCAAGAAATAGAACTGCATTTCTCAGTCTACAACAAAAGCAGAGTATGTTGCTGCAACAGTAAATTAGTCAAATATCATATGGTTCAAGAAACTATTTTCAGGTATGAAGGAGGTAATCAAAGAACCATTTATTATCTACTATGACAACACTAGTGTTATTAACATTTCAAAGAACCCTGTGATGCATACTAAGACTAAACATATTGCAATTAAGGATCATTTCTTGAGGGAATTGGTTCAGGACAAGGAAGTAAGATTGGAATATGTGAATACTAAAGAACAAATTGAAGACATATTCACAAAACCATTACCTAATGATGAATTTTTGTATCTTAGAGGAAAGCTAGGGGTAATTCCCCTAATTGAGGCTCACAAAAACACAGTTTAGTGATGCATCAACCGAGCTACAGAACATACTTAACATGTTGATGCAGATATTCAAAGCTTATTGCATATGAATCAGTACAAACAGGTACATTACAACTTCATTGGATTTATATATCAGTTGGTGTCTTTGGCTTTGGTTATCAAAGAAGGAGAGTTATTGATGTCATAAAGATTACAGAGGGAGAAACTCTATCAAAAACAAAGATTAATGTAAGAGGGAGAAATTTGTATTTCAGTGATTGTGAAGACAGAGGGAGTTTTTGGATGAGAATCAGAATGAATCTAAGGACATTAATAAAAATTTCAATCTTATGTATGTTGCTCTATAATTCTTTTTATTATGACATGTTGTGTTGTCATCAATGCCAAAGAGGGAGATCGTTGATGACAATTATTCAATTGTGTATTGTCATTGATGTTTACATGAGTATAGTGATGTTTACACAAATTTCTAATCCTATCCAAGAACAGCCAGTTCATGCCAAGCACTCTCGGGCATTGAAGAAGACCAAAGTGATTTCCAGTTCTAACCGAGTTCACTCGAGTATTACAGTGTTGGTCAGGTGTTGAAGGATTTCAGTGTTGACTGAGTTGAATAGTTAATGTCAGTTGACTAACAGTAGTTTATATTTAATGGATAATTGGTTATATGCAGTCGACAAACATGAGTTTTATTATTTATTTACAAGGATATTAAGGCTGACTTGACAAGGCTTATTATATACACACAGAGAACTGCAACAGAATATCCGATCAATGAGGATCAAGTAATTAAATCTAGAATAGAGATCTAAATCAACAAAGACAGTTGCTTATAAAAACAGGTCAATCCATTGTTACTTTCTAACAATTGTAGCAGTGGTCAAAATCTCTTAACAAAGTAGACTTAACAATCTTTTGTAAATCCTCTCACAAGGTGACATTTCTACATTGAAGTGTTTGAAGACCTCTAACAAGGCGACTCCTTACAGGGTGATAAAATCCTCTAACAGGGTCACACCTAACAGCGTGTTATTGTAACCTTTATCAGGGTTGGCTCCTAACAAGGCTCACTTTAGAAGAGTAAAAAATAGTGACTAGTTACAATTGGTGGTTTTTCCCATATTGGGTTCCCACGTTAAATCTTGGTGTTATCTGTGTACATGTTATTTGTTTTATGGTTTATGTTTTTGCAATTAATTAGTAAAGGATAATCATAGTTAATATCTTAAGATGTGCTATGTTAATTGAGTGACAGCAGAATATCTGTGTTAACCAAGAAACAATGACAAATTTGTTTAAGACATCTAAGGGACTTGGATTTATTTTTGTGGTAACTAATTCACCCCTCCCCTCTCAATTACTCAACTCATTTCCAACACTTCTATCTAGATCTCAACTAGTGTATGCACTTCAATGCAACTAGCATAACATATATTAATCTGCTTAGCTTTTAGGTAAGAACCTTTTTTCTTATACATATTATGTTTGTCATTTTGCTAGAGTACTTACAATCAATTCCCAAAATTAACTATAATCAAAGTTTTTTATTCTGCTTTTTCTAGATACCTTGTTTCTATCGGTCATCCCAAAAAATCATGGTAAAAAATAATAAGGTATATACAACATGCATTCTTTAATTTGTCTATATCACACATTTGTTTTTATACAATGTATGCCTTTAGTATTTGAATTGGTATAACATTTCAATATTGTAAGCAATAGATCTCAAAAATAACAACTTTTTGCTTTTGCAATACTCTAAAGATTATGTATAAGCATGTTAGACATAAATTTAAGAAACTTTGCAATTATAAATTTTTATCCCATAGTTCCTTATTGCTTTAGATATGACAACTACTCCTACTACTTCTACCACTTCCACAATTTGAAGGTAGCGTGTACATTTTATGTTCTATGCTCCCAAGTTTATTTAGAAAAATAAACAAGAAAGTATAAATTGAATTAATGAACTAAAATTTGTAGAAAGGTTTTTGAAGATTTGGGAGGCTTTTTTCCTTCAAAATATATGGGTAAAGTTTTCTTGTAAAAATGAAAACCTAAAATGAGAAGGTTGCATCAACATGCACGAACCCTAGCCAAAATGTCTCTAGAATTCAACACACACTTTGCAATATGTCAAAAAAAAATCCCACAATCAGATAAGAAGGACACATAGCATGTTACATTGATGTTGAATTAATGTGAACAAACTTTAAATTCAATGATATTCATGCATAATTTTTTCAACAATAGTTGGAACTTTAAAATAATTTCAGAAATTTTGTTTCGAAAGTGATTTTTTTATTACTCTTTTTTGTCTTTATAGTACATGTTAGGACTTAAAAAAATTATGAAATCCTCAATTCCCTATTTCAAATTGTACAAAACAATAGCAATTTTACATCTGAATAACAAGAAACAAACCCTTGTAAAAAAAAATGTATTAACAAATTTGAGATTTTAAAGAACCCATGAAAGTACTACAAAAGCAGGCAAATCTTCTAAGAGAATAATTTTAACTATTAATAACATTGAACAAAAAAGCACAACCATTTTACCTTTCGATGACATAGAAATTACAACTAAATATACCTAACAACACAATAATTTAAGATTGTAAGAAAAATATCTCAGGGATGATAACATAAAACAAACTTTGTAGTACTAATAAAAAATAGAGGTTAATAAATTCTTGCAAAAACCCCTCAACATTCATACAAAGCTTTCTCATTATACCTTTCATGAGAAGAGGACAAATGACAAGTTGTTTGATTGATGGAGACTTAAATCTTATTAATCTTCTCTATTCAACACAAAGAGGATGTGATCATTACCAGATTCTTATTATGAGCAGAGGAGTATAGATATATGATCGTGACAATTAACTCAACAGTGTGTGAAATATAGTTTTTTGGTAATTGTTCTATGCGAACCGGTTGAGTTACCGTTTGAAACTTCATGATCAAATGGTTAAGGCAGTTGAGTTAAGGATGATGTTTTGTATTAAATGTCGGTATTACATTTTTGGGCCGACATGTGAATATTTATTGACGTGAAGTTTCATGAGTTAAGTCAAATTGAGGGACAAATTGTGGATTGTTTTTTAATGTTTAACATAATTAAGAACAACCATATAAAGGGATGCTAAATTAGATATTTAGGGTTCTTGATCATTTTTTTGGTGGTTGAGATCAGAGATAGAGATTGTGTATTGCGTCAAGAGTTCATAGACTGAATTGGATCTTATAGGCAAGCAATGTCATTTCAGATCAACAAATTGAGTTTATTGCTCAAGGCTAACTCTAATAGGTTAGCAAGGCTAAATCCCTTAACAGGGTGGATCCTAATAGATCTTATCATGTAAATCCTCTAACAAGGTGACTTCTAAGAGTGATTTCAAAATCCTCTAGCAAGGTAGATATTAGCATATTTCATTGTACTTCTAGCAAGGTACTAGTCGCTCCTAACAGGGTATTGTAAGCTCCTAATAGGGAAACTCTTTTAACTGCAGTGAAGAGATTTATGGGTGTCATCCCCATTGTGGTTTTTTCCCTCTTACAAGGGTTTCCATGATAATTAGTGGTGTTATGGTTTATGCTTTGTGGTTGATTGAATTACTTTAGTTCTATTGCATAGTTATAGTTACTTGTTTGATTTTGTGGAGGTTTCTTAAGAGCATAATTAGATCTTTGGTTGAATTAGTATATGTTTCATTTACACTGATTCACTTCCCCTCTCAGTGCTTCTATATATTAACATATATGTATTTATACATGTACATATGTATATGTGGATATATATCAATGTATCTCATATTCAATAACTTTTTAGGTCATGTAGTTAGGAATAATTAGATGTTTGAATTTATTTCCAATCCAGGTTGTCAAAATTAATTTTTATCTGTGCATATTCTTGTCAAAGATATTTATGAACTCAAATAAATAGTCTTCTAACTAGATCTCTGCTACCACATACACTTCAATGTGAATAACATAACATATATTAAATTTCTTAAATTTTAGGTAATAAATTTCTTCTTATACATCTTATGTCTATCATTTTGCTACAATAGTTACAATCAATTCACAAAATTATCCCTAATCATAAAATTTAAGATTCTAATTTTTCTAGGTACCTTGTTTTTTAAGGTCACCATAAAAAATCATAGCAAAAAGAAAAAATGTATATATTGCATGCTTATTTTTATGTCTATATCACATATTTGTTTTTATACAACGCATGCCTTCACTATTTGGATTAGTATAACATTTCAAGATTATAAGAAATAGATCTCATCAACGATAACTTTTTGCTTTTATAATACTTTGATTATTATGTATAAGCATGTTGAGTAAAAATTTAATGTTCTTTTTAGCAACATTCAGTTATAAAATGAACACAACACAATGGATTCTATAAGACATGTTTTTGACAACTGCTCATTGTAACATGAAAATATGACATACAAAATTTTATTCATTGAACACTTGTTCAACTTCTTTTTTGAATTGAAAGCAACTTGGTGAATATAAATTTTTGTTCCAAGGTTCCTTGTTTATTTACATCTAATAGCTACTCCTATTGCATCTACCACTTACACAATTTAAAGGTAGATTGTACATTTTATGTTTTGTGCTACCAAGTTTGTTAGAAAAATCAATTTTTGAAACAAAAATTGCAACAAAAATTTTAGAACTTGACTTCTGTCAAATGCTTCTTGCACGAATATCATTGAATTAAAATCCTCCTTAAATTAATACTACATTTATGTAGTACACTATTTTTTCTTCCACTCTAATTCCAAGCTTCAGTTATCTAACTTTAATAATTTGTTACCCTTTCAAAATAAAAGATATTGACAAATTTAGATATTTGAAAAAAACCAGAGAAGTATTGCAAAAGCTTTTCCATTTTCCTAGTTAGAAATGCACAAGAGAAAGGAGAGAAAACCATTGAAATAATATGTTTACCTGTGAATAGGAGAGACCAAAAAACCAAAGCCATCTCAACTTTTGATTTCACAAACCTTCAAACTATTCTTCCCAAATGTACCTCCAAACATCATGATTTAAGCTTCTAAAGCTTGTAAGACTTCCAATGCCTCAAAATAAACCTAAGAAATTAAAATAGAAATCAAACTTTTCATAACTAACGAAACATAGAGCTAGAAAAATTCTTCCAAAAACCTCTAAACATTCAGACAAAGCAGAGAATGCAGAAAACTTAACTAACACATATGAAAAATTTAATGCTCTCTTTGCAATATGTCAAAACCAATGCAAGGAACAACAAGAAAATACTCCAACAGCATGTTCAAACCCAACCCAAGATATCTGCATAATTCAACATGCTTTTAAGAAATACATCTCACGAACAATGATATGTCTACATATCCATACACATATATGTATGTGTGTGTGTGTGTGTGTGTGTGTGTACACATAATATTTTTACACACACATATCTTTGTGTGTGTATCAAGAAATACCTTCATAGGATTAGTTCAATCAATTTAACTCAAAAAAATGAAAGATGTAAGCTAATTAGAACTTTGAATTGAATAAATTGATAAATATCCGATGCTTCTCTAGTTAGAAGGACAATATGAATGCTCTCAGTTGCAAATGAGCAATCCTAAAGTGGCAACCTCTAAAATGAGAATGAAAATGATGTGCAATTATGCTAAAATGATGAATTAAATTCTAATTATAAAGTTACAAAGCTCAAATTGAAATCAAGTTACTCTAAACAATGGATGTATATTTGACTATAATGATGATGCAAATGATAGTGGAGGTGAATTCGTGGTTTACACTAAGAAATGCATTCTATTTATAGGATTTCCCGAAGGGTAGGGGTAGAGTGATTTAATCATGGTTAGATGAGAGGGGTTGAGTTGTGTTTCAAATAGGGGACAAGATGAAAAAATGGATGGTGAGGATAGAAAAGGATAAACGAGTGGCTAAGATAGCAAATCTTGGAGTGATCCATGCGCTTTCCATTCTCCCTTCTCATTAGCTAATTGACTTTTTGTCCCCTTTGTTGAAATTATGAATTAATTAATTCAAACAATTAATTAAACTATCCATGTAAGGGAATTAGATGAGCTGGATTTGATTTTACTTAATTGAACTATATAACTAATTGATTAAATCAATTACATAGTTTAATTAATCCCTTTTGACTTGTATTTAATTAATTAATGTCTTTGTTAATTAATCCATGATGTTGACTTGATTTGAGCACTTTGACTTTGGTTGACCAATTAAGGGTGTATACAAATGCCCCTCTTTCAAGCAATGTGTGAAACACGTTGGTTCAAAGAATACATGATGTTTTGATGTCTTAGTGTTCAATCTGATGTATGATTTGATGTAGATAACTGATGCTTGATTTGATGTCTGATAGTGATTTGATGTTTGATTTGATAGGCTTAGTTAGATGTTTTGATGATACTAGGTTAATTAGATATACTCGTGATGCAAAATTAGGGACTGGTAGAAGAGTAGGGTCATCCGTTGGTTAAGATGCAGATATAGGTACAGGTGATGGACAGAGTTAGGTTGCCCCTAGTTGACCAGACAGTTAGGTTGCCCCTAGGTAAGAATATGTATATTGATGATATCCTTTATGTAGAATTGATCATTTGATGGATCAAACATTTGATGATGTACTTTGGTTATGGACTTTGATGATATAACCATGATTAAATTTTCACCCCCTTTGACAAATCCCATAACAACTACAATGCAAGATTAATCTACAATGAACACAAATGTAGCTAAGATTGTCACTTATCATTGGATGCATTTATATTTTTGCTATTTTCATCATTGAGATTTTTAGAACCTAAAAAGGTACAACCCTCATTGGTTATATTTCAACTATGATGTTCTAAATGCCTCTTTCTTTGGATTTCAATAACGAGATTTGTACAACCCTCATTGGTTAGATTTGCAAACCATGGGAGTATGAATACTGCTTTTGTCAGATTCAATGTTGCAAGTGGATTTTGACATTAAGATATGAGCAATCTATATGTCCAAGGTATCTGTTTGTGTAAACAAACAAAGATATGATCATTATGGATATACAAATGTCCTCAATAATTCTTTGATGATCATGTCATTAGACTAATTTTCATACTTCTAAGAATCAACCTCATAAGCAAAAATCAAGAAAAGATCATGTCTCTGTCATTTCTTATCTAGTCAAAATACATCATTAATTTGATAAAAAAAGACATGATACAAAAATCAAGAAACATCATTGAACTATCTTTGCTTTTTGTTTTTTGATCCATTTTCTCATAAAATTTTCATCCATTTTGATCCTTGTTCACATTGTTTGATTTTGATGTTCCAGCTTAGCTTTTGGATGTGCTTTGCCTGTGAGTTTGATATGAGTCAATTGTTTGGATTTTTGGAAATTTGATAGTTAGATCAATCGAAAAGTGTCAAAGGTTGTGATTCTTGATTTTTTATGAAGTGTGTTTGAAATATTACTTGTGCCTTCTTATCTGATGAGCTCCTTTAATCTGAATCATGCCCCCAGTTGGTTTTGGCAATACTAATGGACCAAGGCAACTTTTAAAACTGTTACGAAAGCTTTGGTTATGCAAATGCAGCTTTGAGAGATTATTCAAGATTTTTTTTAAGGGTTTTTATTTATTTTTGGATTTTTAGAGAATGTTTTTTTTTTGGATTTTTAAAGATCTCTGAAAATAGATCACTAATTCTCAAGCAATATCACATTTGTTTGCCCCCATGTCTAGCAAGGTGTTGGGCATGATGGATGGATGAGAAAGCTGATGGATCATAAATGGATAGGCCATGATGTATGAATCATGTATTGTAGTGTGACCCTCAAGGATGGCCTCGTTTAATATTATCAAAACTAAGGGGAAAAAAGAATATGGAAATGTAGGCTAATGTGATAGGTTCAAATAACATGTAGGGGTAATGACATGATGCAACGAAAGGCATGTTACTTCCAAAGGAGTGGGTATGTCAAGAGGCTTTTGAGAACATGTTTTTGAATTTTACTTCCTTCATTTTGATCAATACCAAAGGATATATATGGATGTGATGGAGCTCAAAGGTGTTGGGGGATGATGGAAGAAATAAGTAGATGGTTTGGGAATCACGGTTCAAGAATAGTTAGAATTTCTTAGGATAATAAAGATCATGATAAGGTAGCATGGAATAATGAAGTGAATAGGTTCACGAAAAGGATAATGGAATTTAAGATACCTGATGCTCAAGGATACATTCAACCTTGTCAAGATCATAGGTGAAAGAGGGAATACAGATGCAAGTGAGATAAAAGGTAGAATATGGAAGATGGAGTATATGATGGATAATGCAGGATAACATGGATATGGATGGAACTTACCCCCAAGTGATGAGTACAAGAAGGTGAATTACACATGATGCCTATTTTCCAGGTTTTCATGATGGTACTTTCCAAAGGCACCGCGAGAAGTGGTTTTCACCATAGGACAAATTTATTTCTCTTTACTTTTGTTTTCTTATTTTTCTTTTTTCCTTTTAATTTTTTATTTTATTTTATTTTTCAATATTTCTCGAGAATATTTATGTTTGGATAATGCTCTTTTGAAAGATATTCTATAATGGTACATGACTGCTTAAAGTATTCCCAAATATGTTGATAGGGTGGCAACAAGGAGAATGATATGAATCATAAGGTCGATGATGGTTAAGGATTCATGTGATTGGATAAGGATGGTGAAAGGATGGAAAATAGGTGTTGGGTAATGGATGGGATATTGGAAAGTTTGTGTAGGATTAGATGGAAATGGTGGAAAGCTCAAATTTGGCACACACACTCGAAGGGTGATGGAAGAAAAATAGATGAAGAAAGTGAGGATGTATCTAAGGTAGTGGATTTTGGGATATAGGAGCCATAAGTAAACTTAGAAAGTGGAAAATGTTTGGAAGGAGACAAAGTGAAAGCCTTTGGAAGCTTGAATGTCAAATTTGATTTTACTTTTGTATGCAAGTATTTCAAACATGACTTGGGAATCCACATAGCTACATTGATTTTTCTTTCTTCTATGATGCTTTTGAATGGATTTCTTCAATGAGAGATTTTGGAACCCACATTTTCTTTTATTTTTATTTTTGCTTAATGGACCTTGGTGGTCTCTTTGATATATACTTTTTCTTGATGGACCTTGGTGGTCTCTTTGATATTTCCTTTTTATTTGTATTCACATATCGATTAGATTGGACATGTTGATCTTTATACACATGTAGATTCTTAGCTTGCTAATTTCCTTGCTTGACATCTAAGTTGCTTCCAAAGGTTTTGGGAATATGGAAGGATATGAATGATATTGAGGGTTCATATGGATAGGTGCTTGGAAATTCCTCAAGTATGTGTGCCTTTGTTGATCTTTATATGTGATAGTGTAAGTAGATGATGAGTTAGGAATGATAGACATGGTTGATGAAGGGATATATGGACCCAATATGGATGGAAGATATGAAGGCTTTAGCTTTGGGATTAGGGACCAAGAATGGTTTTGGAGGATGGTGAAGGCATATGATTACGTTTGAATGGAGGGAGATAAGGTGTGAAAGGTATATCAACATCTTTGGGGTGAGATGCATTTCTGAGGCTCTCATCTTAAAGATTTATCTTTATAAATAGGCTCATTGGTAGCTTTCATAGGAGGAACTTTGATAGGATAAATTGAAGCTTGAGGGGATTTATTACCATGAGATAGATTAGAAGGAATGAGGGATTTTTGAGGTAGACATGGAGGATCATGATAGGGAGTTGATGTGATACTCAAATATTGACATGGAAAAAGATAATTGGATGGTGTAGGAAGGGTAGTTTTATCTTGGTTTTCAATAGGCTCATTATAAATGGTGGAGGGAATATCTTGATCTTGCTTGGGAAGTGGACAAGATATAGGGATTATAGGGATACTTTGTGATTGAGGTGGAAGATTATCATCTTGGAAGAAATTAAATTTTATGAAGGTATCATCATGTAATTCTACAGATATGGGACCTTTGTCAAATTTTGGATAGGAATGGATATCATCTTGATCTTGATCTTTAATGATACTTGTTTCTTCATACTTTGGATTACTCTCTTGACATGGAGCCACCTATAAGGAAAAGGTAGGAGTTGGGATATGCATGGGGGATTTTTGAAGGGCTAATAGAGGATCATTTTGAATAGGCATGATAGACATTGAAGCAAATGAAATCTTGGGGTATAAGATATTTGAAGCATGAAAAAGACTTGTATAATGATGCAAGTTAGCTTGGATCTCTTTTAGAAGTATCCCTTGAGGGTACACATAGTAAACATGAATAGTACCATCCTTAGGGTCTTCGTTTAATCAAGGGATTTTGACTATTTTTGTTGTTTTAAGAGACAGAGGAATGATAGAGGAAGTAGAAGTGACATGTAGGTCATTAATAAACATAGGTTTATGATTTTGATCTTGTTTGGAATTAGTATCTTTTTCATCATTATATGATTCATTAGGAATTTTCACTTCAATTATGTCATCATCAATGAGATCTTGGATTTTATGCTTCAATTCTATGCAATTTGAAGTTTCATGTCCGTTATGTTTATGATATGTATAATAGTTTCTAAAAAATACAAAGCCACATGAAGTGACTAGAGGCAATGTGATGAGAATGTTCTCAAGGATTTCTTCCAAAGTTGATTCATAATATTGTACCAAAGGAGTAAATGATATATCTAATGTACATTTAAATTCACTTGTACTCACCAAAGAGGTATTGAATTCAAGATCACGATGATTTGATTTGTGGTTTTCATATGATTGATAGACAATACTCTCAACAAAATCTAATGTAAGTTCCTCTTCATTCTCTGGATCAAAGATAGGATGGTCATAAAGTTGTTCTTGATCAAAGATGGGTTTTCTATGCTTAGATGCCTCTTTGTTTGAAGAAAAGGGAGACATGTTTAAATCATGATTGAAGAGAAAAGGAAACATTGATCTTAATGAGTATTTTTGAATGGTGCATCCTTTTATTCCTTTAGGTCTTGGATTTGTGATTTCAAAGATTGAATGTTCTTTTCAGAGGCTGCAATAAGATTCTCCTCTTTATTGTTTTCACGATTAGGGTATCTAGACCAATTATTTTCAACCATGATGTGATTGTCTTGATGTTCTCGTCTAGGTGTTTGAGGAGGTGTGATATTTTGAGGATAAGGTGCTTCTTCTCTATGCAAGGTTACAACTTCTTGGATAGAAAATTTAATATGATGGAATCTTTTTAAAATTGGTATGAAAAGGAATCTTGGATATTTGTTGAAATAGTATCTTTTTGACAAAAATGATGATTTTTATGAACTTTGGATCTTTTAAATGGATGTTTTGTTTATTCAAGATCATTTATCATCAAGCATAGCAACAAAAAATACACATCTTTTCTAACCTCTAAACAAATACACATGTAAAAGTGTATATTGTCAAATATTTTTTACAAGGTCTCCACAAGAAAACACTTCAATCAACCTACCTATGGTCAATTTGGTTCAACATGGCTTGAAAGGTAGGACTACTATATTAATCAGGTGTTTAGTTTGGGTTCTAAAAAATAATATAAAATGAATCATACAATGAACATGCAGTCACACACACGCGATTAAGGCCTATAGCCCTACGAGTCCAAACATTTGATATTTTTTCCCTCTAAGTTTTTCAAATTAACTGAGGTCTTTATTTATAGTCGGTGGAAAAGGTTGGATTTACCTTGTTCCCACTTTGGTTTGTCCCACTCACCAACTTTATTAAAGCAAATCTTAGGAGGCAGACCCACTAAAGTTCTAGCATGTTCATGAAAAATGAGAAAATTGAAATGAGAAACAAGCCTAGGAGTTTGAATACCCTAAGAAGGGTAAGAGCATATCCCAATTGTTTTCACCTCACAAACACAATTAACATGGTTCAATTCAAATCCTTTTAATCTAAAGGGACTATAACACATTTGGTTTTTTGATTCACTTGAAAAGTGAAAAGCATATACCTAATGCTTTTTGTCCACAAACATTAAGGCTTAAATTTTAGTGTTTGTTCATTTCTTAACCTTTCTTTCTATTGTCAAATTCAGCATGTTTTGCATTTTGATCAAGTTGAAAAGTTGAAAGCATAGGCCTAATGCTTCATTCGGTAAACAATAATAGTCTTCTAATTAGCTAGATTTCAACTTTTGAAAAGTCACAAGTTAAGAAAATGACTTGAATTTGAAAGGCTTTAGAGCTCAACTTATTCAAAGCTTGTGCACATTTTTTAGAATTTTTTATGCTTTTCAATACATACCTTGGTGATCGTCCCTGCTCCAAAACATCCCCTTCACAAACATTAATTCAACACAAACCAATCCAAAGTGAAGAAAATCACAAGTATTTGCATCAACTTGAAGGAATTTTGAAACTAATTTGATGAAAAAGATCTAAAAAGAAGAAGCATTCTAGTTGATCATATGGATATTGTAAAAATATTGATACAAATTTAGCATTTTACATATGCTTTAATATCCTTATCGCCTAAGTGATCAATAATGCTTGCATTATGAACTTACTTTGCATATTTGTCAAGTCTTTATACCTTTTTCTCCTTGTAATAATCAGGATTTCAAACCGTAGGTTTCCTTACTTTCTTATGTTCAGACATCTACAAAGCATTTTTAACTAACTTCATATTTATGAATTAGAATTTTTAGTTTGCAGATTTTACGTGCTATTAAAAACCTTATATGCATTGTTATTTATTTCCTATATGTTAAAATTTTCTTCACAAGCGCCACTATTTATCTGCTACGCGCCGAGAGAAAGATTATAGTGACTAAGTGCAAAAAGAATGATAGAGAGGCATTAGAAAGTGTATCAGTAAGCGCTGAAAGAAAACAGAAAGAAAACATAAGAAATATAGCGCGCTGAAAGAATCCTTGTACACGTCAAACTTTTCTTTGCACACGTTGAACTTTACCGCATACATGCTAAAGTTTTTGTCTACGTGCTAAACTTCTCTGCACACGTGCTTCTGTACCTACAAATTTTAAATTTACAACACAAATTTATCAACAATAGTAAAAAATTATCAAAATTTCATACAATTGAGGCATCTGCCCCCATAGTGGGCGTCATCTGTGTATCAAGAAATACCTTCATAGGATTATTTCAATCAATTCAACTCAAATAAAATGAAAGATGTAAGCTGATTAGAACTTTGAATTGAATAATTTGATCAACATCCCATGGTTCTCTAGTTACAAGGACAATATGAATGCTCTCAGCTTCAAATGAGTCTAAAATGAGAATGAAAATGATGTGAAATTATGCTAAAATGATGAATTGTATTCTAATTATGCTATTGCAATGCTCAAATCGAATTCAAATTACTCTAAACAATGGATGTATGTTTGACTATAATGATGATGCAAATGATAGTGGAGGTGAATTTGTGGTTTTCACTAAGAAATGTATTCTATTTATAGGATTTCCCCAAGGGTAGTGGGTAGAGTGATTTAACCATGGTTAGATGAGAGGGATTGATTTGTGTTTCAAATAGGGGGACAAGATGACAAAATGGATGGTGAGGATAGCAAAGGCTAAATGAGTGCTAAGATAGCAAAGCTTGGAGTGAATCATGTGCTTTACATTATCTCTTCTCATTAGCTAATTGATTTTTTGTCCCTTTTGTTGAAATTAGGAATTAATTAATTCAAATAATTAAGTAAATTAGCCATGTAAGGGAATTAGATGGGTTGGATTTTATTTTATTTAATTGAACTATATAACTAATTGATGAAATCAATTAGATAGTTTAATTAATATATTTTGGCTTGTATTTAATTAATTAATGTCTTTGTTAATTAATCCATGACGTTGCCTTGATTTGAGCACTTTGACCTTGGTTGACTAATTTAAGGTGTGTGTGTGTGTGTGTGTGTGTGTGTGTGTGTGTGTGTGTGTGTGCGCCTATATGTATATGTAAATATACATGTATATGTATATGTATATATATATGTACATACATGTACATATATATATATATATATATATATGTACATATACATATACATATATATATATACATATATATACATATACATATACATATATATATATATATATACATATACATGTATATGTATATATATGTATGTGTATATACACACACACACACACCCACCAAAATCTATCCATTACCCTTATCCTAGCTGATTAAATAGATATTTATTATTTATTTAATAATATTTTGTCCTACCTTTAATTAAATAACTTTATATTTATTTAGTCTTATCTTATCTCATTTCCTTAAAGTTTAATTAATTCGTAAATTAATTAAACTAACCTATCTTATTTCTCTTTTCTCCCACTTGGAATTAAATATTGTATTTAATTATATTTGAGCACACGACTCCTAACTTTAATCTTCACCTAACCTCACTTCCCTAACCTAACCTAACCCATCCTTCTAACCCACTTGCTACTAATTAATCACAATCTCTCACCTAATCACTCCCTAATCATTTGCATAATCATAATCAAAAGATTAGCAAACCCAAGTCACACGTGACTCTTGCACACATCTTACATTAATCCTTACACACCTCTTACAAAGCCTTACACACTTACACATTTGTCCCCCTTCACATGTGAACTCAACCTTGGTCATCTCACCATCTTCCACCTTTTGACCATTGTCATTGAGTCGTCACTTTCCCAAGGTAACTTTGGTCTTCTTACCCTCTTACACCTTCTTACACATTGTCATTGATCCATCACTTTCAAATGTTGCTCACACATGTGTGAGGATATTTCCCCCTTTGAATGGTCAAACCCTAAGTCCACTTGGCCTCCACATCATGGTCTCATAATTGATCTTATGCAATCCTAGCCTTTCATTCAACTTTGAATCCAAACCGTCCATTTCCCTCAAAATCCTATAAATTGAGAGTTTTCCTTCTCACTTCAACAACCATCTTTCATCACAATGTTATGTTGCTAGTTTTGAGCAACCATATTCCAACAAATCAACAACACGAGCATCTACTCTTCATTTTGGAGGTTTTCATTTGTGTTGAATAGTTTAAGTATTATTTTCCTCATTTTTATTCATCACATTTGTATGTTTTCTTCCATAATTTGAGGTATGCATAGGATATGTTAGAATGAGCTTTGTTGTTTAAGTTTGTTCTTTTTATTTCATTTTTTTATGCAATACATTCTGACACGCCCGGTTGGACCCACTTCACAGGTTCTTTACTAACATTTTATTGTGGCTTTGAGTTTGTTTTTGAGTTTTTGAGCTTACAGGTCTACAAAGCACTTGAAGATCAAGTTTCACAAAGAGCCACAAATCATGAAAGTAGCCTTACCAATGTGTTTGGGGCATCCAAAAGAAGAATTTTGATATATTGTTTCCTATATTTTGCTCTTTTTACTTATTTACAAATCTAAAAGTATATTCATTATATATATGTTTTAGGTTTCCCTTTGTTTTTACTTTTCTATATTGGTTGTAAAAAAACACTTTTATTCCATTTTTACAAGTCATCATAAAATCATGATTTTGTTGTTATTATATATATATATATATATATATATATATATATATAAAAGATTTATAAAAATCTCTCTCTCTCTCTCTCGCTACCCAAAAAACCAAAAAAAATAGCCCCGCGGGACTATGTTACCACAGACCCCGTGGGATGTGCTCCATGGCCCCCATGGGCTGTGGTAACCACAGACCCTCACAGGTTGTGGCCTCCATAGCTTCCGCAAGCTGTGGCCTCCACAACCTTCATGGGTTGTGGCTTCCACAAGCTGCCCGTAGATGTGCTTCCACAGTCCCCCCCTCCAAAAAAAGAAATAGCAACCCTAAAAAATAGATTAAAAAATTGGGCGCCCAAAATCAATTTTAAAAGTTTGATTTTTTTACTTTGTTTTCTTTAAATATAATTTCAAGTCTGTTTTTATTTTATTATGGTTTTATTATGAAATAAACTTAAATTTTCCTTTTTATTTTGCAGGGTTTTAGCCCCTGGTCATATGGGCGATCAGGGGCTCTGCTAAACTTTCAGCCCCTATTTTTCAGCCTGTGCTCATGTGAGACCTAGGGGCTGACTGTCAGAGGCTTATTTTAGCCCCTTTCCACCTTGCAATCTGTAAAGAGGCACTTTTACGAAGACCTTAATAACTTTTACATACGAGCTCCATTTTGGATGATTTGAAAAGCGTTGGAAATATAACTCAACGCTCTTTCTATATTTGTAAACCATTATATCAAATTCCTTAACAAAAATTAGGTACACTCATCCAAATTCATCCTTCTTGATCAATTTCAAACACTCAAAACTTGTGCATAAAAAAACATTTTAAGTCATTTTTTAAAAATTTATCAAAAAAGCATAAGGGATCCATTGTTGTAATTATTTTCAGTTTTAGATAATCTTTTTGACATGTTTTCCACACATTTTGCAAATTGGGCTTAAAATTTGCCTTTCACATTTGGGGTTGGAATTAAAAAGAACAAATGTTTGTTAAACCCCAAGATCGCGTATGTATTTTATCCTCTCGCACCTTCAGGTGACTTTGAGTGCACAAGAAATATGTGGTCTTGTTTTCTATTTTTAGAAGGATTGCTTGGGGATTTGATCACCTCAAGGGATGACCTCAACTCTCGTGTTCCCATAGAGTATAAATATTGGGAGGCGAATCCAAAGACACCTCTCTTGGAAGTAGAATTTTGTCATTCTTGGCTAAGCCCCAAAGAACTGTATACCTTTGGGAAGTGAAGGTGGAAATTTGGGTTACCGTCTCCTCCCGAATGTGTGGCATTATTCTCTTTCATCTATAGATTGGGGCCTCATGTACCCTACGTATATTGAGCACATTCCCTTAGTTGAGCTTATAAATCCTAGTTAAAGATTAAATAGGGTTGTTAGTGTGTTTGATGTGCTTAAGTGTTTAAAACCTTCCCCATTTGCAACCAAAAGGGGACACACCATCCAAATTAAGCCTTTGGAATTTTGTCTTGTATATAATTTCATTGTATATTTTGCATGTTTAAAACTTCAAAATCCAAAAAAATACATAAACTTTGAAAACCCAAAAACATCATAAGAAATTTTTAAAAAATTAAAAAAAATTAAAAAAAATTAAAAAAACAAATCTTGTTTACGTCTCCTTTTCCTCCAAGTCAAGTTTTCATCATCTCCACATAAACCTTTCAAATCTATCTAGATCTTCATCATCATCATACTTCTTATCCTAATCACCCTCTTAATCATCCAAATCACTCCTCTACATCCTTAATCATTCCTCCATATCCTAATCATCCTTCCTCTTCATCTCTTAATCATCCTAGTTATCTTCTTTCATCATCATCTTTTTCATCCTAATCAACCTTCTTAATCATTTCAATTATCCATCATATCTCAATCATTCCATAACATCGTATTCATCATCTCCTAATCATCCATAATATTCCAAACCATCTCCCTAATCCAATTCAACCATCCATATTATTCTAATCATCCTTAATCAACATATACTTCCTAATCATCTCTCATCTTTCATTCTATCTTAATCATCTTGATCATTCACATTCTTCCTAAATATCCTAATCAAAATTCACCTTCATCATTCTATCTTCATCATACTAACCTTTTCATCCTCGTCATCTATATTCTTCTTAATCATCCTTAATCATTCCTTTAATCTTAATCATACCTAATCCATCCATAATCCATAATTTAGGACCCTGATCCTAATAAATATACCGAATCCAATCAAAGTCTTAATCATCCATCTTATCCTAATCATTTCATCATCTTCCTAATCCTCCAATCAAGGTCCTCATCTTAATCCTAATTATTCATCTAATCCACATCAACATCCACTTTCTTAATCCAATATAATCATTCATCTTTCATCCAACCAAATCACACTATCATTCCTCTAATCCAATCCACTTATCAACCTCATATCATTATGTCCAATCCTAATCCAATTCATCTTCCTATTTATCCAAAACCAATCACCCTTTATTCATTCCCTTGTCTTCAAACATCCCTCATCTATCTTTCAAAGTTCATCCATTCAAATATTCATCCACATCATATTCTTATTCAACTTCTTATAAAATCTTCCACTTTTGGCTTAGGAACACCATCATACGCTTTGGAATTTAATCATCATCCAAATAAAATAAATCAAATCCTTGAGGACTGCCCTCACAATCAAATCATACAAATCCAAATCAAATAAAATCCACCCTTTAGGCCCTGCCCTCGTATCCAAAAAATCAAATCAAATCAATCTAATCCTTGAGGCCATGCCCTCTTAAATAAAAATAAAGTCCAAACTTGCTTGTAGTCCTAAGTTCATATTTCATCCATCCTCAAATCTTTCACTTTATCCACTCTTAATATAAATATTCATCCATCATAATCTTCTAAATCAAATCCAAATCCTTTGTCTAAACATCATGAATATGGATTGGTTTCACAAAATGGTTGAGGACTTTAAAGTGATAAACCCTAATCCCCAAACCATACCTCCAATACAATCCACCTACCAAATAAATCCCCAACATATCATATCCAATCCCAATTCATATATCATTTCTTATCCTTCCTCTACCTTTGACAAGGGAGATTCGTCTTATTATCCCTGGCCAACACATGATTCCCTACAAAGCCACCTTGCCCAAGAGATTCAAGAACTCAAAAAAATTGTCCTTACCCTAAGAAATTGGGGTACAAAGAAAAAGTTTACCTTTGAAGACATATTTCCTTCCTCATTTTTCAAAAATTGTAATTTTCATCTCTCATTTAATCCCAATCCTCCATCTTGTCTCAATCCTCCACATAATCCCAATCTTCCAAATCCTAGAACTTCCCCATTTCACAATAACTTTTCCATTGACTAGATCCAAGACTAGTAGAGAAGTATAAATCCCCAAATCAAGTTGTGCAATCCCCTCAAGTCACAAACACACTACCATCCCATCCAAATGAATACATAACTAAATCTTTGGATTCTCACGAGTCTCCCATCCCCCATCCCCCTAGGTTTAAGCTTCCTTCTCCTCCATCACATCACCCTCACAAGTCTAAACATCTCAAGATCTTGCTCCAAAGCATGTTATTATGGATTCCTCTTTTCCTCTACATCTAAAAATTCCTCCATATTATGACACCTCTCCATCTTATGACACATTTCCATACGAAGATCCCAACCTTCCATATCAAGATCCATTTATCCTCAACCCACCTCATGATCTCATTCCTAATCAATATCAAGACATCCCTTGTATTTCATCCATTAATTCTTCCCATCCATGTCAAGGGTTAACCTCCACTTATGCTCCACTTCATGAATATATTCGTTGTATCCAATCCACTAATCCTTATCCATGTCAAGATCAAGTTGAACCATCTCATGATATCATCCCCTCTACCTCATTTTATGATCCACTTCCATCTCAAGATCCACTCATCCCTTTCACTCCAACACATAATCCTCCCCAAGGTCAAGATAAAATTACCCCTTCAAATCCATGTCATGATGCCTATCCCTCTCAAAATCCTCTTATCCCTCCTTATGATTCTAATCCTCCACAAAATCCCATCACACCTATCCAATCCATCCATGAACCTCATACATATAAGTTCGGTTCCTCCACCTCTGTCCAACATGGCTTTCTTCAAGAGACTATCATTCCTTCTACCTCTCCTCCCCATTCACACAAACTCACATCTTGTGTTCAAATTAATAAGCGTCCCATTGGAAAAATAATGTCTCAAGATGTTGGTAAACTTTCCACCCCTTCCAATCCTAAATCCCTCCATCTAAACTCAAATGTTTCCATCCCCCATCCTCCAAATCCATTTTAGCCCCTTATGTCCAAAATTCCATTCCTTCCTCATCCACATCCATTTTAGGCCATTATATTCAAAACTTTGTCCCTTCATCATCCACATCCATTTTGGGTCCTTATGTCTCAAAACCAAATTCTTCATCCCTTCCGTCTATTTTGGGTCCTTACATACATCCATTCACCATATCCAAGTCCACCGCTCCATCACCCCAAATCCCTAATAGAGAACAACAAAGATACACAACCTTGAATCCTTCCAGCATCTACCCTCCATCGTTCCATCCATAAACTCTCCAACCCATCCATCCTCATAAAACCATACCAGTGCTATTGGAAGCAACTTGGATGCCAAAGCTAAAATGCATAAAGCCAAAGATCCACAAAAATCAAAGGATCAACATGTCCCATCTAAAAGACATGTTCAAGAAAATAAAAATATGACCCAAAATCAAGAAACAAAAGGTCACAAAGGCACAAACAAAAGAAGAAATCCAAAATTATGTGGATCCCCAAGCTACTCAACGAAGCAATGCATACCAAAGAAAAATACAAATTGACATCCAACCTTGCTAATCCAAAAGCTTTCTCCACTCATAAGTCCTCCAATCCTCCATCTTCCAAATCCATTTTAGGTACTTATGTCCCAAAATCCATTATCCTTGATCCATCACCTTTTTCCTCTATTTTGGGTCCTTATATCGAAAAATCCACATTTTCTCCTCCATCTCCTTCAAAATATCCTCCTCCACTACTTCACCACACTTCAAGGTGTGTGTTAATGACGATCTTTCCAAATCCTCCACCCATTTATTCACAAGTCTTTTAACCTCACATCCATTATACACCAATCCCCTCTATCCTTCCATGCCATTAATCCCATCCTATACATAAAAACTTATCCCTCCCCATCTCACCCAATCCATTTTATCTCTCTTTGACAGTCCTACCAACATTTATGAGCATATATCTAAAATTCTATGATAAATTTAAAAAAAAAATCATAAATATCAAGGGATACCATCCATGGAACTGTAGGATTTGATGGATAAATCCACAGTTGCCAAGAAACCTGCATGCATGAACCTATTACAAAAGAGAAGCAAAGAGAAAGAGAAGAACTCAGAAGTTGCTCAGAAAGTGAGAGCGAAATTGTAATCTAAATTAATGAAAGAGAAGATACAAAGTTCAACCTATAAAGGTGAACGAAACCCTAAAACAAGAAAAGCTAGGTTGCACATTAATAATAAATATAAATATTAATTATTATGCACCTAAGAGATAGCTTAAGTAGACTAGAGTAAAAAAACAACTTAATTAATTAAATCAAGGTGATCTAATTAATAAGTGTAAAAAGATAATTACTCTAACACCCCCCCTTAAGCAAAGCTCAGGAGGTAAGCTAACCTAGCATAGCTATGAAAGTAGGAAAATTGGGTCCCGGCAACAAGGCTTGATCAGGTACCCAAGCACAACCAAATCTCTGTAAAGCAGAGAAATAGAGAAAACCACATGGGAAAAACCCTACTCCAAGAAGAGAAAGAAGAAAAAGCAAAAAAGAAATGGCTCAAGAGACTCTCTTAAAACCATAAGTACAACCAAACCCCCCCATGAGAGAGGGATGAGACACCAAAGCCCCCCAAGAATGATGGAACCCCTGTAGGAATGATCGAACCAATGGAACTCCAATGTGGAAGAAACAGAGGTACATAGTAACAAGGGAACCCCTGAATGAGAGGTGAAACTGGAAGATCGAGCTGGTGCTCAAAGGAGAATGAATGAGACTCCTGTAGTGGAATCCCCAATGAAGGTGGGCCAATAGATGGGCAGAATTGGTTAGATGGGAGGAGATGAATGTCCTCAGATATGCCCTTAACAACTAGAGGGGAAGGCTTGATGCAGGGAGTGACCATAACAAGGATTGCTGAGGAAGAATCATGCTGAACAAAGGCTGGCGCAATAGGAGGAGGAGGTGGAGAAGCCACAACACTGATCTGAGGAGCAACATAGAAGTTCAGGTGACCCGACTTCTTCTCACTGAGCACTCGTGAGGTAGGAGATATATTCTCTAACACTGGAGATGAATTACCAAAATGGGAGAAGGAGTATAGGTGGGTGACATGATCAACTGTCCTTGTAGCAACAATGTGGCCAGTTGCACTATCCCAGATGTGTACAGAATCTACAGTGAACTCAACTGTCTTCTCTGTCCCACTGTGAGTAATCTAATAAATGGAGAGAAGGTTCAATGACAGGGATGGAACACATAGTACATCATGGAATGCACCACCATCGACGTCAATAGAACCTTGACCACACACAGACATAATAGTATCATTCCCCATCAAGATGTGTGGGGTAGGAGAGGCCGCAAAGGATGAGAAGGGACTCCGAGAAGATGCCATATGATGTGAAGAACCAGAATCCAACAACCACCTAGAAGAGGGAGCTATAGAAGATGCACATAAGGCATGGCCCTTTTTGTTGTTTGACCCATCTTCCTAAGATGATGATGATGAAGACCAGTGAGAAGAGGAAGAAGGAATATCAATGTTGCTCTTATGAAGAAAAGCTGTCAAATCAGCAATTTGTTATGCATATCCATCTACCTTCTTCTGAAAGCACTGAGAATCATCATGATTGAACTTATTGCAATAAGTACACTTGGTTTTTTCTGTCTTCAATTTCCCCTTAGGTGAAGGAGATGGGCCACAGGAATGTTGAGAAGGAGAATCCTTCCAAGATTCTGTGGATGATGATACTTGTTTCTGCTTTGGTTTCCGTGGAGATGGGTGAGAAACCAAGGCATGGCTCATAGAACTTGAAGCATCATGCAACTATTGAATCTTTGACTGCTCTCGAGTCAACCGATCACAGGAGGTCGTAAAGGAAGGCATATTGTACCTAGGACCAAAGGCATCCATAGTGGAATAGAAAGTGGAGGAGAAAATCTGGAACTCTCAACGAAGCTTTGAGAGTATCAGAAAGATGCACTCATCATCTGATTTGGTCTTCCCACATCCCTGTAAAAGTGATCGGAGAGCATTGAACTTCATCAAGAAGTCCTCAATAGTGGAAAAACTATCAGGAGACAAGGATGTCAACTCTGCATCAAGCTAAAGTGCCCGGAATGCATTCACTGTGCCAAAAAGATTTGCAAACTTTCCCCAATAGGCGCAAGGAGTGGTCAACCCATCCAGGTGAAACAGGAGGTAATATGAGATGTGTAGTGCAATCAAACCCATGGCCTCATCCATTTTGTTTTTGTGCTGAAGTACCTAAAAAAGACGTTGCAGAACAGGTTGGTTCTCATCCAGACATGACCATAAGCCACATGACATGAGTATCCTGGTCATGTGTGCTTTCTAGGTGTGATAATTGTGAGGTGTCAGTCGGGCCACAGAGGGGTCCAACATTGAGAGAAGAAGTAGACAGAAGTAGAAGGGTCGTCTCTAAATTAAGTTACAAAAAGAAAATGCACCCCCCCCACAATGTATAAGTCTAACACCCCCGTACAACAAATAAACAAGTATAGAAAGCACAAAAAATGAGAACAAAACTTGGATGCCAGAAGTAGAGAGGGAGGAAACAGAAGCCTCTAATTCAATGCTAAAAATGAGATCTCAAATGGTTGAATCAGTGAACAAGACTAGCACCATCATATCAAGCTCGGAAACACCTTTCCGATGATATTTTGTTTTTTGAAAATGGACACTGTATGCCCAAGATATGGCCAAAAAACTAAGGAGAGGTAGAAAAGGCTCCAAAAAAAAAATTTCTAGCCGCTTGGGCTTGAAGGTTTGGGCCCCTGGGCATATGGAGCACACAGGGGCTGAGTCCAGAGCCTGTGGTCACTGATATGACCATCGCTGGGGCTAAAGGAGCCTGCGGGGGCTGAGAGCTAGGTGGCAGTGTGCAGGGGGTGGTGCTCGGGTGGCGGTGCGGTGGTTCGGCGGGGCCGCTGGAGGCAGGGCTGCTGGTGGCGGTGCGGTGGTGCAGCGGTGGGGGTCGGGCGCGGGCTACGCATGGGTCATGCCGGGGTGGCGCGGCGGTGATGTGCTGGTGGTGTGGGCGACTGCGCCCAAAAAATAATGAAAAAAGCATTTTTTTAAAAAAAATTATGATTTTTGCCTCGTTTTTTGAGTCGTACAGCCTAGGAGGTCAAAAAAAATTCTCTAGAGTCACTGTGACCAAAACCAGCAAATTTTATATGTATTTTAACTTTCCCAGGCCTTCTGAACACAATGTGGAGTCCGTTTTGGCTCAAACGACTCCAGAAAATAGTGCCCCCTCCAAAGTGAAGAAGAAACCCCAGAGAAGCTGTGGCTTTCGTTTGTGACTCACGGCTTCAAAAAACCTTTAGACCAGGCAGCAGCAGGGAAGCTCTGATACCATGTAGGATTTGATGGCTAAATCCACAGTTGCCAAGAAACCTGCATGCACGAACCTATTGCAGAAGAGAAGTAGAGAGAAAGAGAAGAACTCAGAAGTTGCTCAAAAAGTGAGAGCGAAATTGTAATTTGAATTAATGAAAGAGATGATACAAAGTTCAACCTATAAAGGTGAACGAAACCCTAAAACAAGAAAAGCTAGGTTGCACATTAATTATTAATATAAATATTAATTATTATGCACCTAAGAGATAGCTTAAGTAGACTAGGGTAAAAAAACAACTTAATTAATTAAATCAAGGTGATTTAATTAATAAGTGTAAATAGATAATTACTCTAACAGGAATTAGATGCTTGAGTCCTTCCTTCCACCATCTTCCTATCACCTATACACTGTCTTACAAATCCACTTATACATCCATTCCCTTATCCTTGTCCCCTTGCACTCTACACTTTGGGGCAAGCTCCATCCATACTATGCTACCATACATGTCTTCCATATCCCCTATCCACCATCTATTATCCTATATTTTCCCATCTTTGATATTGACTATCCTATACTTTCCCTCCATCCATATCCTCCAATTTTCTTATTCACTATCCATCCCCTATCCATTATACCACATAACTCCATCCACTTTGCCTATATTTTATCTTGAAATCATATCCATGTCCTCCATCTCATAGTCCTTGTCTTATACATTTCCTCCATCCCCCTTCCATAATCCCAAATAAGTCCATCCTTCTTTCCCATGTCTTTTGATCTTGATAACCATATGCATTTCTTCCATTCCATATTACCTATCCTATCCATATTTTTCATGTCATTATCCCCTCTCCTATTCATACCCTCCATATCATATCCCTTCTCCAAATCCCTTCCACTTTCATACCTTTTATCTTTCTTAAAAACTAGAGGCACTCAAACACCCATACATGCTTTGGACAATACACACATTTATCCCCTCCATGCATATCCTTTTCACAACTATTTATCCATCTCACTTAGCCTTTATCCATCATCTCTCCATCCTTCATCCTCCCACCTCTAGTATGGGGGAATCCTTTGTAACATAGTCCTTGGATCCTACTCCACTTATTCCCCATCCTTTAGTCCTCCACTCATCCCTTACACACCATCCTTCTATTTCATGCATCTTTTATCCCCCATATTCCCATCCTTCATTTTCCTATTGCTAGTGTGGGGAATTTCACTCCTTTACCACATATTTCTCGAGTCTCTACCCTTTAATCCCATATTCCATATCCATCCATTAAATATTACCTATCCATCCATTACATCCATCTATCTCTCATCCAATCCTTCTCTCTATCTCCACCATTCCTTAGTTCTCCCTTTTTATTGGTCCCAATCCATTTTATCCTTCATCCATCTTCTAATTAAATTCTATCTAATTCATTTATCTTCTAGTCCAATTCATTCATATCCCCTTCTGTCCAATTAATGTATCTTCTAACCCAATCCATTAACATTACCTTCTATCCACTCTATCTCTCTTCCAATCCTTTCCATTCATATTCCATTCTATCCTAATCCACTGCATATTATCTTCCAATTCCATTCCATCTAATTCATCTTATCTTCGTCTCATTTTAACCAATCCAATCTATTTATTATTCTTTCCATTCTATTCAAACAATCTTATGTTCTAATCCTATCATATCCAATTGCTTTATCTTCTAATCCAATTCATTCATCTTCATTCTATCCTATTCAAATCTTGTATCTTTCAATTCAATTCTATCCAATCTATTTATCTTCTAATCCAACCTATCTTATCTTCCAATTCTCTCATATTCTCCAATTCCTCTTATCTTCCTTCCATACTTTTCAATCCATTTTATCCTTCATCCATCTTCCAATCCTATTTACTTCAATCCCATCCTATTCTATCTATTCATCTTCCAATTAAATTCTATCTAATCCATTTCTCTTCTAATCCAATCTATCTTATCTTCCAATTATATCATATCTAATTCCTCTTATCTTCCTTCAATCCATATTATCCTCCAATCATATTATCTTCCAATTCCATTCTATCTAATTCCTCTTATCTTCCTCTCATCCTATCCAATCTAATCCACTTACTCATCCCCATCCATTTTATCCTTCATCCATGTTCCAAATCAATTCTAACCAATTCATTCCCCTTCTAATCCAATCCCTTTCTCTTCCATTCGATCCATCTTATCCCCCAATCATATTATCCTCTAATTCCATTCTATATAATTCCTATTATCTTCCCCTCATCCTATCCAATCCAATATATGTATTCTTCGTTACAACCTTCAATCCAAATTATCCCCCAATCATCCTATCTTCCACTTTCATTCTATCACATTCATTTATCATCCTCTCATCTTATTCAATCATTTATCCTCCAATTCCCTTCTATCTAATTCATTCATATGATAATCTCTATAATCCAAAATCCCAAATCAGTCCAATCAAGTGCAATCAATACTAATCTAATCAATCCAATCTTGCAATCAAGCACACGAATCCTCAATCAAATCACCTTCTTGATGCAAATCAGCTAATAATACATTGATCAAAATTTACATCAAAACATCCTCATGGGATGTATCCTTCCCAATCCTTTAGATGTGCATTTTTCTTATCATTAACTTTGCCATCCTCAATCAATCATCACCAATCAATTAAACAATCAATCGGTTTTCAGCTTGAATAGGGGCAAAATTTTGGTTTGCTTTTGGTTTTTGTGCATGCTTTCTTATTGCTGGTATGGGTTAGTATTTTTAAAATTTATTATGGTCTTTTTATCTTATTGTCCCAAGGCATCACGGTCTTCCATATCATGGTGTCATAAGGCATATGGTTGTATTTGACCCTTTTTCTATCACGTACTTGACACCTTGTCATCTTGGTTCCTCATACCTTGGTGCATAACATCAAGTACAATATCAAACCTAGGTTTCTCATACCATTGCAACATGACTTTCTTCTATTATTCCCTCCTCATCCATGTCATTTCCCCTTTCCTTCCAAATTCTCATCCATTTTGAGAGCACACTTGTGTTCTTTGAACCCACCTATCCTCTCGAGGGGTCATACCACTCCTTCCTCATCCTCTAATGACTGGGTCACCATGCTTCTGGTCTTATCACTTCCCTGTCACCCTTCCTCATCCTTTAATGACTGGGGCATATTGATTCTAGTCTTATCCCTTTTATCCACTATATTTTATTCTTCTTTGATATAACATCATTTCACGATGCTACATC
>MU223121.1:609215-637556 GCA_018584345.1 Thuja plicata | reverse complement strand
GGATACATTTATGCAAAAACATTCATTGCATTCTACTATCTACTTCTAAGGTCACCTATGTGTAAACATACAATATATCATTCACTTTTCTATTAACAGAAAAAACAAAAAGAAACCATAGTCCCACTAACTAAACCACTTGGCAGCCTCCTCTTTGGTGAAGTTACCAAAGGCGCCACCTTTCTCCACCAGGGCCTCAACGCGAATCATACCCTCGGCCATCTCGCTCGTGCCTATAGCCTCCTCCTCTCTGGCCTTCCAAGTTGCATTCTTATTTCCACCCTTTCTGGTTACTGGCAACTGGTGTCAAATTTGTGGCCTTCCATCTTCTCCCATAGTCGTGGTGGACTTAATGGGTGTCTGCTTCTTTTTTTGCCTCCTCGCGAGCTCGGCTTCAACCTTCTCCTTCACCTCCATCTTCCTTCTCTCCAAGGCAACCTTCAAATCCTTCCAACCACTAAGGACCCATGCTAGATGGACATCCTCAGGGATGGCAGTCGACCATAGCACAAGTGGTTGTAGGCCTCTGCTTCTGTGTCCCACCATGCAAAAAGACATGTCTCCCATGTGAAAACCTAGCCCCACCTCTGCCCATTGAATGATTTCCTCCAATCCTTCCACCTATTTGATCACCAAGCACTGTCGAACCACCCACCACACTTCCTCTTTTGACTCCGCAACTAGGAGCCCGAGAGCGACAAACAAGGACGAAATGTCCAAATTTGTTCTTGGTTTCCACCAATTTTGTAGGTAGTACTCCCCAAAGATTTCTCTAATTGCTGCCCAAAATTCTTCATCATCCTCCATGAAAACATGAATCAAATGGTTCATCGTAATGTGTCCTTCAAAGGCTGGGATTTAGCCTATGGTGGAGAGGGAGAAATTGGCCTCCATTCTGCGCTAATGTTTTCTTTCTTTTTGTTCAAAATGTTGCCTTCCCTTCATCTCGGGTGGCTTTAACTTGTTGCCGAAGTCTCTAGAGGCTGATGATGCTATCATCATGCTGCCGTCCCTCCTATCTTTTCTCATTAATCCCATATGTACTATCTCAACATTCACTTAGTGGGAAATATCAGCTTGCGAGATCATACTTCAAAAAAGCTCGTGCTCACACGCATCCTCCTTGGCATCATTTCCTTGCTTTGTAGTGTGCAAAGTTGCCACGTGGTTTTGGTGGCATGAAACTTCCATCCTCAATTTTTACTATACTTAAACAAGCCCCTGACTATGTTTTCCTTCCTTGATACATTTATTGACCTCTATGTTTCAACTCTAAAGTCTTTGAATAGTTCAAATTTGTTTTCAAGTGAACCGTTGGCCCCAATATTTGAAATTTTATCCACCATCTCATTTGCCTCTCTCAGCATCTATGAGACTTTGAAGTCTTTGAATTCTCCCACCATGTTCTTGATTCTCCTGATATGTTTATTCAAATACCAGGTATCCATTTGACCTTTGGCAATCCTGTTTACTACCAAGAGAGAATCTCCTTCCAGATGAATTCTCCTAATCTCTAGTCGCCTCACCATTTGAATGGCCTCAACTGTTGCCAAACATTTGGCCTCATTGTTAGTTGCATTTCACAACCTTTTGGCTCCTAAAGCCATTATTTATCCTTTCTCATCTCGGGCAATATATCCTATCCCTTATATTCCAGGGTTGCCACGTGAGGCACCATAAAAATTGATTTTGACTCATCTAGGGGATGGGGGTTGCCAGTTACTCATTTGTCCTTTATCGACCCAGGTCGAAGGTTGCACCCTCCCATTCCCATTAATGGGTCTGTATTTCACCCATGGCCACTAGCGTTGTACCAGTATGTCAGCCCTGGTGAAAGGGGTCTTACTAGCATTAGTCTGTGCGGTCACATTGGACACCAACTCTAAGACTGCTACTTCAAATCGTGTTAGAAACTTGTCTACTGCTTTAGCTTTTCATGAGAAGATTCTCTTATTCTGCTCATTCCAAATCAACCAAATTCTACTATATGGGAGAACATGCCAAATAGCTACCAATGATGACAATCATTTTGGGTTTGGACATGAGGTTAGCCACTCACTAAGTTTGTATGGTAGGGGGACCTACCAGTTCAGTTTTCCCAATCCTAATCTCCAAACTTTCTATGAAAATTCACAATTTAGGAATATGTGATCCACAATCTCTTCTAATTTATTACACAGGGCACATATAAAGGGTCCTGCAAATCCCAACTGCATAAGTTGGTCCCCTTGAGGGATCTCCCATTCCCAGCCAGCCATGTAAATGCAGCTGCTTTGGGAAAACAGTCTTTCCTCTAGCAGACATTTTCTTCCCACTCCACCTTTCGGCCTTCATTTTCTAACAAGGCATGGCCAATTTTTACCGAGTACTAGCCACTTTTTTCTTCTACCCAAACTACTTCATCTTGATCCTCAAATGTGATGACCATTCGACTGCTTGATTTTTTTCTTTAGAGTCTCCTGATGTTCCTCTGAGAGTCCCAAATCCATTGTCTCCTTCCATTTGAGTTCCTGACCCAAAACAAAAGAGGTTATAGCCAAAAAATCTCTTACCTTAGTTCCCCACTCTCTTTCCGTTGCCAAGATGACCTGGTGCGGTATCCTTTGGGCCAAAACTAGCTGCCCATCCCAGGAATCCTGCTAAAAGGAAGCTTTCCTACCATCTCCAATTTGCCATGACAAATGATCTATTATTATTGGTCTACAGCTTATCAAAAAGTTCCACAGGGCCGACTCTCTAGGTGGGTTATTGATCGTGAGGATTCTCTCCCTATCTGCAAAGTCCAGGTATTTGGCTTGTGGAACTTTCACCTATCGTTGCTCTGGTTTGCTATACATTTGCCATACCAGTTTGGCTCCCATCACCTCATTAGTCAATTTCCAGTTTCTGATTCCAACCCCTCCACCACCTTTTTTGGCAAAATTTGTCCCAATCCATTAAGGGGATTTTGTCCTGGTCCTATGCGCCATTCCACAGGAATTTGCACATTTTTTGTTGTATTTTTGAAGCATGTCATTGGATAGATAGGCATTGCCGAGATTACTATTTTTAATAACAATATATGCCCTGCAAATTAAGCCATTTACTCTTCCATCCATCCATCTAGGCTTGGAATCTATTGACCAATTCTATCCATAGCTCTGCTTTATTTGTACCAGCAAAGAGGGGAGTCCCTAGGAATTTACCTGGGAATCGACCAATCCAGACTCCAAGAACTCTAGAAATATCCCTCTGCGATCTAGGCTCTGTTCCGAAGAAAAAAACTGTGGATTTTTGTCAGTTGACATTTTGCCCTGATGCCGCACTGTAGGTGTCTAGGACTTTTTTCATCACCATGGTTTCCTGCATTGAGGCAACCCTGAAGAGACATGTGTCATCCACAAACTAGGAGTGGGATGTAGATTCGAGGCCTTGCATAATCTCAATGCCTTTCCACAAGCCTTAGGCTTTTTTTCTTGAGATAGCCCTCCCAAGCACTTCAGCCAGGATAATGAATAGGAAAGGCGAGATGGGGTCACCTTGCCTAATTCCCCGTGTCATTGCAAAGAAACCTTGAGGGCTTCCATTGATTAAAATTGATGCTCGATAGAAGCCAATCATTCCTTTAATCCATTGAACCCATTTTTCATCAAAACCAAATTTCCCTAGTATCTCAATTAGGAATCCTCTGTCCACTCTATCATATGCCTTTTTGATATCAAGTTTCAAAAGCATGTACCTCTGCTTGCTAGCTCTAGCCGAATGGCTTGCTTCGTGAGCTATGATGATTTCATCTACTATGTTCCTATTAGGAGTGAAGCCGCTCTGTTCCCAAGAAATCAGGCGCTCTAGTACTGGCTTTAAGCGATTTGCTACTACCTTTGTGATGATTTTATAAATCGTGTTGCAGAGTGAAATGGGTTGAAAATCCTCAAATGTATTGGGTTTCTCTTTCTTGGGAATTAATTCCACCATCGTATTGTTGAAGTCCTTTAAAATGAATCCTTTGGATCTGGACTCTTCAACCACTGCAAACATCTCCAGGCCTAAAGTCTCCCAAAAATTTTGGTAGAAAAAAGCTTGGAATCCATCAGGCCCTGGTGCCTTTTCTCCACCCATTCCAAAAATCATCGCCTTTAGTTCTAATAAGGACATTGGGGCTGTTAGTTTATGGTTATCTTCTGGGTTTACCATCTTCGAGATGAGTAGAACGAGTTCTATTTGGGCTCTATCATCATTAGCTCCTTCCTCGCCCCAGAGGTTGGAGAAAAACTCAACAGCCTCCCAGTTGCTATCCACACTCTCCTCCGTAAGATTTCCATTTTCCATCTTGATAGCCAGTATTCTATTCACACTTCTTTTGACCTTTACCGAGCCGTGGAAAATTTTTGTGTTTTTGTCTCCTGCTTTGAGCCAACTCTCCCATGATTTCTGTCTCCAATACACTTCCTCTCTCTGTAAAATTTTGCCGTATCTACACAGTAGGTCTTTTTCTGTTAGGAAATCCACTTCGTCCACACCTTCATCTTGGACTTTGCAATTTAAGACTTCCAGTTGCCCTTCCAATATTAGTTTTTCAGCAAAGATATCACCAAAATGTGTCATATTCCATATTTTTAGTTTTTGCTTAATAAAACCTAGTTTCTTACAGAATTGGAAGGCGTGAGTTCCCATCTTCTTTTGGGGCCGAAGTCCACCATTTAGTGATGCTATCTTTGAATCTCGGTTCTTTTAGCCACATTTTTTCCATTTTGAAAGGGCACCAGGGAGGTATCCCATCCTTGTGAAACATTAGTGCTACCGGGGAGGTATCCCATCCTTGTGAAACATTAGTGCTATCGGGAAGTGGTATGATCCTGACAGTCCCAAGATTTGAGCCTCAAAAACAAAGAGGAGTGTGTTCCAACTTCCTGCTAAGAAAAATCTATCCAACTTCTCTGCAATGTTAGAGAAACCTATTCTCTTATTAGTCCAAGTGTAGTTTCCTCCTCCCGCTATTACCTCCCACAACCCATTGTTAGCTACAAAATTTTGAAAATCTATTTGGACCCTGCTCAGCCTGCCCCTGCCACCCCGCGTATCTGAGTGAACAAGGGTTACATTAAAGTCCCCTACAATGATTGTCACTTGCTTTCCTAGGCCATCTAGAGACAAAGCAATTTCTTCCTAAACCCGTCTCTTATCCTCTATTTTGACAGGGTCGTAGACATTGAATAAGAATATTGAAACATTAATAGTGAAATGACTCGCCTTGGCTAGTTGCCAGAATCTTTCCTTAGCAATCACTTCCACCTTAACCAGGTGAGGGTTCTAGATGATCCCTAAGCCACCTAAAGCGCCAACAACATCAACAAAAAAATAGACCATTTATGTCTAACCCCGAACACCTTTGCTACATTTCACCATCTAACTTTGTCTTTTGGATACACACAATATTGGGCTTCGCTTGATCAAGACCTCTCTTGATCAAGCGTCTCTTGTCAGGGGAATTGCAGCCCCTGACATTCCATGTTAGGAGCTTCATGGTTGCCCAGAAGGGAATAAGTCCCTTCCGGATTGTAGCTTGGTTTGCCCCTTTGTGTTACCTGCATCTTCCAGTAGCTGTTGGTTCAATTTTATCCCTCTCATTTTTTGACTTTCAAGATTGACTTTTGTCATTTGCGACTTCGTTTGCTTGATCGATTGGTGCTCCTTTATGCCAACTTCCTTATTGATTCCCAGAGGATCTTCTTCTTGATCTTCGATGAGCATATTCTCTGGATCTGTCGCAGAACTTTCTGACTACTGTGTATGTCCTTAAAATTGATGACATGTAATTGATTAAATCTTTGAAGATGTTAAGTTGATAATCATGCAAGGCATTAAATCAGTTAATGTATTATATTGTCATTGATGTCAACTTAATATAATATCTATGGTCATGAAAATAATGCCAAAGACTTTAGAGAACCAAAGGAACCAAGGTTATGCTATCAGAAATGCATACAAGTCAAGTATTCACTAAGTGACAAACAACACTGACAAAGTACACCCGACGGACAGAAAAAATGAACAAAGTCACAGTGATACCCATCAAGGAAATGCACAGCACTACCGATGAGCAGAGTCACAGTGTTGCCTGACGAGCAAAGGACAGTTTAACCTAACGAAAGAAAATACAGTGTTGCCCGATGGACGGAGATCACGAAGCTAATTGGAGTCTCGCCGATGGAACAGTCAGTTGTCACCAACGACTATCTGCAGTGGTAACCGACAGAATAGAGAGTTCATAAAATGACAAAATATCTAGCTGGAAGAGCTAAATATAGACTTAACTGGTTGTCTACTTTGTTTTATTCGACCAGAGATATGTGATTGATTTAAATCTGATTTGTACAATTGGCAAGAAGATATCTACGAGACAAATAAGGAGTTATGCTTTAAATCTAATTGACTGGATTGTTTATCATGCCAAGAATCAAGAATCAAGAACCAAGAAATAAGGAATATTGTGTTTATATAAGAGACAAGCTTAATTCTTTACGAAGGGATTAAGGGAAGTGAATAGAAGGAGGCTGCTGAAGAGAAACTGATGAAGAACAACTTCATGCAGTGCTGATCAAACAAGCTAAAGGAGAGCTAAGGAATTCTGTAGATAACTGATGAACAGTGAGTACAGCATCATAAAGAAGAAAGTGTGGAGCACAAGGATTGAATTGATACATTGGTTAGAGAGGTAATGTACTTAAATAGATCTGAAATTTTTCAATTTAAGTTGCAATATGAACAGGTCATAATGTTTCAGTTTAACCATTGAAGCATCATGTCTCTTAAGCGAGCAAGACTTAACAGTCTTCTATATATTGAGGTACATCCCAAGGAGTGCCAGTAGGGTTTATTCATGACAGTAGCATTGGATACGCCTGATGCCTATTGACAATCTAAGAGAGAGGCTGATTCAAGGATGGTAGCATTAGATGCCCGATACTAAGTGACAACCTCTATGTATAAAATCCTCTAACAAGGTCACACTAAACAATGTGTTTTTAACCTTTAACAGGGCTGGCTCTTAACAGGGATCACTTCAGAAGAGTGAAAATTTGGGGTACCGGTCCTAGTGGTTTTTCCCTTAATAGGGTTTCCACATTAAAATCTATGTGTTATGTGTGTATGATTCATTTCTTTACTGTTTTGTACCTTACATAATTCATTCTGGATATATCGGTATACTCTACATATTTACTATATTTTAGTAAATAGATGACTCCTTATCGGTAAACATTAAGAAGAAGGTTTAACAGAGCAATCCGACAAGCAGTAAATTGATATAAGTTATTCAAGGCATTCATCTTGTAGGACAGAAGATAACTTGAGAAATAATTTGTGGTTATAAGTTTTGAAGGGTTGATTTAAGTATTATTTTTTTAGGCCACTGATTCACCCCCACCCCCCCCCTCTCAGTTATTACTAACAATTAGTATCAGAGCTTGTGTGCTTAGAAGGAAGGTTTCAAGACCTAAGCCAAAGATCACAAGATGAATAGAAGAGATGTGCCCAAGTTGAACAAAGATAATTTTGCTTCATGGAAGAGCAGGATAAGACTCCACTTATCAGGTATTGGTAATGATGTTACTCAATTCCTAGAAACTGAATATGTGTTGCGCACAGGAGCACCAACATTTGAACAAATGAGAGAGAAGCATGAACACAATGACATGATGATAGATCTTGCTTCCTCACTCTCTGATGTTGAATTTGAAGATGCCAAAGAACGCAAAACTACAAACTAGATGTGGGACAAATTGAAGCTTGTACATGGTGGTGACAAAAATATTTTGAGAGCCAAGGCAGAGAGCCTTAGAGGAAAGTTTGATGATCTCAAAATGAAAGAAGGTGAAAACATCACTCAATACAACACAAGACTCAAAGAGGTAGTCAATGTTATCCGAGGAGTTGGAGGTGTACTAGAAGAAGATACAGTGGTAAGTAAAATTCTAAGAGCCTTACTGCCTACTTATGCTATTAGAGTATCTACCATTCAAGAAATGAGAGCAGTAGAAAATAGAAATGTTACTCTAGACAGTTTAATTGGAAGACTGATTTTATTTGAGATGAATAACTTTGATAATAGTGTCTTACCAAACATAGAGTCTGCATTCAAAACTTCTATGAGAATAAGTAAATCAAGTCACAAAAAAACTATGAGAAAAGATAGTGATAGTGAAAGTGAAGAAGATGATCTTGATGAAATTGAAGCACTTATGACCAAAAGAATGCAGAGAGGCAAAGGTAAATACAAAGGTAAATTACCACTTGTTTGTTTTAATTGCAAAGTGTTGCTGAACAGATTTGTCTTCCAAGAAAACACTTACAAATTAACCCTAAAATGCCCAAACAAGAAGACTCAATCAACACTAACAATTGGGTCACTTCACTATTGAAAAGCGTAATCACCCTCTGAATTATATGGGTACAGCTCCCCGTGCAAGATTTACAATGAATTACCCAGCTTACAAACATAGATGCTTTAAACCTAAAAGCATAAAAAGGCAATTTGACATCTACGCATAGCTATGACGTAGATGCTAATATTAGATTGATAAAGTGGACAGAGAGAAAGAGAAGACAAAAATAAAAGAGTAGATTGCACAAAGTCAATCTCTCGAACCTTTCCATTGCAAGAAAAAGATGATTAAATTGTATATTTGACCTTTAGGAGGATAGTTACATAAAAACTCAAAGTCTTTCATGATAACAAAACTATGAGCAGAAAAGTATCAAAGATAAATAAATAGACTCAAAATTCCATTTAATATAAGAAATAATGCTAGAACACAAAGTTTAAAATAACATTTTCCTCACTCCTTCAATACTCAGCCATGGTTACAAAGAACAAAATTGGCTGAACACAAACTCCTAAAAACAAATGCACTAACTTTCTCTCTTCTCTTATAGTGAAATTCAGAAAACCATTCCCCTATTCTTCTGTTATTTTCAACACCCAATTCTCAGTAGCACAAAGTCTCACCCAAAAAAAGGAGAACCCCTGTATCTTCGTTCCTAATACCTTTTAAAGGTTCCCCTATTTCTCCTTTCTGGGCCTTTCATTTTCAATAACTGATTCTTTTTAAAATCTTTAAAATTGTTCCCCTTTTTAGAAGAGTTCATATATATTTCTTGATTACAGGTTCCCTCATGTCTTAATATCTTTATCATTATAATATGAATATCTTTTAGATGATAGGTATATACACCTAACACTTGGACATTTTTCAATTAAATAGCATCATGTATTGTGTTAAGGTGAAGCAATTCTCATGGGATCATCACCACCTATCTTTACACTTGTCACGGTTAACTTTCTCATCTGCATGCATATAGGAAATGGTGGAATCACTTTTTTTTGGTCGAGCTTTAAATGCTTCATAGCCACACCAGATATCTCTCACACTTCATGGTATCCCTGTTAGTACTTTGAGTGTTTTGCACTTGCCTCCAGATGAACTGGAAATACCAGGTTTACCCTTTATGCATCTCATCAAGTCTATGAACCACAACTTCCTTGCATTCATGATCGCACATCCACTCTGTTTACCTTACTAGTAATCTCTGTCAATCAACATTTTGTTGAACAATTTGTATTATTCCCACATTGATCTTAAGGTACCATGGGTTGGAGTTTTGAAACTACATAAGAAACCCGATCACCTTGGCACCGAACTTCATCATAGTCATCATCAAGTTCGGGCTCTTGACTATGAGCACCTGATTAATGGTGTTGTCAATGGTTTCAATTAGCGAAATTGTCGACAAATACACATTTACTGTGTGAGTGCTTACACTACACCGCCCACCGTCGAGACATCAACTCCTCTACACATTGACATTTTTTCAAACATTGTGGAGTTGGTCTCTAGGCATCAACAAGATTGGGATGTCAACTTTATAATAGTTAGGACCCGATGCATGTATTCAAAGTCTCAACCCTAAACAAGTGTTTGGAAAATTCTCTGGTGAAATGGATGGCTAAGCCCAGTGACATTACATACCCAATCTTTTCTTGAATGCAGATCTATTGATCCTCATCCCAAAATGCTTTGGTGAAATGGATGGCTAAGCCCAGTGACATTACATACCCAATCTTTTCTTGAATGCAGATCTATTGATCCTCATCCCTTTATTCACATTTATCAATCATCCTTCAAGTGAGTTTATTGAAACATTTATAATGGTAACACTGAATCGATTTCTCCAATTTCTATGTCGAGCTTCCATGTGTTATGCATTGCATTTGAAATTCAAATATCCCCATTAAGTACGCCTATGTTGGGTATGAAAAGAAATCCTTTCACTTACGACCCGCACAGTCTCTCCACATTCTTATCTAAATCGCTTCCTTTGGTCAGTTTTTATCTTTATAATCAGAAAACATCTGGCCAAACAAAGCTATGGGTATAATCCACGTTCGATACCAAGGGATGCCGAGATCATAGAAAGTGACAAAGGTTGATTGTGCTGACATTTGAAATTTTCATGAGAGCCACCAGTGATATTGTCAGGTTTTTCATATCCAAATGTGAATGTATGCTCTTCTTTTTGGAATGCCAAGCTTGATAATGGTCTTTGCATCAGGCGTCATGTTATATTTCTTGGAAACCCAAAACATTCGGTCACATCCCATTGAACCAAATATCTTCATTTGATGATGAACCAACACTGGCTCAGTGTTAAAATTTAATGGTCTCTCATAGTTACCAAAACAGACATAGATTTTGACTTCATATTTCATCATACTTCAAACTGTTGATGACACATGTTGGCATTAAAAATCTTCATTTGAAACACATGTAACACCATCGAGTTTTTTCATGTTCCATCTCTCTGCATGTATTTGGGTTCCCATTGTGTCTCAACACATTCAAGATCTATTTGTCATATATTATGCCAATTTATACCTTAATCAACATGAGTTATAAGGATCAATTGCATATGTGTTGTGGAGAAGCATGAACATCTTGCATGTTTGGATCAGTGGACTAGAAACTAAGTCTCCGAAACCGGTTTCGCAACATTCTGAAACCGTCTGAATACAACTGATGCATCATTTTGAACCAATGAACATGTTGAACCCTTCCCAAGTGGTACAAAGAGGTTCAAAACCACTTTGAACTACTTTATACCAATTCAAAGCAAATTGGGACCCACTGAACTCGAACATTAAAGTTAGATAGTTTGAGATCATCTGCACATTACCTTACAACATACAAATTTTCCAAGAATCTTTCAACATAAATCGAGAAGGCACAGGGAAATTAAGAGAAAACCATTAGGAGGACTGAATTTCCAAGGTTTGAAAAATTGGGGGTTTAAGAACCAACAACACAAAGAAATTGGACACTTTGCTACAAGATGTACTAACAGAAGAAAAGCTGACAAAAGTAATGACACATCATTTGAAAAGAAGTCTAATAGAGGTGATTACAGAAGCTACTAACAATCAGAAAGAAGAGATACCTGAGACTATAAGGACAAAGGAAAGAAGGCCAGTTACCTAGAAAAATGCAAGGATGATGATACCGACAATGAATCCGATGAAGACATCGAGATGGTGTTTGTGGCTATAAAGGATGATTCAGATGATGATAAAGAAAGGTATGTAGAAACAGCTCTCATGTCTAAAATTAGCAAAAATGATGTTTGGATCATAGATACTAGCTGCACTCACCATATGACTGGTGATAAGCAAAATTTTGAGACTTTTGAATACTATAAAGGTGGTTCAGTAAGAATGAGTAATGACACACCTTGTCCAGTTGAAGGTAGAGGAACAATAATATTGAACAACTAGATAAAATGTGAGAATGCTTATTGGGTAAATGGATTGAATTATAATTTATTGAGTGTTTCTCAGTTGAATAATTTAGGTCACAAAGTAGCATTTAAAAATAAGAAGGCAAAGATCTTTAATAAATCTGGAAATCTGATTGGTACCAGTGAGTAGACAAAAGGTAACTTATTCTGTCAGAATGATACTAACTCCACTTGCTTGATTGCTACAAACAAAGAAATATGGTTATGGCACAAAAGATTGTGTCATGTGAACTTTGAAAACATGATAAAGATTAGCAAACAAAGAAATGTCAGAGGCTTACCGATGATGACCAAGCCTGACAATATCATGTGTAAGAATTGTCAAAAAGGTAAAATGACAAAGTCTAGTTTTAAAAGCAAAACCCATATATCTGATGCAATTCTAGAATTAGTCCATACTAATTTATGTGGACCTATGAGGACAAAGAGTTATTAAGGAGATAGATATTTTATTCTCTTTGTTGATGATTACTCTAGAATGATGACAATCATGTTTCTAAAAGATAAATCAGAAGCATTTAAGATGTTTAAATAGTACAAAGCAATGTTTGAGAAGCAAAGTGGTAAGGAGCTAAAATTCTTAAGGTCATATAGAGGAGGGAAATTTATTTCAGATGAATTCACTAACATTTTGTAATGAGCATGGAATCAAAAGACAGGTCTCTGCACCAAGGACACCACAATAGAATAGAATTGTTGAAAGAAGGAACAGTTCCATAGTTGATTGTGCAAGGACACTGATGATAAAGAAAGACATCACTAAAATCTTCTATAGGGAAGCTGTCAGTACTGTTGTTTACACATTGAACATAGTACAATTGAAGAAAGACACCTTATGAGCTATGGTATGGAACACACCCAATGTAAGTTATTTCAAAAATTTTGGCAGTAAATATTATATCTTAAAAGATGATAGAAATGGAAAACTTGACTCCAAGAGTGATGAAGGAATTTTTCTAGGGTATTCTACCAAGAGCAAGGTTTATAAATGTCTAAACAAAGCCTCTAACAAAATTATTGAAAGTGCAAATGTAAAGATAGATGAATTTGCAAAGAAGAATGAACAAGAAAGCACCAAAGAACCAGAGGACTACAATAAGTTCACTTACAATGAGGAACCTGACACCCTTCCCTACCAACAATGTAGAGCTCCCGAGCAATATATCATTGTACCTGAGCATCAGGCTGCAAATACCGAGGGTCAGGATAATGAACAAGATAATGTGCAAGGTGATGAAGAACAAAATGAAGAACAAAATAATTATCAAACTGATAGACAAAGAGTTGTACCTATACTTGCAAGAAATGTAAGAAAGAACCATCCATAGATCCAGGTCATAGGAGATAAGAAAGTTGGTACAAGAACAAGAAGTAAGTCTCTAAACTCAAGCTATCTAATTTGTGAGTTCAAGACAAAATCTGGAAATGTTGCACTTGATAATGAAGAATGGATAAGTGTTATGAATTATGAGATTGAATAGATTGAGAAAAAAAAATATGGTCACTTGTGCCAAGACCAGATGACAAGAATATCATCGGTACAAAATGGATATTCAGGAATAAGCTGAATGAGAATGGAGAAGTCACAAGGCATAAAGCAAGACGAGTATGCAAGGGGTACGCACAAGAAGAAGGAATTGACTATGGAGAGACCTTTGCACCCATTTCTAGACTAGGAGTAAGAATATTACTTGCTTATGCTGCATATAAAGGATTCAAGGTATATCAAATGTATGTCAAGTCTATATTCTTGAATGGAATACTTGAAGAAGAGGTATACATTGAACAACTAGAAGGGTTTGTTGATCCAAACAAGAGGAACACGATATGTAGACTTCATAAAGCATTGTATGGATTGAAACAAGCTCCTAGAGCATGGTATGAATGACTTCATTCCTATCTTATAAGTATTGGATTTGTAAAAACCAGTGAAAACAATAATCTTTACTTGAAGGAAGATATTGTTGCTAACACTTTGATTGCTAAGATATTTGTTGATGACATCATATTTGGAGGCAATGATATGCTATGCAACTCATTTGCAAATGAGATGAGCAAATAATTTGATATGTCTATGTTTGGAGATATCAAGTTCTTTCTTGGTCTATAGATCATGCAACAATGTGAAGGTATTTTCATGACACAATCCAAGTACATCAAAGAAGTACTAAAAATATTCAAGATGGAAGATTCCAAACCAGTTGGAACACTGATGGCTACTGGATGTAAGTTGACAAAGGAGGACAAGACATCAGAGGTAAATCAAACTTTGTACAGATCAATGATTGGAAAACTCATGTATGTTGTAGATACTAGACCAGATATTGCACATGCAATAGGAATAGTTGCTAGATTCTCTGCTAATCCCAGAGAGTCACATATGACTATTGTGAAAAGAATCCTAAGATATCTGAAGAACACTGAGGAATATGGATTATGGTATAGAAGAGAAGGCAAATTTAAACTTCAGGTCTTTACCAACGCTGATTGGGCTGGAAATATTGATGACCGGAAGAGCACAACTGGAGGAGCATTCTTCATGGGTGACAGACTTGTCACATGGATTAGCAAGAAAAAGGATGCATCTCACAACCTACTGCAGAAGCAGAGTATGTTGTTGCTATTGTAAACCGCTCAAATATTGCATGGATCAAACAGTTACTGGAAGATATACATATGCAAATTTTAGAATTAGTAATTATCTATTATGATAATACAAGTGCAATTAACATTTCCAAAATCTAGTCATGCATGCTAAAACAAAGCATATTGCCATCAAGTATTATTATTTGAGAGAAAAAGTTCAAGCAAAGGAGGTAATACTTGAGTATGTGCAATAAAAAGAACAATTGGCTGATATCTTCACCAAACCACTGCCCAAGGATGCATTTGAGTACTTGAGAAAGAGACTAGGGGTCAGACCCTTGTCTACTAGTCAGTAAGCTGACTAAAAGGCTGCATCAACCTACATATTATCAGAATAGCATTCATGATTGATGCAAGCATAGAGATGAACTTCAAATCTACATGTATATACAAAGAGGTATATATATTGACCAAGCACCAGAGCATATTGTTGTATTGATGATGGATAAGGGAAATTTAAGGAATATATTATGGATAAAGAGAAAAGCTTGCTTGACATTAATATCAGATATTTGCGAGATATTTGTTTGGAATTGTTGTAAAAGGGAGAGATATTATCCATATTATCACATCCTTCTAGAAAGGGAGAGAGCTTATCCATTATCACATTATTCCAACAGGGAGAGATTATATCCTTAGGGAAAGAAATTTTATACAAAGGGAGAGTTGTTGACAAAAGAAAAGTCATCAAAAGAAAGGAGAACAATCAAAGGGAGAGAGTTTGACACAAAAGGAGAACACATCAAACCAGAGAAAGAAATATTCTACATCCATCCAATGAAGGAATTGAAGATAGATAGAAAGCCTGCAAGAATCAAATCAAAGCTACTTGAGCTTACCGAAAACCAGACATTTGTAATAGTTACATTAGGAAATCTTGATGAAACTGTATGTTTCATATTGTATTAGAAATAGTATAGTATGATAATATAGTATGTTTCCATCAATGCCAAAGGGAGATATTGATGACATGTAACTGATTAAATGTTTGAAGATGTTAAGTTGATAATCATGCAAGGCATTAAATCAGCTAATGTATTGTATTGTCATTGATGCCAACTTAATATAATATGTATGCTCACAAAAATAATGCCAAAGACTTCAGAGAACCAAAGGAACCAAGGCTATGCTATCATAAATGCATAAAAGTCAAGTATTCACTAAGTGACAAACAACACCGATGGAGTGCACCCAACGGACATAAAAAAATGAACAAATTCACAGTGATACCCGACGAGGAAATGCACAACACTACCAACGAGCAGAGTCATAGTGTTTCCCAATGAGCAAAGTATAGAGTAACCCGATGAAAGAAAATACAGTGTTGCCTAACGAACAGAGATCATGAAGCTAATTGGAGTCTCACCGATGGAACAGTAAGTTGTCACCGATGACTAACTGCAGTGGTGACCGACAGAACAAAGAGTTTAGAAAATGACAAAATATCTAGCTGGTAGAGCTAAATATAGACTTAATTGGTTGTCTACTTTGTTTTATTTGACCATAGATATGTGATTGATTTAAAGCTGATTTGTACAGTTGGCAAGAAGATATCTATGAGACAAATAAGGAGTTATGCTTTAAATCTAATTAGCTAGATTGTTTATCACGCCAAGAATCAAGAATCAAGAACCAAGAACCAAGAAAGAAGGAATATTGTGTCTATATAGGAGACAAGCTTAATTATTTACGAAGGGATTAAGGGAAGTGAATAGGAGGATGTTGAAGATAAACTGATGAAGAATAAATTCATGCAGTGCTGATCAAACAAGCTGAAGGAGAGCTAAGGAATTCTGCAGAAAATTGACGAACAGTGAGCACAGCATCACAAAGAAGAAAGTGTGGAGCACAAGGATTGAATTGATACATTAGTTAGAGAGGTAATGTACTTAAATAAATATGAAAATATGAAATTTAAGTTGCAATATGAACATGTCATAATGTTTTAGTTTAACCATTGAAGCATCAAGTCTCTTAACCGAGTAGGACTTAACAATCTTCTATATATTGAGGTAAATCCCAAGGAGTTCCAAAAAGGTTGATTCATGATAGTAGCATTGGATATGCCTGATGCCTATTGATAGTCTAAGAGAGAGGCTAATTCAAGGATGGAAGCATTAGATTCCCGATACTAAGTGACAACCTCTATGTATAAAATCCTCTAACAAGGTAACACTTAACAGTGTGTTTGTAACCTTTAACAGGGTTGGCTCTTAACAGAGCTCACTTTAGAAGAGTGAAAATTTGGGGTATCAGTCCCAGTATTTTTTCCCTTGACAAGGTTTCCATGTTAAAATCCATGTGGTGTGTGTGTATGATTCATTTCTTTACTATTTTTTACCTTACATAATTCATTCTGGATATATCGGTATACTCTACATATTTACTATATTTCAGTAAATAGACGACTGCTTATCGGTAAACATTAAGAAGAAGGCTTAACAAAGCAATCTGACAAGTAGTAAATTTATGCAGGTTATTCAAGGCATTCATCTTGTAGGACAAAAGATAACTTGAGATATAATTTGTGGTTATAAGTTTTGAAGGGTTGATTTAAGGATTAATTTTTGAGGCCACTAATTCACCCCCCCCCCCCTCTTAGTTATTACTAACAAAAATCACCATTNTAAGGATTAATTTTTGAGGCCACTAATTCCCCCCCCCCCCCCTCTTAGTTATTACTAACAAAAATCACCATTGAGCCCTTCCTGGCTGCAACTCTATGTCGCAGCCAGACCCACTCCTTCCTCCTCCATCATTGATACCTGACCCATGTTCTCCGTTTATGGCGGTATTATTGTCCCATCAAAGGTGTCATGTGGTATCATGTTGGGTTTCCCAAGCTCTATTAGGGTTATCTCTGCTTCCTTTCCATTAGATCCTCTTTCTACACTAATCCCCACCTGAGGTACACTTCCATTCCCTCCTGTCTCATAGGCATCTGTATTGGCCACTTGGGTGTTTTCATCTTGTTGATTTTTGGTTAAAGGCGTTGTATGGTTTTCATGAGTCAGGATTAAATGGGCTAAGATATTCTTTAGGTTGTTAACCTCTTTGCCCTTCACTTTCTGCCTTACTAAGCATTCTTCTGCCTTGTGCCCCCATTCTTTGTAGTCTTTACACTTGTCTAGTGTTTCTTCAACCTCTATTTCCTCCCACCAGTATTCTTCGACTGTGCGGACTTCCACCGCATGCGTCAAAAGTGGGTGTGGTTTCCATAGTATGCAAATCCTAGCATATGTGCAGTAGTCCTTTTTATCCACTGCTTCATCCCCTTTGATACATTTTCCCAGTTGATCTCCGACCATTTTAAAGAAATCTGCATGCCAATATTCATGCAGGAGATTATAGAGTCAAATCCAAATTGGGACTTCCTCGATTGTTTCTTTCTTGGGGTTGAAGTTTGTAGTCCAGTCTTTAATATAGAATCCAATCCCTCCCATCATGAAAGGCCCGTTGAACATGATTCTAGTTTTTTTCATCTTTGTATTTCCTATGATCAAGAAGAAGTCATTCGGTAGCATTTTCACTTCAAAAAGGGGGCCCCATTCCTCGTTCACCCAGTTCCTAATCTTAGGATAGGTCATCCAGCCCCCCCTCCCCATTTCATGAAGAAAGCCCATGCTCTCAACATTTGCATCGAGTTCTTCCAAATTTCTAAGTCCACGTGAACACTGATTGTCCGTTTGTCTATAGTTCCCAATTTTTCTTTGGTAAGAGGCAAGTTCTGAGGGCTCGCATCCACCTTTGGGAGCCACATTTGATCCGTTGGTTGTCTAAATCCTTCCTTGCGACCATAGAAGACTCTTGCTGAGCCCCATTTATTCTGTTGCAGGCCTGACTGAGCCCACTCAGATCCTGTTTTGTCAGTAGCTCTCTTGCCAGGCATTGACCACTTAGTAGGTGGGAACCATGGTCGTCTTGGGCCACACCTATCAAAACCATCTCTCCATCATCCCTCATGCCTGGTTCAAAACCCTAAATCATCTCTCCTCCACCGCTTCGCCATAATAAAATGGTTTCTTAAATTGTTGAACCTTGGCTGTAAGCTCTATAGGAAAGAATCCCCACTATTTCACCAAGGGTCAAGGTAACAACTCTCCATTGAGAACCATGGTAGAGAGCGACCCCGTATAGAATTGAACCTTGGTTGTAGGCACTTCAGGCAAGAAGCCCCACCATTTCACCAAATGGCCAAGCCAAATAAATTTATATTTATTTAATTAATAATCCCCTTTAATCCCTTACTCCTGATTAAATAGATTTACATTTATTTAGTCTTATCCTATCTCATTTCCCTGAAGTTTAATTAATTCCTAAATTAATTAAACTAACCTAGCTTATTTCCCTTTTCTCCCACTTGGAATTGCATATTGTATTTAATTATATTTGAGCAGATGGCTCCTAACTTTAACCCTCACCTAACCTCACTCCCCTAACCTAATCCATCCTTCTCACACTCTTGCCACTAATTAATCATAATTTTCCACTTAATCACTCCCTAATCATTTGCACAATCCTAATCAATTGATTAGCAAACCCAAGTCACATGTGGCTCTTATACACCTCTTACACAAAGCCTTACACACCTCTTACAAATCCTTACACACTTACAAATTTGTCCCCCTTTACATGTGAACTCAACCTTAGTTATCTTAGCCTCTTCCACCTTTTTACCATTGTCATTGAGTCATCACTTTCCCAAGTTGCTCACACATGCATGAGAAACTTTGGTATTCTCACCCTCTTACACCTTCTTACACATTGTCATTGATCCATCACTTTCAAAGGTTTCTCACACATGTGTGAGCATATTTCCCCCTTTGAATGGTGAAACCCTAAGTCCACTTGGCCTCTACCTCATGGCCACATCATTGACCCTGTACAATCCTAGCCCTACATCCAACTTTGAATCCAAACCGTCCATTTCTCTCAAAATCCTATAAATTGAGAGCTTTCCTTCTCACTTCAACAACCATCTTTCATCATAACGTTATGATGTTGGTTCTGAGCAACCACATTCCAACAAATCAACAACACAAGCATATACTCTTCATTTTGGATGTTTGAATTTGTGTTGAATAGTTTAAGTATTATTTTCCTCGCTTTTATTCATCACATTTGTATGCTTGCTTCTATATTTTGAGGTATGCATAGAATATCTTAGAATGAGCTTAGTTGTTTAAGTCTGTTCTTTTTATTATATTTTTTTATGCAATACAATACATATATGCATTTGTATATGTAAATATATATGTATATGTGTGTGTATGTGTGTGCGCGCACACACACACACACACACACACACACATGTGTGTGTGTGTGTGTGTGTTTGAAAATGGTGAACAATGTCAATGTGTCGATCCTTCACCATAGTTTTCCTCCATACATTAGGAATAAACTAAAGGCAATACCTCAAATCAAGATTTGATTGATATAACCCAATGGAATATGATACTAATGCAAGATATAGGGTTTAAAGGAGAGTCTTGAGTGGATTCCTTTATAGAAACTGAAATAAGCAGATCTAAGATAGAAAAAACCAAATAGAAATGGATAATGGATAAGGAATGAACACACCTAGGATTTAATTATTCATAGTCTTAACCTAACAATCATCAGAATCCAGTGACCTAGTACAGTTCCGGATTTAGGTCCCTGAGCTCTGAACTTGAATATGCAAAATGTCAGATGAGGAGTACAATTGAACTTCAATTAAACCCATGGGTACACAGTCAAATTTTGACAGTGTACCTGAGTCTCTGTACTCACAAATCTTTGAGATGTGGAGGTTGATGTTAGTCTGAGGGATCTGCCTTCATTGTAAATCTAATGAATACCTGTTCTTGCGAATCTGAAAAAAGGTGTGTGTGTGTGTGTTGTGTCTATATAGAATTTTGCCTCAGTCAACCCACCATTTTGGTGATTCCCACATCCACGAATAGCCGTTAGAAAGATGACAATGTGTTGTCTCGTGACTCTAGAGTATGTCCAGAATGCCAAATGAGCTAAGATGTAAAAGTAAATGCCTAGGATGTAAGAACCCTATGTGTGACAGAGTGAATCCTAGAATTTAAATGCAATATACCATGTCAATATGAAGTATCAAAGCTTAGATATGAAACATACGAGGAAATCATACCCACCCATGAGAGGAAAAAGTACTCTATCCATCTTCATGATCCTTTTGAAACTCTATGATAAGAATTGGAGAGAGATTGTGAATGCTTGAATACTTGATGGAGATTGATGTAGGAAACTCACATTTCAAAGAGATGTCACCAATTTGAATATTCCACCTTGAATTTGATTGTTTGTCAGATTAGGTCTTTCACCTTGCTATCAATTTTCATTATTTTGTTATGAGGTGTGAGGGTAGATTTTATAGTTATCATGCATCAAAATTAAGCCGACCGACACTAGATCTGGAATCAAACCACAAGTCTCCAATAGGTCCTTCCCTAAATCTAGTCACATTCTACTAGGGGTATAGTCAAACATTGACTGCACCCTCCAATGGTGTGTTGGAATTAATGGGAAGTAGTACTGAGAGGGGGGGTGAATCAGTACCTCTAAAACCTTTAGCACCTTACACAATTTATCATTAGTAATCATTCAATTCTGATTTACCAACCATTACTGTTATTATTTCTTATGCATCTAATGTTTGTTCACAATCTTTAATAGTTTACAATCATTCATAGAAACATTCATGAAATTGACAAACACATAACACAAGATATGGTATCGCAAAAAACTCCTGTTAGGAAGTAAAAACTGTGGTGGGGATGGCACCCACAAAACTTCACTATCTGCAGAATGGAAGGGAGTCAGTTAAGGCTTACAATTTGATCACTTTTGATGATCTACCCTATTAAGAGTATTGAGGTGGAGACCTATTAAGATATACTTTGTTAATAGCTTTAGCAACACTGATTTAAGTGTGCACTCAGTAATGAGATTTATGTTAGGACGGTTAAGCCCACCTTTCTTGAAATGATTTCATTAGTGTACTTCACTTGTTAGAATGAGTACAAATGTTGACACGATTTTATGCAATCTACCATTGTTGATTTACAGATCCATTAAATCCTTTACAATAATAATATCACCTTGAGTGATTGATGAATACCTTTTCTCTGCTTGTCGGTAGCCTCAGTTCTGTTCTTGAAAACTGATTTGATTCTGTTTGTGTTCTTGTGCATGAATTCTCTGTCTAGTCTTTAGTTTCTCTTCATGGCTACTATCTTCATTGAACAACAACAATTTTCAATGGATTGAGCACCTATTTATACAAGTATTGACCTATCTTGGAATTCATGATTTACAATGTTAACTCTCAGATCCAAGGTTTATAACTTGACCTTGATCTTTAGTTTGCATGTTTTAAAATAGTAAAACTAGTTAAAACAATAACAATTATACTGCTTCCTCCACACATAATGGATTTAAAAGCAAATCAAGAAGTTATAAATACAACTTCAGTGATTTATCTGACGTGGAAAGTCAGATCCATTTTTTGCGGTATGTAATTGACTGTAGGTTCTTGGTTGTCAGTTTGAACTTGCAGTCTGTCGGCATTCCTTGATTGAACTGTTCGTCAGGTTCCCTGTATCTGTCGGGTTCCTCTCTTTGTTGTACTGTCGAGTAGCACTGTTGTTACTCATGGAGTATCATTTACCTTTTTGTCATAGGGTAACACTTAACAATGTTTGTCGGGTAACTTTGGTATCAGATAGTGTTGTGCCCTATCTGTCGGTGTAGAGTAAACTGATGGTCCAGATCATGTTTTTCTCTAAATATACTAATGGAAAAATATAATGCCTTCAATCTCCCCCTTTGACATTAGTATCAAAAACTGATATGTGCATAAAGCTGAAATTATTACACCATGTTTATATTCTTGTCATAATATGACTCCCCCTTACTGTGTGCATCGATATAGTGTATGTATATGTACATGTATACTATTTATTCTCTCTGAGTGTACATTATTTCCCCTTTCTTCCACTATACATATGATTTCCTCCTTTAACTGAGGTGAGATACATATCAAATTCCCCCTTTCTTTGGTACTAATGACAAAAATGTACAACTTACAATATGCCAAATTTGTGACAAAAATGTGTAACTTACAATGTGTCAAATACATTAGAATGGATAATTTTGATATCTTCCATTAGTTTCTCCCAATGTTCTCTCAATTTTTCTAGGGCCATGTGTTACAACTCTAGTCTGGCATGCATATCATAAATGTTGTCTAGGACAGACATTTTAGGGGTGGCAATTAGAGTACTTGCATGTGTCATATTTTGTTGCAGGAGTGTAAGTGTCGGTAAGAGCTTAACTTGGAGCTCATTGACCTCATCTTTGTATTTCATCTTTGTAAACTGAATGTCCTTTCTCTGTTTCCTAGCCTGTATGATTTGTTGATTGTGCAATTTAAGTGCTTCTTCGGTGATGGCTAGATTTTGTGCACTTGACTGAAGATCAACATCTATTTTTACTATCTTTTCGGTATACTCCTTAGTGAGTTGATCTAAAGTGCACAATTTCTTGATTAAGGTAACAACTTCTGATAAAATTGGGTCAATTATACTTATCGCTTCAGATAGCTTGACCTTTTTCAATGCAACTTCATGGCTTATCTTTTATGCGAGTTTGAATTCATACTTTTGTTCAAGTCTCTCTTCTATTGTTTTCTTAGCATCTGTATTCTGAGATGTTATTGCATATATGAGTGTGACCAGTTGATCAATGATTGGAGTTTGTTGATCAATATTTATGTCTGGTACAATTTCTTGAAGTAAATTTCTTGCTACTTCCAGTACCTTGGCCTCTTTTGCCACTCTTTTCTGCTTGTCTTGAATGAATTTTCTCTCACATACCTTTGCATATTTAGTTAATGCTGTCGGATCCAATGTTCTTGGATTGCAGATTGGAATCTCAATAATTCCATCCAGAGTTACTAGATTTTTATCCTTTCCTTTCTTCTTCTTTGAGATTTGAAGGGATGCAGATGTATGAACTACCATAGCTAGTTCATTTGTTCGCTCTGAATTGCTTGGGGAAGGTTTTGTCGATGATGCATCTTGTGTTTTTTGCTCTATGGGCACCTGTCAGTTATGTGAAGATGTCTCTTCATTAACCTTGGGTGTTTTTGCAGAATGTGCTCCGGTTTTCTTTTCAATCTCATCCTTCTTTCCTTCTTCACCTTTCTCTGAAGGCTTGTCCCCTGTTTCCTTTTGAGTGTTTTCTTTAATCTGATCAGTAGATGCATTCTTCTGATCATCAGTTGTAGCTTGCTTTGCTATAGTATTTTTTGTTCCTTTGGCTTGTTCATCACTCTTGTCTTTGGGTGTGCTAGTTTCTTTCTCATTTGATCCCTCATTGCCCTCTAGTATGTTTATTTCCTTCATTAGGATAGGCATGTTACTTTGATTTGTTACTTGGGCTTTGTCAGTATTGGTGTCCTGCTCATCAGTTAGTGCCTTGTTAGCAGTGACATCCTCATCCTTTTGTATATTTTGTGTAGGGTCTTGCACATGTGGGTGCAGGATTGATGTGTCCTGCATTTGTTCATCAGCAATGTCAATTATCTTGCTATTTGATGTCTTCGGTACTTGATGGCTTTGTTGACCCTTAAGTGTGATAAATATCACATCATCTTTCTTCTTTGGATCATTGTTGGAATCATAACGAGTGATATCTTGGATATTATCATCCATGCCTGTATCTAAGTTAATAGGCTCATCATCACTCTCTTGATTGTCCAGAGAAATATGCTGAGGAGTTGCATTAATTGTCTCCTCCTCTCTACGAGGTGTGTTTGTGAGAAGTAATTGCTTCTCAACACTTGTTGATTCTGTCGGTAGATCTAGGAGATGTCTCCATTTGGTCTCTATCGTTGAATCCAGTTCTATAAACTTGCTCTCTAGTACTTTGTAAGCCCTTATTTTGGCTACAAATTTACTTGAGTGTTTCTTTAGTACTTCTTGTATTTCTTCAAATTTGGATTTCGGAGGCATCAGTCTTACAATAACTCTTTCTCTTGCTTCTCTTTATGTTTTCAAGGCATATGAGCACTTTTGGTATACCCTTTTACCTAGCTCTTCAAGTATTTGATTTACAAATTCAGCAGGGTTATACTTGTTTTTAATCATTGATTTTATGACTGCTTCATGTATTTTATTCTGATCCTCTGGATTCAGTGTATCCCACTGCCTTATATTTTTATCAGTCATTGTGCCATGGGTAGCAATTGATTTGGCAACTTCATCTACCATTTGGTTTATCAAGTTATTCTTTACTACATCTGGTTCATCATCTTTGGTGTCGTCCAAGTCAGCTTGTGTCATGACAAACCTTTTTCTCTTCTTTGGTGGTGTGGTTTTGACAAGTTGTTGTCTTGTTCTTTTTGTTGGCTGCTTCCTTATATAGGTCCTTACTTGACCTTTCTTAAGTGGTGTGGTATCGGTAGCAGTAGTTTGACTTTGTGTTCTTTGCTTTTTTACAGGAGGTGGAGATGGAGGTGTATTTGATTTCCTTTCTTCTAGTTCTTTGCAGATGTTGCCTTGTTCATCGGTTTCGTCCTGTTGATCCTAATCTTCTTCTGAGACTGATAGAATCTTCTTGAGATTCTTAATCATTTTATCTTTCTTGTTTATAGTCTTCTTGACTTCTAGGCCTATTTTTATCTTAGACTTGGCCTCTTCATATGTTCCAAACCTTGGTTGTTTATTATCAATGGGCTCATTGAGCAGTGCCTCAATTGCACTTGCAGCTAGATCAATATTGATCTCATAGTCTAATGGTGATAACCAAGCTGTTCTTGGTACAACTGGTTTGATATGTGTGAAGTCTGTGTCTGCCATGAAACATATCTCATCTTTGTGTTTTTCAACTAGTTGCTCAGGAATCCTAGTTCTTTCCATCATCTTTTCCTTGAACTCAAGGAAGTATACAGACATGACAGACTCAAAGAACTGTCTCCTAGTGACTTAATCAGTTCACTAATCTATTGAGGTACCGGTTTAGTAGAGTCCCATACAACTTTTCCTATTGAAGGAAAGTATTCTTGAAAATAGAAAAATATACTCAAGATGAGTGATCCAAATTTACATGTGTTGCTCTTTGCAGACCTGATTTTGATCATATTTTCATCAAGTTGTTTCAGTAGGATCTCACACAGATCCATCTGAATTCCTTTTGTTACAATCTTGTAAGTTGTGCTTACTACTGTTGTGGAAATGATGTTCATTCTGCTAGCCTGAAATTTTTTGTAACCAATAACACATGCACCAAATTTTAACTCTTCGTCAGTGATTGTGTTTACTTTGAGACCTTTGTTGTCTCCTTCTGCATTGGTGAGTTTTGTAACTTATTTCATGGATGGATGTTTGTGTGCCCTAGACTTGTTGGTTATCAGATAACCAGTGACAACATGAAGAACATCCTTTGTTATTTGCTTGGGTTGGTCTAGCCATAGTTTGTTGTCATGCATCCTGCTCAAGACTATCATAATCCATTCTGTCTTGAATTCCCTTGGGAAATGTAGGGCATTTATTAACCCATTGACCTCCAAGTGTTTGTGTTCTTCTTTCAGTTTTCCTTCAGCATCACATAGCTTCTTAAAAGCTTCATCCATTTCTAGATCACCTATCTCTGCAATTTTGCAGTGAGTGTAAGACCTAACGTCTTCTATGAGCAAAACCCTAGGCGGAATTTTTGAAAATGCACCAGCTTCATCGGGTTTCGATGCAATTTCTGGATAGATATTGTATTTAGGTTCTACACGTGTTGTTCTTGATTAGTTTCACCACATTCTTCTTTTCATTCTTCAACTTAGCAGTTCTTGATGCAGTTGCCATTATTTTCCAAGTACTTGGGGTTTTCTTGAAATTAGGGCTTTTCTTGAAAAAATAGTAACAAAAATATTTTGGTGTCTTTGGTACTTTGATTCAAAATGGTGATGAGGAATATGTACTCTATGTGTTGAATCAATCTGTAGACGCTTCTGCTTTCTGCTCTTTAAACGCTTTGATGTCACTCTGCTTTCTCTTCAAATCGCGGGTGAAAAATGAAGTTGTCTCGTCGACTATTTATAGACTTTTTGACCTAAGTCTTTGCAATAAATGCTCAACAACTTCGTCGAGACGAGAAGATGGGTTTCATCAGGAGGATGTTTCCAATCATCATTGGTGAAGATATGATGCTTTAGGGTATTTGCTTGACCACTTTGATTTTATCGACGGATATCAGTATTCTGTCACAACCACTTCTGAACTTTGCTTTCTTACCGACGGTCGTCGGGTTACACTAGCAGTTTACCATTTTTACTAGTTAACCGACAATTTCTGGTAAGTGTGAATAACTCATTATTGTGTTCATCGATGATTTTTGGTAAGTGTTTACCGACGGTGTTGCACACTTAAATTGGTAACAAGTATAGTAATATGCATCTTTGGTTTATGCAGATTTTGACTATCTATCAATTTATATAATGGAACTGATTCAAAATATAACTTGGTATAGTGCAGTTCCATACTTACTTGTTCAACTCAAGTGGGGTTAGTGGTGTCACCAGATGCATTGGATGAGGTGTCACTATTTGCATTACTTGGTCCAGCTTTATCATCGCTTGAAGCTTTTATCCACATTTTGTCTCTTGCCCTCCGAATATCTTCAATGGTGTTACCATTGGGATATGTGCTTGTTTCTATCAATCTGTCTTTGCAATCTTTCTTGAGATGACCAACTTTATGACAGTGTAAGCATGCCATTCCGGGGTTTGACCAGCCTCTAGACCTTTTGGTCCATGCTCTTATGCAGTTTGCAGCGATGTGACCATATCTACCACATGTTGTATAGTTTTTCCAAGTGTTGTAATCCCATACATATTGATTACCGATTCTTTTTGACTAATAAGGAACTTCTTTACCTTTTGGCTTCCATTCTTGCCTTTTCTTTTTCTAGCATTCTTTAGATGTGTGCCCATTCATCTTGCATGTAGGACAGTATTTGTCCATCTAGGTTTCCTTCTTTGGCTTTTCTATCTTGCTCTTTCATTCATAAGCCTTATGTCCTTTCTTGTTACATTTATAACAGAATCCTATGAATGAAGATGTAGATGTAGATGTAGATTTAGGAGTACCTTTCATTTTACCTTTGCATGTACTTGATGTGTGCCCTTGCCTTCCATAGTTCTTGCATGTTGGCTTTCTTGGTCTTGGATTTTTGTAGACATTCTTTGGATTTGATGATTCTCCATTTTCGGTGAAGCCTATACCGCTGTTATTGATGACTCTCTGTTGTCCCTCAAGAAAGTCATCCATTCTTTTATTGCTTTCTTCAGCCTTTCTGATAATCTTATTGTGCTATTGTTGAATTCTAACCTCATGCTTTAGCTTTTCATTTTCTTCTCTTAGTTCACCGATAATCTGTATTCTCTCAATGAGTTCCACATTTATTCTATTTGCTTCTTGAATCATAAGGATAATCTGATTTGTGAGATCATGGTGATGCTCAGTATGTCTTTGAATTTCCATTTCCTTTTCCTATAGTTTCTCTGAAATCTTCCTTCTATCATCAATAACAAGTGTTCTTTCTTTTTCAGCTTGTCTGGAAGAACTCATCACATCAATCATTCTTACCATCTGGGTCTCTTGACCCCTTTGTAGCATCTTTATTTGCTTTGTCAGATGTAGGTTGATCTCCTTTAGATTTGTGATGTTCTCTTTTGATGTATCTGATACATTACTTGCATTTGATCCTGAAGATTTAAAGAAGTCTGGAATCTCTTCTTCTTGATAGTCTATTTCATTGTTCCTGGTAGCCATACCTTTTCTTTCATCCAACAGCTCTCTC
>MU223121.1:568501-602072 GCA_018584345.1 Thuja plicata | reverse complement strand
GAGGCTTTGTCCTACAAAATATTGTAAGTGAAATGCCCATGTGGCTTTGCATATTGTAATTCTGAAAGTTTGTAATTCCACATTTGTGGAGATAATAAGAAGCCCATTTTTCTGTTCTTGCAAATTGCTGTTGTTTCTCTGTTTTGGTTATGTGTTTGTGGCATTAAGGGGAGCACCCTTCATCACATGTTGAGCTAAAATTGTAGCCAGGGCTTTAGAGGAAGTTGAAGTATATAAGAAGAAAGGTTTATATGGTTGAGCAGGTTGTAAAATAGGAGGATTTGCGAGGTATTATTTGAATTGGTCAAAGAATATCTTATAATCATCATTCAAAGAGAAAGTAGTATCTTTCTTTAACAAGGAACTAAAGGGAATTGTATGATTCACTAGATTTGAAACACATCTATGCTTACCTTGTATTTTTCCTTGAAAACTATGAAGTTGAGAGATATTTCGAGGGGGTGGCATATGTACTATAACGCCAATTTTTTTAGTGTCTACTTTGATACCTCTGTGAAATAATAAATCCAAGAAGCTTTCCCACTGTCAACACCAAAAGAACATTTTCAAGGATTCAAACACATATTTTATTTAAAAATTCATTTAAATATTTGTCTAAGAACAATAACATGATCCTTACGAGCAATTGATTTAGCAAGAATATCATCAACACAATCTTCTAATATTTTGTGAATCATGAAAGATAAGTGTCACAACCCTTTGATAAGTGGCACTTGCATTTTTTAATCCAAAAGGCATTACTACCTAGAAAAAGGTTCCCCAAGGAGTAATGAAAGTTGTCTTATATTGATCTTGATTATAACCAAAAAATCTATCCATAAAAGATAATAATGCAGGACTCGCCATAGAATCCACAATCATGTCGATGTTCGGGAGAGGGAAGTCATCTTTTAAAGAGGCTTTGTTTAGATCACACAATTTAGTGAACATACGTATTTTATTCTCACCTTTAGATACAACAACAATATTGGAGATATAGGGGGAATAATCAATAGAATTAATGAATCCAACATCCGATAGTTTTTCAATTTTTGCTTTGACTAGTAATGCTACTTTAGGATTAAATTTATGAAACTTTTGTTTAACTGACTTAGCATTAGGAAGAAGAGCAATGTTGTGTGTAACAATCTTGGGATCTATGTTGAACATATTAGAATAAGCCCAAGCAAAGATATCAGGAAATTCTAAAAGAAGAGAAGAAAACTCTTTTTGTTCCTCTTCATCCAAACATTTTATGATTTTGATGACTTTTTCCTTGTTATAGGGATCCATGGCTACATAAAGAGTTTCTGTAATTAATAGATTGATTTATTTAGGAAGATCCATAAGTAAAGGAAAGTATTGAGAATGATAATAAATTTGATCGTGTCCAAAATATGCTTCAATGTTCAAGCAATAAGGAAATCCCCTATTTTGATGGTAAGGAGGGAGATCGTCATATGCCCCCAAGAATTCAGCTAAAGCATCATCATTACTAAAGATTTCAATTTTTATTCCAACATCATAATCAATAAGGTCTGGATGGATGGGCTTTACTGATTGTGACGATATAACATTAACATTGGGAGTTATTTGTTTTAATTTCTTGTACAAATTAAATCCAAGGCCAAAGGATGATTCATCTCCTTCAACCCCTAGAGGTAATCAGATCCATTATTCATCTTTACCATATCCCTTTCCACTGAATCCTTGTTTTGTAAGCAAGTGATAACCATGACCATAATGAGAGGCCATGTCAAAGAAGGTCCATGGGGCCTCATAGGTCACTATGTCATAGCAATCAGGTTTTGTTGTTTCAAAGGATTCACTGGAAGAAGCAACAAAATTGTTACTTAACTCCTCGAAGAGGGGAGTGGGTGTAATAGACTATTGTTGAACTTGTGATGTTGTAGGTTTTGATTGTTAAGGTTTCCAATTGACAACTTTATATTCTCCAATGAAGGTTGGTGTAAAGTATAAGGAACCCTAGTCATCTTCTAATATGACAATAGGAGTAGGCTCATCCTTAGGCTGAGGAGGTTGTTGTCTTTTAGGAGGAGTAAGCTTAGTTTGTGGTTCAGTGTTCAAACAACTATTAGGCCTATCATCTTCTAGGAGAGTATACATTGAGTTATTGTAAAGAAACTTAACTTGGCAATGAATAATAGAAGGGATAACATGCATAGAATGTAACCAAGGCCGTCCCAAGACAAGATTATAATCAAGAGGTCTAGGCATGAAATGAATAGTTGTGGATAATGTAAATGGACCTACTATGATAGGTAATGTGATTATACCGAGTGTTTTATTAGCAACATTGTCAAAGCCACAGATAGGGATATAACCAGGCTTAATGGTAGAAGTGTCGGCATTGATTTTATTTAACATGTCAAGACTACAAACATTTAATCTAGAACCATTTTCAATTAATGTTTTGCATATTGATCATATCATTTATTTTAATTGCAACCATAAGAGCATCATATTGGCCTTGGAATTCTTTAGAGGGAAAATCATCTTGAGTAAAGACAATTTGAGCTGGAGGAGTGGTTTGCATACACTCTAAGAAGGAATTGATATTTTTAGATGAAGTTTGAGGAGTGGGAAGAGTTTCCAAAGCTCTTTGTAAGGCTTCATGATAGAGTGGAGATGTTTGAAGAAGTTCCCAAAGGGAAATCTTGGCAGGGGTAGCACGTAATTGTTCTACCAAATCATAATCTTTTCCAAGGTTAGGAGAAAAATGAGGTACTTGCAAAATCATGGGTTGAGAAGGTGGGAGAGAAGTAGGGATAACTAGGTTAGTAGGTTGAGGATTATTCCTTGTGTGATAAGTATGTACCACAACATGATAGTGTTTAAATAATTCCAAAGGATTTGTAGGTTTTCCTTTGACAGTCACAATTGGTTTGTTTGGAGTTGGAGGAGATTGATTATATCCTCAAATTGTAACCAAAGGTTTATTTTGAGGATAACCTTTGACGATGATGATGGCCATTTTAAGATTATTTGGTTGAACACATCCTTTAACAATTATTTTAGGTTGATCAACATCATCAATATGGCAAATGAAGCTACTCAAAGGGAGTACACTAAGGAGCTTTTGGCAAAAGGTCTTCTTGGGAGATGTAGAGGAAGACTTATGAGAGATTAAATCATCAGGGGCTTCATCTAACATGTCAAACTCTTTGCTACTAAACACCTCATTGAGGGTACTAACATTATAACAAGTAATGGAATCAAAAGCACTAAACTCTTGAACAAAGAAATCTGACATATTTAAATCAACTACTTATGCCAAAAAAAACTTTTTGTATTTTGTTTCATGCAAAAGTATGACTGCAATGTAACTAAAAAGAGACAATTATTTATTATTTTTTATGATTAATAAAATACTCAAAACTCAAGCTAACTATGTGCATGAAAAGGAAATTCTCGCAAAGTGAAGTATTATAACACATGAAAAGAAGGACATGCATGAAAGATACAGGTTCACCAAAATGTATGGTGGAAAACGGTGAACAATGTCAATGTGTAGATCATTCACCATGGGTTTCCTCCATACATTTGGAATAGACTCAAGGAAATACCTCAAATCAAGATTCGATTGATCTAACCCAATGTAATAGGATACCAATGCAAGATCTAGGGTTTGAAGGAGAGTCTTGAGTTGATTCCTTTATAGAAACTGAAATATGCAGATCTGAGATAGAAAAGACCAAATAGAAATGGATAATGGATAAGGAATGAACACACCTAGGATTGAATTGCTCATAGTCTGAACCTGACAATCGCTAGAATCCAGTGACTTGGTACAACTCTGGATCTGGGTCCCTAGGCTCTGAACCTAAATCTGCAAAATGTATGATGAGGGTAGAGTTGAACTTTGACTGCACTCCTAATTTAAACTATGTACACGAGTCTCTATACCCGCAAATATCTGAGAAAGGGAGGTTGATGCCAGTCTGATGGTTTTGCCTTTACTGTAAATTTGATGAATACCTATTCCTACAGATCTGAAAAGAGGTGTGTGTGTTGTGGCTATATAGGAGTTTGCCTTAGTCAACCCCCTATTTTGGTGATTCCCACCTGCATGCATAATCGTTGGAAAGATGAGAATGTGTTGTGCTCGTGACTCTAAAGTATGTCTAGAATGCTAAATGAGTTAAGATGCAGAAGTAAATTCCTAGGATGCAAGAACCCTATGTGTGATAGAGTGAATCCTATAATGTAAATAGAAGAGACCATATAAATATGAAGTATCAAAGCTTAGATCTCAAACATACAAGGAAATAATACCTAAGCACGAGAGAAAAAGTACTCCTAGCCATCTTCGTGATCCTTTTGAAACTTCATGCTAAGAATTGGAGAGAGATTGAAAATGCTTTGAGACTTGATAGAGATTGATGTAGGAAACTCACACTTTAAAGAGATGTCTCCAATTTGAAGCTTCCACATTGCAATTGATTATTTTTCAGATTGGATCTTTCACCTTGTTATCAATTTTCATTCTCTTGTTATGAGGTGTGGGGATATATTTTATAGTTATCTTGCATCAAAATTAAGTTGCTTGACACAGGATCCAGAATCAAACCACAAGTCTATGATAGGTCCTGCCCTAAATATGGACACATTCCATCAGGGGTATAGTCAAACTTTGACTGTACCCCCTCAAAATGTTTGCATTTTGATTGGTGGAAAATGTCGGGGAGAGATTGTGAGATTTGGGGCATCACCCAATTCTGATGAAAGGTTTGATCTAGTAACAAAATGAATTTTGTAATTGGAAGAAAATATGGGAGGATGCTTAGGAATAAGATCCAACCTCGATTTTGCACACATCAGGGAGAATTAGGAAAGATTTAGGGAGATTTAGGGAAGTTTAGGGGACCCACATTTGAATTAGGGACCACAAAGTGTGATTATGAACCTGTAATGCAATCTATAATGAAAATACAGTAAAGTAGGTGCTAAAAAATCATTAAATTATAGAGAATATTAGGTTCTTATAATTTAGGATGACACACACACACACACACACACACACACACACACACTAGAATCAATAATTTTATAGTTCATGAAATCAACAATATTTAAATCTTTTGAATTTACCTGCCATTTTAGGTTTGGAAATTAATTTTCCTCTAGGCATTTTCTATCAAAGCCAATATGAACTCAAAAAAGTTCTTTTATTTAGATCTCTGCTAGCGTATATTCTTCAAGAAGATAGAACATCATATGTCAAACTCTTAGTTAGGTAACAACTTTTTTGTTATATATCTTATGTCTCTCATTTTCCTACAATACTTACAATCAATTAACAAAATTAACTTTAATCATTATGTTTTTGATTCTACCTTTTTTCAGATGTCTTTTTTTACAAGGTCCTTCTCAAATCATAGCAAAAAATAAAAAGGTATAAACTACATCCATGCTTTAATGTCTATTTCACATATTTCTTTTTGTACAATGCAAGCCCACAATGTTTGGGTTATTATAACATTTCAAGAGTATAAGCAACAAGTCTCTAGACTGACACATTTTCGCTTTTGCAAATCTTTGAACATTACGTATAAGCATATCAAGCATAAATTAATTATTATTCCCAACAAGTTTCGGCTACAAAATAAACATAACACAATTTATTTTGTAACCTATCTTTCTCCACACTAATGGTCATCTCAAATACACAATTCTTATTATACACTATGCACTTATGTCTCCTATGCATGTGATTGTTTTAACTTGAGCATCTAATACTATTGTTCATCGAATTCTCAAACGGTCACACTAGTCCACTCTACACACAATAAACAACAAATGGAACATGCTAACAAATACATTGTCAAACTTCAAAACAACAAGGTTTTCTGCAAAAATAAATATTTTATCTTCTCTACTTTTTTGAATGGGAAAACTAAAAATTGTTAGTATCCTTTTATTTTGCAGGATTAAATTCTACAAGCTAAAGTTTTTAGCGCTAACGCCTTTTTCAAAATAACAACATCATTACATAGTTTGCACTTTTTTTTTTTAATAGTTCTATTTGTAATGAAACTTTCCCAAATGATCCAAGCAACTCTCTGCTACAACTTTAGTTTCAACTAAAAGCTACAATGAGAAAGCTTTTGCAGAACCTCTCTGCTTTTTTCCCAAGTTGCTCACTTGTAACTATGAAACTTAAATTTCATCTATATCTTCTATTTTTCTAGTGTCAAAATCTTCAAATTCCTCAATATATTATGTATGGTGTCATTCGCTTCCAAAAAAACAATATTGCTACATTGTTTACTTTCTAAACCCTTCTCTCACATCTTCATACTCATGTAAATCCCCAGCAACAAACTCTTCTCTTTCAATCATCACAACATACTTTGTAGATCAGGATCATTGTTTTGTGATAACTACAACTTTTCAGTTAGGCTTACCTGTAAATATTGTATTGTACATTCAAAATCAATGTATATAGTACTTTTATCTAATTTCTAGAGACACATGCTCTCAAAAACAAATTCTCTATGAGCACAAATATCACTTTTACTATTCACCTCTATGTTTTAACCAAATGTTGGATACAATCTAAACATGTAATCATCTATTACATAAAGAGTTGTTTTCTTTGTACTTGATATTATTTTGATACAATAGTTTAAAGTTCTCCATCACAGAAGGCCAAAATAGCTCTAGTTTTTCGTTCTCTTTTAATTTTAACATTATTTACATATTTTATTCAAGTAAATTATAAAGTGTCGAGAGATTATGAAACTTTTTGTAATATATTCCTTTGTTACTAAAACTACATTGTATTTATTGTTTAAAATATTTATACGCTTATTATGCTCTCACTTCTCTTTTACTTATTTATGCACTCTTCTTTTTCTACTATAAGAAGAATTACTTGTTTCGACTCTTACGAGTTTCCACAAATATAGATTTCAAATTGATCAATCTATATCTTCCATAAACATTTATGTTTCTTTGCAATTTAAAGTACACTCTATTAAAAATTAGGAGTTGAAAGCTTTAACATATCTCTTATTGAACTTATTAACAATAATTTCTTCCAACACATAAATGACTACATCAATCACGAGACAAAGCATTCTTGTGCACAATATTCACACACAAAGACAATTTAACCTACAATTTAAATATCTTTAAAGCAATCATTGCCTGACAATAATATTATAGTTAAATCTAAACATTTTTAATCATACATGAACAAATTAACCTTTTACCACTCAAGTTTAAAAAATAATTAAATTTAGATATTCAAAGAATTCTATTTTTCTACTTCACCATTTCTGAATGCCACATACCATTATGACTGAATCTAAAAACACATACACGTTTATAATCTTACCTCTTCTTTTTACTATTTTCTACTAGATTTATCTTTACAATTATGGTCTTACTTCTCTTATACTTATTTATGCACTCTTCTTTTCCTACTATAACAAAAAATACTTGTTTCAATTCTTACGAGTATCTGCATACGCACATTTGAAAATGATTGATCTATACCTTTTATAAAGCTTTATGTTTATTTGCAATTTAAAGAACTATATGTTAAAAATCTACACCATTCCAATTTAACAACAAAAAATTAGAGCTCTACCAACTTCAAAGTTACAAATACATCTATATACTTATTACTTTTACACACAAAGACAACTAAATCTACAATTTTAATGTCTGTAAAGGAAGCATGGCTTAATTATAAATGCTACTATGTCCTTTATTATGAAATGTTATGAAGTCTAATATTTTCTACCTTTTTAATTGTGCTATCCTTCATAGAGTACCTTGAAACCATTTGTTAATTTCTATACAAAACTTAACAATTCTAAATTATAAATCCTAACAACTAACTTATTACTACACACTTCACCCCATACATAAAAAACAAGATAGACGAATACACAAAATATTGCTTTGCATCTCTATTTATATTAATTCATTTCAAACAACAATTTTTTTCACCATCTTCCAATTTAAAATAAACAACATATTTAACACACACTATCCTATTATATTCAAAAGCAAAAAAATGAAACAATTTAGATTTCAAATGTTCTATAATTCTTCATATACTATACAGTTCACATACAATGTTCCATGACCTTTACATACTCTATTAAAATACTACAACAAATTTATAAACATTTTCTTTTCCATACAACTTTATCATTTTGTTCTCGATTTCACACCACTACAAATTAATCTTCCTCCCCTCAACATAACATTTCATCATACTCCTCTCACAACATTTCAACCATTCCTTTAAATTGCAACCTATTATAACTGCTAAAACTAAATAACTCAATTATAAGTCAAGGTACTTTGACTATTATAATTCTTTATTTTACAACAAACACAAAAGCCAACCACAACAAATTCTACCTATATCAAATCAAGAATAACAAATTCAACTTCCTTACTACCAAAAATCTCAACCCATACATTAATTACTACATACACTAACACACAAAACATTACTATGAAAAACTCCATCCCATACATCAATCACTACATAGATGAACATACAAAAAAAGACTATACACTTGTATTAAAATTACTTCATTTATAAATAATACAAAATATGTCATGTTCGCAAAGCCTAAAAATTCTACAAAGTTCACACACAATATTCTATCACCTTTACACACTCCAAATTAAACTTCTACACACAAACATGTTTAATGTACAATCTATCATTAAAAAATGCAAATCAAAGGCAAATATTTGCACCCGTTTCAATATTTATACATTGTCTAAAAATAAATAGACTATATAACTGACATTCGCCATATTTTGCACCTTTCCCCTCCTCCATCTTATAACCTCATCCCCTGCACCTCTATTACTCTCACCAACAAACTAGACAAACTTATGACAGGAACATGACGCTTTGCTACCCTTGTTTAAAAACCCGTATCAATATTTATATGTCGTCTAAAAATAAATAGACTATATAATTGACATTCGCCATATTTTACACCTTTCTCCTCCTCCATCTTATAACCTCATCACCTGCACCTCTATTACTCTCACCAACAAACTAGACAAACTTACTAATGACAAGAACATGAAACTTATGAATGACAAGAACATGACACTTTGCTGCCCTTGTTTAATTATTGTACTTATTTAATCAACTTAAATATATTTTTTTTATGTCCCTTGTTTAATTATTGTACTTATTTAATCAACTTAAATAATTTTATGTATATAATTTATCCCTACTCACCGTGGTGAGAACGTGATCTTCTAGCCCGGATGAAAATGAACCCCTTTACAAGTAGACCCGAAGCGTCTGGTTCCTTTGAATGGGACCCAAACAAGATGATTTGCCCGTCATGTCCTTCGAGAATCTCTAACATCATACACAACAATAATGCACTATAAAGAACGTTTATAAAACGATTATTTTTCCCAACAAAATGACCAAAAAAAAGCAGGGGATATTCATCGACCATAAAGCAATTCCCGTGAGTGAGACCGGTTGCAGATATTATTCTCGGAGCCCTAAAAACCCTAAAGCCCCCAAAACGGGGGTCAAGGGAAAACTAACAGCAATAAATCCATAATTAACAGATTAGTGCTTTAACATTGTATTTATCCTAAGAAGAGGTATCTCGCCATCGTCGTCAATAACTAGTATTCTTATTCCTGATTTTTCACTTTCGTCTGCTTGACAAAGGAATAATAACAGTGTACAGCAGCAGTGCGGAAGTGCGGAAGTAGGATCATTATTATTGTATCAACATTTTGTGTTCAGGTTAGATCTGAAGATGGGAAGAGGCAAATTTAAGGGCAAGCCCACCGGGCGCAGACATTTCTCTACCCCTGAAGAATTGAGTAAGTTTCAGTCCCCCACTTCCTTCACAATTCTGTTTTTTTTTTCCGTTGTTAGGGATTTTTAGTAAGTGGATTTTACTCTGAAAAAATGAATTTGAAAGAGAAATACTATTTTTGTAGTTGGATTACTATTTAGTAAGGTTTCCTTTCAAGCGATCCTTTTTTTTGTACGAACTACTATTTTTGTGATTTTTATTAGGTTAATTGAGGGTTGTATAGAGGTCACTGCCCAAAGGATGACCTACTCTCGTGTCTTCTTTTTGAGTGTTATGACCACTCTTGTATTTTTTTGCGTATTTCATTTTTTGTTTTTAACCGATTAGATCAGAAATCTAAAATAGTGGCTTCGTCAAGTCTTGTACCAACACTAAGACAAGTATAACACGGACCATTGCAAACAATAAGCAACCTACGTTCGAGATTTGGGTTACTATAATCAACTATTAAACATTATAATTGTGGAAGCCGCAAAACTGGCCTAATCCACCTAACCTGGGAAAACAGCAGCATATCAGGTTACCTCAACTTTACTGAATTAAACATCACTCTTCCTGAGGGTTGTATAGAGGTCACTGCCCAAAGGATGACCTACTCTCGTGTCTTCTTTTTGAGTGTTATGACCACTCTTGTATTTTTTTGCGTATTTCATTTTTTGTTTTTAACCGATTAGATCAGAAATCTAAAATAGTGGCTTCGTCAAGTCTTGTACCAACACTAAGACAAGTATAACACGGACCATTGCAAACAATAAGCAACCTACGTTCGAGATTTGGGTTACTATAATCAACTATTAAACATTATAATTGTGGAAGCCGCAAAAGTGGCCTAATCCACCTAATCTGGGAAAACAGTAGCATATCAGGTTACCTCAACTTTACTGAATTAAACATCACTCTTCCTGAAACCTCACTAAATGAATTGTAATAAACTACTGAAAAGATACCACGGTAGGGAAACATGCTAAAGTTTTCCAAGCCGGCTTATTTTGGAAGACAGCAGGGAGTTGGCGTAAGAAACCCTATCCATTGAACTGTAATTAACTGCTTAAAATATAGATCAGAGAATGATACGTTAGAAGCCCCATCGCATTGGTTCTAGACTTTAGCATCCCTCTTCTTAAAACCCTACCAAGGAAACTTTAAGTAATTACAAAAGAGATATAGTAGAGTAGCAGATTTAGTTAGCTATTTTGGTAGGACATCAGTGTGCCAGGTATAAGCTCCATCTTCACAATGAGAGATTGGCATTGCTTTTCTTGAAACACTATTAAGCCCACTGTAGTTAATTACTAAAAAGACAGAGAAGAGAATGATGTACTATGGGCCTGAGTTAGCTTGCTTGGAAATACAACATTATCTTCGTTTAGTCCCATTGCAGCACGTTTGGCTTCTTGGTTTAGTTCCATTGAGAACCTCTTTAATCTTCAAATTGTCATGCAGCATGAACCTCTACAATGCATGTCTGATATTATGTTTTGCTGCTGGTGCTATATTGAGTGATGGTTACAGGGGTTTAACCATTTCTGAAAACCTTGAGGGCAGTTGCATTAGTCACTGAAGTAGTGTTAAAAAATGAAGGGCAAAGGCAGCAATGTCTTGTGGGGCAACCATTGCAGCTTGATACCAATTCAGTGCGGAAGGGCATTTGAAGAAATACCGATGACCATTTCTGGAAAATTACTCTGGCAAATTCACACGACCTGGGTCTTCAGTTACTTAAGCATTCTTAGTAAGGAAGATCAAAGGCAGGGAAGTCTTGTCAGAGGGGCTCTACAACATGAAAACAATTTCCTGCAGAAGAGGTATTGGAAGCAATACCAGCTGATGGTTTGAGGGTTTGACTGTTTTTGGATAACCATGAGGGCAATTTACAGGACCTGTGGATTCAGGCACTTCACCAATCTTAGAACTGAAGGCCAAAGGAAGGGGAGTCTTGTGGGGTGGGTGTAGCAGCTTGATAATGTTTTCCTGCATAAGAAGCAATGGAAGAAATATCATCATCATTGTCATTATCAATTAAGTGTTCTCCTGTTTGACTAATTCTTACATTAGTTGAGTCCCCACTGTTCTTGTATCTTGACCACTATCATGCAGCCAGTGTGGTTGCTTGCTTGCCCTTTTCCTTTCTTAGGATTGATTCCATAGTAAGGGAAGGAGTTCAAGTCAATCGATGCACTACTTTTTGCTCCTGTTCTCCCCTCTTCTTGTTACAGATTGTTTCACTGTATGGATATGGATTGGTGTCATCAGGCATTTGCTTATGTATATAATTTTATTTACGTGTAATTATTTTTGAACTTTGTAGAGTGCAGCACTGAGAGTGTGTGCTGTCTTGCTGCTTGATTTTGGTGCAGTGGAGGCTTTGGGCTTGAGCCTGGTTTTCACACTTTAATTCAGCACAACCTTTGACATGTCCCATGCCACATTTTCCAAGTTATAGGATGATTTATTGGAGGGGCTATCATCTTATTCTAAAAACAATCTCTCTAGAAAGAATGCATTGCTGGTCACTATTGGAGGCTTGGAAATTAATTTCTTTGTTGAAATTACTGCTCACTCTTTGATATAAGCAATATTTTATCCCTTTTGCAAACAATTTTCAGTTGGCCTACCAGAAGCCTTGATTCCATGCTTGTTAATTGCACACAAGTGGGCTTTTACCTGACTGTAGGAGCTCATATCCTTCTTTTAACATTTATTATAGTGCCACAGATAACTGCCATCCCAACAAGCTGCTCAATGTTGTTAGTGTCTCTAAAGTGGTGAAAACTGGTCAAATTTGAAAGCTTTCGCCAACCTTGGGCACCCAGGGCTAGTACTCGCAGTCTTTCTAGACTATTGCCATAACCACATGTTCTTAAATAAACAAATATCTGAAAAGAAAACAATAATGTAACTTTAGGCTGCCATTATAATTTATTTGTTAAAAAATGAGCAAGGTATTAGAAAAGAATGAGAAACCTTTTTAAAAGAAATCTCTTGTGAAGCTTGGAAAGAATTGTGAAAAAAGTTAAAACCTACAAAGACAAAAATGGCCTTGCCTTGAATAATATTCTCATTGATCTTCCTATAATCTATTTAACACTTGTTAATGCATAGTAATGGTGAGGGTACAATATTTGAATAGAAAGAAAGCTTGCATCTTTGAGCAATGAAGTAGAATTTTGGTGAGTGAGAAATGAGAGTTACGCATGCATTAATGCTTTTGTTTTGTGTATTGTCAGTGACTACTTTTAGGTTCTTATCAATTTTAATTTGTTTAAATCACCTATTTTGGGGAACACAATGGGTTTGCACAAGGTCCAGCCCCAGCTAGAACACTGCCAAACCCAGGCTTGACCTGGACCAGGATCAGTACCCAACCCAAACTGTTTTGTTTTCAGCAGGGGCTCTGTGTGAATTTGGCTTTACAGTTCATAGACCCTCAAATTTATCTAGCAGTTTCCGCACTTGCTAATTTGAATTCTAAAGAACATTTTTAGGTTCCTGTGTGGGACTTTGCGCTCTCTAATCAATCCTACCTGTGACTTTACAAACTTGATCCAGCAGATGGCTTGGTCTGACATAAAACTAGTTTTATGGCTGGAGATAATTTGGTACTTTTTGAAGAGCACACAGGAAATACTGAATGTGGGGGGGGGGGGGGGGTGTGAATCAGTATTACAGTTTTTTTATACTTTTAAAAACATGAAATCTTAAAGAGAGCAGCCATCAAGGCATTAACACCAGATTTCTGGTGGAAAACTCTTTCGGGTAAAAAAGCATGGCGTAAAAAGCTTTCATTTACCAAAATGGGCACCAACCCAGATTACAAAGGTGAGCACCAACCCACAGAGAGCACCAACCCTCTTCGAAGCACCAACTCTGACCAGCTGAGGCGTCAACCTCTAAATAAAACTCAGTGAAATTAGTCACAATAACAATCTTGGAAATGATAGATTTTTTTAAACATCAGGCTCAACTGCATTGATATATTTTCTCCTGCAATACTAAGACCAGATTATCACACCCCACACCTATGAAACACAGACTCTTAAAAATACTAGTCAGCAATGTTTTTTAATCTCACAACCACTTAATACACCTCTTTACTAAAAAATTATTCCATCAAAACCAGCACTGCTCACCTAAGTCTGGCATCTCCATTTCTTTTTAATCATATATTCTTTGATGTATCGGACCCTATCCTATTTCAGTCACATCTTATTTACGCGGTTATAGTCCCATTTTTAATATTACTTTTCACTACATAACATCACCTTCTTCTGCTCGACTCATAAAAATCACAACTCCTTCACAACCAGCACGCACGACTCTACAGATACGCACATTAAGCATCAAAGATATGAGTTGATAACACAGTTGCATTGCTACCTGTTTTGAAACGACATCTACTACTCAAAGACATCACACAGCGCTAAGAATTCCAAAGGCAGCAGCTAAAATACAAGAACTCGACACCTAGCTATTTTTAAAAACACATGACTTCCCCATTTCTTCACAAACACCCAGCCAAAAGTAATCGCACCAATCTCTTTTTTTTTTACACGACACCTCCAACCCGATTATAACGTACAATACCTTCAATAAAATCGAATTGCGCAGCACACATTGAAAGAAAAAACGCCCAGTCATTAAATTAAACACCGTTTATATTTAACCAGAAACACTGCCCAGGCTCCAATAGATAAGTAACACACAACTTCCTTTTTACAATACAAACTTGATACCCTTTCTTTATGCACGCCACAATATTAGTTTGCAGCCACAATTTTAAATTCAAAATGCAGCACTTATGATAACTCCCAGCCTCCAATGCATGAGACCGTGCCTCAACTTAATTTACATCACCTTTTCAAAACACGGCATAATAAATTTCATTCAAATGCCCAGTCACCAAAGATTTTATTTTTAATCCCACGCGTTACAAAAACCACTGCCAAATAGTCGACTTATGAAAATCAAAGGATGACTTTGCTTCACTTGCTTTGAAAGGAGGTGAGGTGCAATCATCCTCGACTCTACTGCATTGTTGCTATGCCATGACCACAATCCAGTAGAGCTAGATTGAGCTTATGTAGTTTTATATATCGTTGCCTCTGGTTTGCTAATTGTTGGTCCTCAAAGATTGACAAAGACAATACATTGCATTTGAAGTAAAATTGCCAACTCTATGTGATACATCTTTCAAAGGGCCTTCGTCAACACAACGAGGCACTCCTTTGACCCTTAGTGGATAATACTATTTGGGGTTTAGAGTATATAGTCTGCTGTTTAAAGTTGGGTATTAATATTGTTGCATTAAAACACCACATTACGATTGATATGCTTCTCATATGATTCCAAATTAGGATCCTTGCTAACTTGCTTGATCTATCCAAGCATGCTATTAAATGTCTTGTATATCTCTTCAGGACTAGGAGAGTTTGCATTGCACATCTAATGATCCACACAATAAGTGAGATGGAGGAGCAAATGTTTTCACAACCAACATTAAAAAAAATAATAAGACTTAAATGATAGGCTAATCGCTAACACAAAAAATAACAATAGTTTGCAAGTCAAAAACTTTAGCAAATTAATAATTTAATATTATAAAAATTAAATGCAGAAATCTCTTACCTGAGTGTAGAGCACAAGTCATAATCAAGGATTGTTTGCTTCACAATTTTTTGTAAGTTGTGTTTGCCTCTAACCATCTACCCGCTTTGGATTGACCATCATTAACTATAGAGGTTCCTACATGTCAAGCATCTTCTCTACATATCCGGTTGGCATGGGCTTGAGGATTCCCTTTCTTAGAAAAATTCAATGTAGAGCAAGTGAGATGTGGTGGTTGCAAATGAGCATCCTTATCTCACTTGCTTTGGCCACCAATAGTTTCACCCAATCTGTTTTCTCTATGCTTTTCAACACATTTTTTAGTCTACAAACTTAAGATGGGATCCAAAAAATAACCACCATCCTCTTTTCATCTTAGCAATCTTACATAGATGTGTTGAATTGGTGACCATTTGTGCAACATTTGAGGCTTCACTCTCCTCTATGACATTGTTAAAAAAATGAAAATGGAAGTTTTCAATCCCGTGCTTCCCTAAACAATCAATTGCTCTTCAGAAAACATGAGCCAACTAATGTGTGGCCAATGTCTAATATCAGTCCACGCATCCATGATGTTAAAGCAGGCTGTCCTTTTCCAAGTTTGCATCATGACCTCCATCTAGGAGGCTGGTGCATTGTAGGGTTGTATGAGGGACCAACGGCATTTATATCTTTTATTTTAAATGGGGAGATCAAGCCGCATGAAATGGAATGGCACAAGCAAAGAAAACATTGGCAACCAAAGATTTTGCAATTTTCTCTGACCTTTCACTCTTCTCACTCTTTCCTCTTCTAGAAACCTCACCACTAGTGACCATGGATGGCATAGGAGATTCTATATATTCAACTATTATACCTGTAAATTTTGCTTCACTATCCATAACTGATCTATTTACCCTTGCCTTCTCAGCATGGTAAATATTTGAACAAACCTTAACCCACTGTCTTGTTAAACCCAAATGGTGACTAGATACTGCAGTGTAGCTCCATCTCCCTTCAAAATTTTGTTTGTACAAATGACACAGCCAGACTCTGGTTCTCTCCTAAATTTTCCTTTTAATCTTTATGTAAAGCGATTATAGGTTGTAGAAGAGTTTTAGAGTTATATGAGGTCTTAAGAGGACGGAAGTTAAATAGGTTGTGTGGCTGGCCCACTTCACCCACAACACTCTCCCAACATGATGAATGCTATCCTAAATGAAACTCTTATTTTTTCGGTGCAAATAGTTTCATGTTAACTACATCTCGCTACTGTTTATGTTGTTTTGTGAGAAAAATAGAGCACAGAATTGCAAACTTAGAAAGAAAACAGAAATAAAAATAAAAAAACCATCTTATGCCCTTAAGTTTTCAGTTTTCAACTCTTTTAGTTTTGAAAGTTTTAAAAAAATTCTAAAAAACTAACAGTTAGATCTGCTGCTGCTTCTCTTTAACAAGATACTACCTGTTGAAAGGTGGAATAGTAGGTGTCTTATGCAATATTAAGCCTCTGGAGTCAGCCTTAAACATTACGGTTGCTGCTGCAACAGTAAATAGTATGGGGCAAACTGTCTGCTCATGTTGCACAATCATCCAATTCAATATGGTTGGTTTATTGATGCTTTCAGGGTTTTGAAAGGGGTGACGTCTCTTATTTTTTAGGCATTTCCCCAACCCTACTTTCTGAAGTGGAATGCCTTTTGGGGCATTTCTAGATGGGGATGGCTGGCTGTCCCCATATGTCTTCAGATGTTTCTGGTCAGCCTTGACAAATAAGGGACACCCCGGGGATTTTTTTAATGTGTTCTCATGTGCCCAGAATGTCTTGGGTATGGAGACAAAAAGTCCAGGGATGCATCCCTGGAACATAATATTTTCATTCATGCACAATCTTCTTAGAAATTTGTAAAAAAATCTTGTTATGCAGTTTTTACTGTAACTAATTGTTGGATATTGATTGAGTCCATTAGAGATAGGGGTGGTAAAAGTTGGATTGTTGAAACTAGGTGCTTTAGAAAGCAGTCGAAGCTTGTATTCTTATTGTTGTCAACTTTTCTCATGTCAGTTTTTGTTTGATGATGTGTACCATGACTTTTTTATTTGTATAGTATATTGTGTGTTCCATTTTTTGCCAGTCACGGAGCAGTTAAGTTCTTGTTGATAAATCTGTTATTGAATTGGCAAGAGAATGGGTTGTTTCTAGGTATGAGTTGTGGACCAGTGACACTGGCACAACATGCCCTCTGGCACCATGCGAAACACTTTTGACCCAGAGCTATGAACCGGTGAGGTCACAAACAGGGGACCTCATCCGCAGTTATCAATGCTAAGGCTCAAACCTGCGAGCACATTGGATCAGAAATGGCACAAGTCTGTGATCACAATGGCCCCATGGGGGTTTGAACCTTGGTGGTCACAAGACTCACACTAACACCACCACCACCACCACCACCACTTATCCAACACACTATGGGATGAGCCCTGATTTACATTCTTAGATTTAAGTAAATGAACAAATTTTTATTTATTTTAATATATATTAATTTATTCATATTGTTTATTTAATTGGTATTGTATCTGTATTTGTAATATTTATGGTAGTTCTAATTAGTATATGTATGATATGTTGTATTCTGAAGTTAATGCCTATTTTTATGGCTGCAAATATGTATATAGCTATGAATTTTATTTGCTTTTTCTATTGGTGTACCCTTAATGCACCCAGCCCCCAAATTATTTGCCGTATCAGCATACTGTTCTTACATATCCATGCCTTTGCCTGATTCTGATTTGGCAACTTAGGTATTATTGTGGGCCATACTATATAGTTAAGCTTTCTTAACATAAAAATACTAATAATTTAATTAGTTAAGGCATTGTGTAATCAAATTGCTTCTTTGGATTGTTCAGAGAACCTATAACAGGCATCATAGATATGTTTCGGTGAATGCTTCAAGATTGTATCACTGATTAGAGAGTGAGAATCTAATTTAGTTTTGTATTAAATATTGTCAAATTTTCAGCTTGATTATCTTGATATTCATTCACTATTTGTTTACACGTGCAGGTGCTGGTACCTCCTCAAAACCCAGGAGTTTTAGACAGGTAATGTTTCACTCTTTTTTATTTGGACTTGCATTGGAATAATATTTCTTCTTATTTCTAGGTTATAATTTGTTGTTGTGATGCTCACATTCAGTTTCTGAGCATGGTGACCTATTGGAATGCTTATATTTATTTAATATTTTACACTGATAATCTCAGACACATGGCAGGTGCTAAAGTATGAAGAGATATGTTCTTATGTTATTCTTTTTGATTTACAATTCATGAATTTGATATTTTACAGACACAATCACACAGGCAGACCCATGTATTTGCTTAGACCCCGTGGTAGGTCCTAAGGGCTTGAAGTAAGGAGAAATTTTGTTTCTTAGTTTTGTGACTATTGTAGTGTCACAATATCAAGCAAGATTCTGTTTGCACTACTCACCACTCTTGATTGACATTTTTGTTGTTGTGTGTTTGTTCTCTTTTAGAGTCTTGATTTCTTGCACCTCAGAATTTCTTGATATTGTGGTTTACCATTATGTGAAAAGATCAAAAGGAAATTTGATTTATATGTATGCCCTTGTCTGTTGTGGACCTTGATTGAACCTTATCCACAAATTATTTTCTCTAAATTCTTTGCAGCCCTAATGCTAAAGGAATGGACTTAGGATTGTGATTATTTTGGGCCTTTTTGTGACTGTAATTTCTGTTTGACAAGTGCTCATAAAAAGTAACATGTTTTAGCTCTTTATGTTCCATCCCATATTTCTTTAGCAGGATTCTAGTAAGTAATAAAGTTTAGAATTTTGAAATTCTTGGAATTTGGTTTTTTGGAGTTTTACAGTAGTGAAATAGTTAATCTGCAAAGGAACCTGGTGCGTAACCCATGTTATGTGTAAAAGCCTAATAAATTCATGTCAGTCCTACCTCAGACATGTTTCTGTTGTGTTCTTAACTTCTTAATGTTGGTGAATGTAGGCATTTAAAATCTGTCTTTTGATAATCATAGGATGTAAAAGAAGAGGAGGAGGAGGAGGAAGAAGAATCATCAGAGGAAGAATCTGAAGAATCAGCATCAGAGGTAAGTCTTTCAACTTACGCCTTTTCTGGGATGTAAAACTTATGATTTTGAATGCATATCAAGGTTGAATTCAAGCAACATTTTTTGTTATGCCTGTTAAGAAATTTGAGTGGAAGACAAGTACTTTTTTCTGTAGGACAATGAGAATGCTAGAGTTTGTTTCTATTTTCAAATCTTGTACTTTAATATGCTTGTTATTGTTGATGTGATAGAAAAAGAAGGGAACTCAGGGCCTTATTCAGATTGAGAATCCTAATATGGTCAAGGCAAAGAACACAAAAGCCAGAGATGCAGATGTAAGCACTCGCCTTCTTATTTTGTGTTTTTTCGTTTCTTGTTTACACTCCCAGGCCTTGTTCTTATTTTGAAAGCTCTCTATTACTGTTTGGGCAAATCACAAATGGACTTTTTATTAGTGTTTAGCAAACACAGAGCTATGTTGACGAAATGTACGAATGTTTCTTTCATGATAAATTGTTATTATTATCTGTAGTTTGTTGCTGTGAGGAATTGTTTGTGTAGCCACTAATCTGCAACTTGAGTAAAAGTTTTGCTTTAATGCACAAATTGTGGGTTGTGACTTCTATTGAAGACATGTTTAATGTTCAAACAAAATTAGCTAGTGTGCAATAGCTTTTTATTTAGTGTAACTCTCTTCTGAGCTTAAATATTTGGGAAATTAGGACAAGAGAGTACCTGTTTGTGGGAGCTGGCAAAAGGGACAGCTCTGAATGCAGAACACAGAAAAAATAATCACACACATAGCTAGAGCAGGGTTATATAAGCATAATGTAACATATTCATGCATATATATTATAAAATGAAAAGAATTATAGCTCATGGAGATAATGGTTATTGGGTGGTGCACACATAATTGTTTAGACCCGTGGCCCGGAGCATATAACCTCTCTGTTTTGTCCAAGTGTAACTAGTATCGTTTGAGAGTAAAAATTTTCCATAAACCTTTTGGGATGTTGTTTCCTATCAATTACATTTTTATTGCCTTATTTGTTACATTTGTTTTGTTAATAATTACATTTTAGTGCCTTATTTATTTCATTTATTTTGTTGTTTGACCTTTCTTATATCTATGTTTGCTAGCTTCCAACATTCATAGATCTCTATGAATTTGACGCTTCATATATCTGTGCAAGCAAAAAGAATCAAATATGGTCACATGGCAATTGAAACACTCAATATGATGAATTTAATAGATATGCATCGAATTGCAATACATGTTCATAGTCTTTTTTTTTTCAGATTCTTTTTGTTCTTATTGTTATTAATTCTTTAACAATCATCCAAATTTTACATTTATGTTTAGCGGAGACATGTGTGTTTTATGACCTACTTAGTAAATAAAGCATACAGACAATTTTTTAATGATAGTTTGACTGTTTGCAGCTGGAGAAAACAACAGAGCTTACAAGGCGAGAGAGGTAAGTTCCGCTGGATCTTCTTAGCTACATTAAACAATTCTCCTGTTCAGATAGGGGCGTGTAATCTTTTGACATCTTTCTTTCTTGGGTAATCATTGCATTTGATTTTGATGCTATTGAGCCTGTATTTAAAACAATCCAGGTTTCGTTCTCTTCAAAATAATATGGATCATGGATATGCATGAGAGATAAACCATTAGGTTCAGTAGGCTGATTAACAGTTTTGGTCAGTTATATTCTGTGTACATTTGGATCTCTTACATTTTTGCCCTCAATTTATGTGAACTGTTTTGATTTTTATGTTTGTTCATGTACAGTTGTACAGTGATCTATGTTCTGTTTCTGTGTATAATATTTCTGTGATAAGGTTAGAGTGCAGAGGGCCATGCCGCAAACATTTTATGTTGTGTCATCTCCTGTATGGTAGAATTATGGTAAAGCTTTTTTGGTATTCAAATGCTTTTACCTTAGTTTAGAAAACTCTTATTATCTTGATATGTGAGGCGATTGACTTTATGGTCCATCAAATCTATTATTTGCTTTCTTTGAAACCTTAAACCTATTAATCACTCTTTGTTTGAGGGTTAGGAACAAGACTATCCAAAGGTTGTTTTAGGGAATAACTGAGGTATTTTACTAAAGCTATTTAGGTGTATCATGCCAGATATAAAGGATCTAAAAACTATTGAAAATATAGATAAACATCCTTAAATTTGATTGCAAAAAAAGATGTAGCATGTGTTAAAAAGTGTGTATGTATCTTCCCCAAAATAAAAATTTATAAACCAGGTTTCGAAGGAAAGCCTTCTCCAAACATGGTGGTTCTTTTAAAATATGTTGCAGTGTGGCCAGTCATTTTATTGGAAAGGTGTGAGAAGAAATACAAAGAATATTTTACTGCATGACAAATTTGGCAGATAATTAAAATTTTGCTTTTTACAATACCCACAACTACTTTTCACAATTGCATTACCTTGAGTTAAATTGAGAAGAAATTTCAAAGGATTTTACTGGTCTAATTGTTCTTGAAGGTTGTCAAATCTTTGTGGTGGTAGATCACATTAAAACATTCAATCAGTAGATAAGAATGTTTGCGATCATTGGTAAATAATATCTATAATCTAGCAGATTTGTCTGAACTGGTCTCCGTCTCAATCATCAAGATTGCTTGTTTATAAAATTATATGTAATTTTTGAAGAGAATTATCTTTGCAGACAATATTATTCAGGGCTATGATATTCAAATTGATTTACACCATTGAGATTCTGTAAATGCTTTATGGAATGGTATCTCAAATGTTGTGAATGGCTAAATCGGGGTGCAAGATCACATATCTAATATGAGCCAAAAATGATTGCATTTTCAACCAAAGTTGCATGGACATGAATATGGATACAAATACAGATACAGCCATTTTTAAAAATCCCTAATATGGATACAGCTGGACGAAGGTTGGCACTTTAATCTAGCTTGGCAACCCCTTCTGAACTCCGTCTTTCAATCCTCCACTGTAACTCTCTCTTTGGCCGTCTTGTTTCCCTTTGTTCCCTAGACTTTTAACTTTATCCACGTCCTTGTTTTGGGATTTGTGTCTTTCCTCGCCCTTTGTTCTTGTGTGTTTTTTTGTTGTTTTTCATCTAATTTCATTCCCCTTGTTTTTGTGCTTTTCATGTTGTTTTTTAACCTCCCCTTCTTTTGTTTTCTTTAATTGTTTTTTTATTTTTAATTTATTTTGCATTCCTTTCTTCTAGTTTCTGTTTTGTTTCATTTTTTCATGTTTTATTTCCTTGTTTAATGTTTCTTTCTTTCTTTTAAAATCTTTCCCTTCTTTTTTACCCTTTTCTTATTTGGCTCCTAGTTTTGTTCTTGTCTTTTGATATCTTTTTATAAAATTTCCCACCATTTTTCTCTCCTTTTCCTATTCTTTTTACTTGTCTTTGTTTTGTTGTTCGTTTTAAATTTTTTTTGTTACTTTGACTTTTTATTTGTTCTATAATCTTTTCTTCTTCTCGTCTATTAATATTTTTTCTTCTTTGTTTATTTCTTTGGTAGGTATTTTATTGTTCTTTGATAGTCTTTTCCTTTCTTCTTATGCTCTTTCTCTTCTTTTGTATTAATTATTACTTTATTTATTCCTTAATTATTTTATTTTTCTTGTTTTGCATTTATGCTTGAGTTGTTTTGTGTTTTCTTATTTTTTGTATTTTTGTTATAATTCTATTTTTTATTAACCTTTTGTTTGAGTTAGTTTCTTAGTGGTTCTGACTCTCCTTTTTGTCTTCTTTAAGTTTTATCGTTTCTACTTTCTTTTTATTATTTTTGTGTTCTTGGTTTTTTTCTTTTTTGCATTTTCTTGAAGTCTTTTTTCTCTTTGATATTACATTAATATTTTTCTTGTTCTTTTCCTCTAGTTTTCTTTTTTGTCTTTTCCTAGATTATTCTTGTTTTCGTCTAAAATTGCTTCTTTTTTCTATTCTTTAAAATGTTCATTTCTTTGATTTATTTAAATTATTAGCTTTATAGTTTTATTTCTTTATTAATTTCACCTTTCGCCTATCTCCTATAGTAGGCTAATCTGTGTTCCAGTTTCTTACTTTTCTACTCCTGATATTCGAAATGTTGACCTAAAGGTTATGCACACAGTTGAATCCAAATGCATACATACTACATACACATATATTCAACACAATTTTCTAAGTTAATAGAGGAGATTTTCATTACTTCAAAAGCAATATAGACACAAATTATTATAATTTAATTTAACACTTTACAATATGCAAAAATAGTAGAGTTGCATTGGAAGAGAACCCAAAAAATGGGTTGCTGAAATAGAAAAACATTTTATTTGTCTCTCATTTGGTGTAGTTTTTTTGATACGAAAAATATTTTAAAAATTGCATGACTGAAGTTTTTTCAAAAATTTGGGAAGATTTTCATCAAATGTTAAAAAAATCAAATCACATAGTATGCAGCACGGTTGGATAATAAAAGTTTTTTGGGCACACATGAGTACAGTATTTGACATGTATCTGGGCTGTATCAGATGCAAATCCAAATCAGATATGGAGATATGTGCACCCAACGAGGGAAACAGATTTTTTTAGCAATACTAAACCTGACGTTTCTATATATTTAATTTTAAAAAAAATCTTAGAAATTCAATCCTAAATGAGCATTTTGAACTAGTCTAACAACGGATGAAGCAGCACAGATCAACATTATATAGAAAGAGAAATTAAAGAATGCAATTAGATATATTATACATGTGGGCTTCCATCTATATAATGAACAGCCTTAAAAATTGAAAAGAATTTAAATAGTTGCCGAAATTTTGCAACTCCTTTTAAATATGGAAAAAAATTAGTCAAGTTTTATGTAACTAGCAACACTGATATCATGAATGGTGATTCTATCTTGTTCTTGCAACTCATTTGAAGTTCAGAATGTGATTAAAAAGAGTCTACTGTTTGCATGAATTTTTTGTTTAGGGTTATTTAATAGACTCAATTTCGAAGGCTGACCCATTAGCCAGGTTCTTGTGGTCTCAGATCCCTTGTCTAGTTAAACAATAACCATTTCTAGATTATAAGGTTTGGGGAAAACCCTTAACAGTTATGCAACCCTTAAAAATACTTATTACATTTGAATGTTGGGGCATGTAGTTTTGGTTTTTGATTAAAAAACGTTTTATCACATTGTATTGAATTGAATTCTTATTGGGATTTATGTTTGTGTGATTAGGTTTCAAGCAATGTTCCATGGGAACATGTCCACCCCCCCCACTAAAAAAAGAAAAATCCCTTCATGTCTGGGATGTGGGGACTCGAGGGGTATGCAACATAATTGTGGATGGGTGGACAACTATCAAGTATTGTCCGCTCATCAGATGTGCCTGCGTGCAAGTGTTACAAGACTTGGACCCACCTCAAACTTAGCTAGCTGATTTTTAACTTAGATTTGGACTCGTACATTTGAATGTTGGGGCATATAGTTTTGGTTTTTGATTTAAAACGTTTTTATCACATTGTATTGAATTGAATTGAATTTTAATTGGGATTTATGTTTGTGTGATTAGGTTTCAAGCAATGTTCCATGGGAACATGTCCACCCCCCCGTAAAAAAAGAAAAATCCCTTCATTTCTGGGATGTGGGGACTCGAGGGGTATGCAACATAATTGTGGATGGGTGGACAACTATCAAGTATTGTCTGCTCATCAGATGTGTGTGCGTGCAAGTGTTACAAGACTTGGACCCACCTCAAACTTAGCTAGCTGATTTTTAACTCAGATTTGGACTCGTACTCTATATGCTTAGTCTCAAACAAGATCTGACAAAACTTATTTCATGCATACCCTTTAATAAATAAACTTTAAAGCAGTGTTCCACGCCCCCCCCCAAAAAAAAACAAAAAACAAAAAAACAAAAACAAAAAAAACAAAGACAAAAAAAAAACCAGTCCTTGGGACTTGGGGATGCTGTTAGCCGCTAGTCAGCCACAGATCATCGCCCGAGGCCCGATTTCCTGAGGGATGATTAGAGGTCTCCCTTCACTACATTTTGACATTTTGTACTTGTTTTGATATCATGGTACTCTATTTAGTATTTAGTATTTTACTTCTAAAATAGTCTTATATATCTTTTCATAACTAGCATTTTAAGTACCATATGTATAGTATATAGTATATACACACCCCCTTTGTCGCCCCCTGCTGCCATCCCCGTCCTCCCCAAATTGGGCCCTTTGTCCCCAAGTCCCGGAAACCCATCCCCTCGTTATGTCGTCCCCCTGTCCCTGACAGTGGTGTAACTATGCTTTAAAGACACAATAAATTGTTCTAATAGAAGCTACTTTGATCACATACACAAGTATACAACAATTATGAGAATACAAGCGAGCTTTAGCTAAAGGAAACAATATTTTAGATGGATTATGATATCCATGGCATTAAAAACAAAAATCATTATGGAGTCATGAGCTATAGTAGAAAGGAGCTTCTATCGCTCAGCCCAACAATAAAAAAGAGCTTCTATTGCTTTGGAGTTTCTATGTGGAGTCGTGTAGTTGTATCTGAAACAAGCAGGGTTACTGGGAGACGTGTTTCCAGACCCCCGGGACACGTCTCTTGTCTCCGAGGCATTTCATGAGTCTGTTGGGTTCTCTGGATGTGTCGAACAGAAGTTTTCCGACATCTCTAAAGTCCCCTGCCTCAAACTTTGACGTCTCCCACAAATGCTATAGGCTAAAAAGAAATAAAAACAAAAAAACACAGACATAAACCAAAAAATGCCAACATAACCAAAACACACGGGTGGAATACAACCTGACTTGGCTACTGCTTCCCGATGCGGCTACCCAGAAATAGTCAAAATACAAGGCCTGCGAGAGCTTTCGAGACCCAAGGTTTCGAGTTTGATCATGGTAACTGATACCAGTTTGGAACCTTCATATTCTTTTGTATGAATTAAACAAGAACTAGGGCTTTGAACTTTTGAGTTTTCAAAGCAGTGAAAATTGGTGAAATTTGAAAACCCCAGTCAACTCACGGGCATACAAGCTAGAGCTCCCAATCATTCTATTTTACCCTTGGAAATACAGTAATGCTGGTAAATATTATATACCAGTGTTACTGTATTTCCAAGTATAAAATAGAGAATATACTATAAATTTATGATTTTATAGAGGAAATGTGAAGAACAAAAATATTTTTATCAGAAAAATTTATACATCTATAAATAAAAAAATGGAGTTATGTTCTCTATAATGAGAGGTGGCATATGATCTCTATACTATTTGCCCAGTCTCAAATAAGACCTGACAAACATAGACCATGGTTTTTTAGAGTTATTAGATGTGGGGACACAAATGCACCAAACTTGGAGAGGCGTATGAGTGCATTGATAGTATGGTTGGACTGATAAAGATTAGTCAATTATTCATTGCTGATGTGAGAAGTTCAATACTCCCTTGCACATGGCTGCCTATGCATTGGATCCGAGGTAGTTTTGCAAATGACAGGTAGGATTACTCCTATACAAAATGTTGAGGTTAAGGTAGAGTTCGTAGCCAAATTAGATGTATGATTATGCACAGGCCAACATTCATGCTAAGTGGACAAAATTTGCCACTCTTTGGATATATTTACACGAGGTTAAGATGGATAAGCAGACTATGGCACAGGTGATCCAATTCTATGGTGGACTATGCATGGGCCTAATTCTTTGACTACCTCATTCGCCATTTGTTTGTTATCCCATGTTCCCAGTTCTATTAAGAGGAACTAGCCTACCTATAGTTTCGTCTTCTTTTCTAAGAGGAATTGACTTACCTTTAAGATGGTAGAGTAGATTGTAGTTATACATAACAACTTGCATTTCATTGAGTGCTACATGCTTATGTACAAGGTGAGTGCAATAGCATGATGGGATGTAGAGCTAGAGAAGCCAACACAATGTGATGAAGATGTAGCAGTTTGAGTGATGATCTTAGTGGAAACTTTGGGGATGAGTGGTGACTTGAGGCATTGAGTTTTTGGTCAATTGCATTTCAATCAAATGTAATCATCAGTTTGAATATAATATAAATATATATTTATTCGGTATTTAAATTGTTCCTCCAATGTAATATAAATATGTTTGAGTACTTTAGAAGTTTCACATATTATTCCTTTTTAGTTTTTTTAATATGATAACTATATTTTTAGGTACTCAACATATTTACTCCACCAGCTCCTCACCATTCTCCTATTTCAAGACTTTGTTGGACGTAGGTTTTGAGTCTCTATTAAACCCATCATTGGGGAAAGGATCAAAGTATATAGTTGTTAATTTTGAAGCATATTCATGGCTTATGGCATTTATTCATTTCATCAAATAATGCATATTCAAGTTGATTGATTATAATATGCTCTATTTGTCCTTGTTCTCTTACCTTGTGATCATCTTGAGCTTACAGTTACCAGATTTAACCTCCTATCTTACCATTCCTAATGTGGTGCATTTGGGATCTTATTGTGCAGTGAGTTTGCTAGATTTTTCCTTTCCCCATAATAGCACTAAACTACACAACAAGATCCTCTTAACATGTAGATAGGTATTTCCCATCATCCCAAATGCTTTCAAGTCTTGTGGTCAATAATGTATCAGCGATAAAATGGCCTCAAGGTTCAAGATTGGATCAGTGAGAAGATCAATGCGGCATCTGGAAAGCATGAGAAATCTATTGACTAAATTTTGTCCATAATCTGGTCATGTGAAGTTAAAATGTTTTGCATTTGTACTGCAACATGGTGGAAATACTTGCATGCGCCCACTATATTTTGATGAAAACTATCTCTAGAAAGAAAGAAATATCATTAATTTCCACATATGACCAAAAATAGTTCTATGGGACCTAGAGGTTACAATAGTTAACAATAGAAAGTTTTAGAGAGAATCCAACAAAATAAAGCTCCACGCCACTAACAAATATAAATGAAGGACAAATGAGAGCCCTATAAGCATGTGCTGATAAAGACTAGAAGGAAATCTCTTTGGATATCTCTATATGCATTTGAAAGGGAGTAGTTGTCTGAGCCATCATCAATCAATGGATGAGTCATTGTTTGACCTTCCAAATCATTAGTTATGGAAGCTGGTGCACATATTACAATGATAGTTAACACTGATTTCATACGACATTAATGTTCTTCACCTGATTGGATGTTCTATTTGCAAGAAACCCTCTAGATATGGGTTACATACTATTTAAACTTTTCATCATGAAGCTGTAAGATAAGAAATATTACATTTAAAATATGGGATTATGTTATCTTACATTTAAAGAATGTTTGTATATGAAATAGAATATATTTGAAATGTAGGAGGTAAATAAGATGCTCTCCTTTTATCCCTAGATACACAAATGAAGGATCCAAATTGATTAACCCCAAAGGAAGGATCAATGAATAAATCATTTGGAAATAAGAGCAAAGAGGAAGATCTTAAATACCTGTTTATTGATTTGAATGTGTTTAGAAAGATTAATAATTTTAATTGAATTGAATAGGAGAAAAGTACTAACCTTGAAATGTTGCAGATCTGAAGAATGCTGTTTTTGGGGGTCTGCACTCAGTTTCTGGAAAATTAGAGACCGGATCTGGAACAGAAATGCAGAGACGAACAAAACCCAAAAATCTTTTTCCGTTCTGACACAGTTCTGATTTTGACCCTCAAGTCAATGTCACCATTGACCCAAAATTTCCGATTCCGACCTAGGGCATAATCGACCTAAAAAGTCTGTGACAGGAAATCTGTTTTCACATCCCAAAAGTTTGCCGAAAAGGGTATCCAATTCTGCACTCTGATTTGCTGTTCCGAACCTGTACCCGCAAGAAAAATGGATTGTTTGTTGGGGGGAGGGGTTTGCCTTGGTCAAACCCCGGTTTTGGAATTAACCTCAAAGTATAATTGAAATTGTATAAGTAAAACAAAGTAAATGAACAAATTCACCTTGCTTGTAGAAGCCCTTGTGGCGGATTTGAATCGGTGGATCCACAAGTATGCATGCACCAAATGGATGTAGAATGTAGAATGTAGGATGTCTCAAATCAATTGCTTGTAGATCTTCAACACCAATCTTTAATGGGTCTTTGAATAGGAAGAGGCTTGGAGGAATGTGGATGGAGAAATCTTCAACAAGAGAGCTCCATGGAGCTTGAATCCTTCAATGGCCACCAATGGATCTCCTTGATGAACTGAGTGCTTGAGAAGTGCTTGAGAATGGATGAATGCTTCAATGACTACTTGGCTTGCTTCAAATCTTGCTTCTTCACCTTTGGATCTCACTTTTCAAGTCTTTGAGTTCTTGCAATTATGCTTGATGATGGTTATGGTTGTTTGTGGTTAGAGAAAATGAGAGGAGAAAGCTTCCTTTTATATGAAACTAGGGCACAATCTTCTAGAGAGGCTTACATAGGAGAATTAAATTCCAATTAGACCCATACCCCTAGAAGAGGACCTATATTAAATATAATTTAAGATTTGTCGTTTTGAAGACCGAAACAGCTGACTTGGAAGCGGGAATTAACTTTTTCCAAAGCCCGACATTTGGATACCCTGAAATTCTAGAATTAGAACCCTGGGCCTGAAAAAGGTCGATTGTGACCTAGGTCAAGGTCGATGTCGACCTTGGCCTAAAAAGGTCGACCTTGACCCTGAGGTCAAAGTCCCAGTTTTTCAGTCTGGGGTGGCAGAAATAAGCTGGAAAAAGTGGAAATGGGGCAGAACAAGGGGAAAAAGCCAGATCCAAGTCAGGGACCCATTCAAGGCGCTTGACATGACCCCAAACCACTTACTCGGAAGGCTAAATTAGTCTACAATGGAAGTGCTTCCATTTTCCGACTATACATTTAGCCCCCACTTTAGCAAGAGTATGGACTCGATACAAACTCTTGGTAAAGGAGATCTTAAAGAACAAATAATCTTATTGAAATCGAAAGGGACAAAGGAATCCTCAAGCCCCCAAGGGACTTAAGTCTTTATCAACCCTAAGATCACGATAAGAGAGACATCACCAGTTAAGGGGAAAAAGAGAGAGGGTGTGGTTACCTCGCTCAATGAGAACTCATGTCCCATTGTGAACCACACAAGGAAACAGTGCAATTGGAAAGATGGAGTTGAACCACCTAGTGAATGTGGCTATTCACTAGTCAACCCATCAGGGAGATCCGTTCTTAAGGACACCTTCCGACCTTAAGGGATCAAAACATTGTAAATTGAAACTGGAGGGATCAAGAGATTTGTGTAAATTTAAACTGGAGGGATCAAGAGATCCTATAAAGTAAAATATCCATGCTTTAGTTTTGAAAATATTTTGAACGTGCGTGTGTGCAAAAAGTGAGTAGAGCGTATGCCCCCACGTTAAAGTCATTGCTAACACTTTAACATGAGCAATGGCTTTGACGGAAACATAAACAACTCTACTGATTATGTTTCCACTACGAGATGCCCCCAAACGAAGACAACTCAAGGGAAATACCACAAACATACAAAGAACATAGAAAGGATCTACCTACTGTGGGGTCAGTATGATCATAAGATAACATGTATATATAGATATGATATTATTGCAAATGAATTGACATCATTCCCCAAAGAAAGTAGAACTACAATCACAATGGAGGAAAGAAAACTCAAGAGTTACGAAGAAGAGCCTTTTCGGACCACAACATGGAGACCAAAAAGAATCAGTGCTACCACGTCGCAGATCCAAGCACACTACACAAGGAAAACATTTACGAACAGTAGCACAAGTACAACATTACATGAAAACTACATATAGAAGAGTAAAGATACATATAGAGGAATTATACAACAGGTTTGATTCCTTTATCACCTTGCACCAACAAAGTAACAAGGGTCGTATAAAAGAGTCTAACAAACATTTAGCAAACACATTACGGGATAAGCACAATACAACATGCAAACACAAAAAGGGCTACCATGAAGGACAAGCCAATTAAGTGCATCGCCTACTCTCCCCATCTCGGTTTATATTATTTAGGGAAGGTGGGCAACTCGTAAGAGGGACTATATCCAATACAGTAGGAATAATAGCCAGTTCCAAACAAGGATCCTCTTGAGAATCGTGTTGCTCGATACTAGGTGTAATTATCAATTGAGTTGAAAGCATATGAGGTAAATCAGTATCGAGATCAATGGTCTCATATTCGTCACTAAGATCAATAGGATCATCAAGAGTATACTCCTCGTAAAGATTAATTAAAATAGGATCTAAGATGCGAATAGGATCATCATACTCATTCATCTTAACATCATTGTGAATATTAACTTGTTCCAACACATCAGGCATAGGTTGGTCAAAAGAAGGTAAAGAATTTTGAAGAACAGAAGCACGGGCCCTAGCATTAGCTCTACGCTTCTTACGACGTTCATTAGCAGATTTATTACGTTTTGCTTTTGTTTGACACGTGGAGAACTAGGAGGAATAACAACTGGTTCCTTCACAGGTTCAATAGGAGGGTTGGTAGGATTCACAGTAGGCTGAGAAGCGACACTGGGAGGTTGAGTAATAGAGCTAGCAGTAATGGATAAAGGAGGCATGGAAGGAGTGGGCAAAAGACCACAATTAAGATCTATCCAAGGCATGCTTAACTCGACAATCTTGCGATGTTTATAGGCTTGATATGAACGAAAAAGGTTGTTAGTGTGAGGACATGAATTAGGTAATGAAGGCCCAAAGAAATCAAGAGTAGCACAATCTCTAGGCCTAGAAGGTTGATACAAACTATGATTAATCGTTTTTACTTCTCCATTATGAATGAACTTAAGACATTTATGAATAGAAGCAATAGCATGCATAGCAATTATCCAAGGCAAACCAAATTTGACTTGAAATTGATCAGAAGTAGGAATGACAATGAAGGTAGTATTTACAACCTTGCCACAAAGTTCAACATGCAAGTTAATAGAACCAAGTGCAGGATAGAGAAAACCATTACAAGTTTGGATCCATGCCTCCGATGGATCATAACAGTCACGTTGTAGGTTTTTCATAAAAAGGTTTTCCTCAGTAATAACATTTATTAAAGATGTGGGATCAACAAGACAACCACGCGTAGGTATCTTAGCATTCCTAGCATAGATATACAGGGGACCATCAGGAGCCTTAATAGTCTCAGAATCATCAAAGGTAATTGAAAGTTCCCGAGGTCGCTTATCCTTAGTTTGTTTTTGAGGTTTAGGTGGAACATGAAGTTGAGGTGGAGGCGAAGGATCTTGAACAATAGGTTGAGGTGAAATAACGCACTCCACATGATTAACAATGTGATTAAGATCATCCATCTTCGAATCATAAACAATATCCACAAAAGATGGTTGGGCGATGGTATTAGTATCATCTGTTGGTTAAGGATTCGTATAGATTTGAAGGTTTTGATTAGGAGGAGAGACGGATTTGTTCCTATTACCCTAAAAATTATCAATATATAAGGCATTAACATATAAGGCATTAGAATCGATTAAGTCTTGAACTTTATGCTTTAGAGAATAACATTTTTTCAGTATCATGGCCATTTTGGTGATGGTATTGGCAAAAAGCTTCAGAATCAAAGGATTTTGAGGCTATTGTAGTAGGAAGGAGAGGTCGAATAGGAGGCAAGGTAATCATATTAGTACTTAACAACCTACTCATAATAGAATGTAAAGATTCAGAGAGAGGAGTAAACATACGATTCATACAGAAAGCAGTGGATGTAGAAGTGGCATTGTGAGATGCAACAACCGCATTCGTCTGTTTATTAATCTTGATATAGTTGTTAGGTTTCTAAAACTTATTAGGATTAGGAGCAGTGTCACTCTTATCAACTGGAACAGGAGCCATTGGAGTGGTGCTCTCAAATTGACTCACTTGTAATTGATAATGATGAAGTGCTACACAAAGTTGTTGAAAATAGGTAAATTCAGTAAGCAGAATCTTATCTCTAATATCCTTTTGTAAATTTGAAATAAACATATGCTGAATATCAATATCAGGAACAAGATAAGAAATCTGAGCATACAA
>MU223121.1:531163-568023 GCA_018584345.1 Thuja plicata | reverse complement strand
AATTGTGGAATCATTAGAAGACATAGGTGGCATAGAAATATTAAGAACACTAGAAAAAGTGTAGGAAGCGGCAGGAATGAAAGACACAACCGGTGGAACACTTGGAACCACAGTTGGAAGGGGATTGGAATAAGTAAAAGGCACACTATGATATGAAGGTTGTGAGGTAGGTAGAGATACCGGTGGAACACTCACAGGAATTGGAAGAGATGTAGTCATCAAAGGAGGAGTATAAGTAGGAATGCTAGGTAAAGGAACAAAAGAAGGTCCCTCACTAGTGACAAGAGGAGTGAATCCTAGATCTTGAGCCTCTTGAGTTAAAGGTTTAACATTCAAATGCACAATATGAGTGATACCACACAAGAGATTAATACCTTGATCACTATCACGAAGGACTTTCTTAAGAGCCTCTATAGCTGGGATGGAATCTTGATTATGGTTTTCTTGAATAAGCCAGTTTCCCATTTTATCAAATTATGTTGAAAGTTTTTGCACTTGTTCAAGAGGAACTCTTCAAGCATCATCCTCATCATGAGATGAGTGAGAAGAGTTATGCTCCATGGAAGGATTGGAATAATGAGTGATCAAATTGTCATCGAGGATCCTAAGGAAAGGAGAGGAAGACTCAAGATCAAAGGAACCCATAAGTCTATGGCTTCTTCTGACCAGGAAACTATAAGTAGGACTAGAAGTGGTAAAGCTCACACACCAATGCAATGCAAATGAACTAATTTTGAAACACAAGATTTTTGATTTTTAATTTTTGAAATGTAAATGCAAGAACATAAAAGAAAGCTAATCTAATATGCATGCAAGATCTAACATAAAAGATGTAAATCTAACACCAAAAAGAAAGAGCTGTCTATCGCGGGTTCACCAAAATGTAAGATAAGAAATATTACATTTAAAATATGGGATTATGTTATCTTACATTTAAAAAATGTATATGAAATAGAATATATTTGAAATGTAGGGGGTAAATAAGATGCTCTCCTTTAATCCCTAGGTACACAAATGAAGGATCCAAATTGATTGACCCCAAAGGAAAGATCAATGTATAAATGAATCAATCATTTGGAAATAAGAGCAAAGAGGAAGATCTTAAATACCTGTTTATTTATTTGAATGTGTGATAGGTTTAGAAAGATTAATAATTTTAATTGAATTGATTAGGAGAAAAGTACTAACCTTGAAATGTTGCAGATCTGAAGAATGCTGTTTTCGGGGGTCTGCACTCTGTTTTTGGAAAATCTAAAACCGGATGTGGAACAAAAACGCAGAGACAAACAAAACCCATAAATATTTTTCTGTTCTGACATAGTTTCGATTTTGACCCTCAAGTCAATGTCACCATTGACCCAGAATTTTTGATTCCGACCTAGGGCAGAATTGACCTAAAAAGTCTCCGACAGGAAATCTGTTTTCGGATCTTGAAAGTTTGCCGAAAAGGATATCCGAATCTGCACTCCGATTTGCTGTTTCGAACTTGTACTTGCAAGAAAAATGGTTTGTTTGTTGGGGGGGAGGGGTTTGCCTTGGTCAAACCCCGGTTTTGGAATTAACCTCAAAGTATAATTGAAATTGCATAAGTAAAACAAAGTAAATGAACAAATTCATCTTGCTTGTAGAAGCCCTTGTGGCGGATTCGAATCCGTGGATCCGCAAGTATGCATGCACCAAATGGATGTAGAATGTAGAATGTAGGATGTCTCAAATCAATTGCATGCACCAAATGGATCCATAAGTATGCACAAGTATGCATGTACCAAATGTGGATCCACAAGTATGCATGCACCAAATGGATGTAGAGTGTAGAATGTAGGATGTCTCAAATCAATTGCTTGTAGATCTTCAACACCAATCTTGAATGGGTCTTTGAATAGGAAGAGGCTTGGAGGAATGTGGATGGAGAAATCTTCAACAAGAGAGTTCCATGGAGCTTGAATCCTTCAATGGCCACCAATGGATCTCCTTGATGAAATGAGTGCTTGAGAAGTGCTTGAGAATGGATGAATGCTTCAATGACTACTTGGCTTGTTTCAAATCTTGCTTCTTCACCTTTGGATCTCACTTCTCAAGTCTTTGAGTTCTTGCAATTATGCTTGATGATGGTTATGGTTGCTTGTGGTTAGAGAAAATGAGAGGAGAAAGCTTCCTTTTATATGAAACTAGGGCACAATCTTCTAGAGAGGCCTACATAGGAGAATTAAATTCCAATTAGACCCATACCCCTAGAAGAGGACCTATATTAAATATAATTTAAGATTTGTTGTTCCGAAGACCGAAACAGCCGACTCAAAAGCGAGAATCAACTTTTTCTAAAGCTCGACATCCGGAAACCCTGAAATTCTAGAATTTGAACCCCGGGCCTGAAAAAGGTCGATTGTGACCTAGGTCAAGGTTGAGGTCGACCTTGACCCTGAGGTCAAAGTCCCAGTTTTTCAATCTGGGGTGTCAGAAATAAGCTGGAAAAAGTGGAAATGGGGCAGAACAGGGGGAAAAAGCTAGATCCAAGTCAGGGACCCATTCAAGGCGCTTGACATGACCCCAAACCACTTACTCGGAAGGCTTAAACTAGTCTACAATGGAAGTGCTTCCATTTTCCGATTATACAAAAGCTAATACAAATTTCCTCTAGATGGACTAGTATAAGATAAGGAAGATACATTTCATAAATGTAATTCAATCAAAACACGTCTCTATATATGTATGCATGGACAAATGTGCATGTGCGTGCACCATAGTTCCCAGACTCGCCATGACTCCCCGAGTCTGGGTGAGTTGTGAGTTGAGTCGCCCCTGCTGAGTCACAGGGACTCAGACTTGGACTCGGCCGAGTCACGCAGGTGACTCGCTGAGTCATGACGAGTCACGAGTCTTCTTGTGACTAGCCGAAAAACATAAATTTTTTTTTATTTACTGAATCAGCCTATTACCATACAACATTTTTCCAACTGAATCAAATCAGATACAGGCCACTCTCAGCAAGATATAATTACATTTCAGCTCGATCTGAGCGCAGCAATCATTTTCAGGCATACCACCAACCTTGACACTTCCCGCACTTATTTTCCAGTGGCACACAGCAAAAAGGAGCCAGCAGACCTATCCTCTAGCAGTTGTACAGCAACAGTTAGCAGCATAGAGCAAGAAAACAAACAACAAATCCCATCCAGTAGCAGACCCAATCTGTGCAGCGGTCTAAACAAAACGCATTTGCAGACACAGCCCTGTAGATTGTTTCATTTCAGAAGCCTCCATATTACCTAATCTACCCGTGAGTAGGCTACTATAATTGTGATCTCTGGAAATTTGCTATTCAATTCTGCATATTAAAAAAATTATTTAATATTCCAACCGATGTAATAAATGGAAAACTGGATCTGAGGATTTCAGAAATTACTAGCACCGTTGTCCTCTAATACTTCCCTAGAATCTAGCCAGGCATATTCCTTCAGTACATCGGCTTTTATAACATGTAATATTTAATATTTATGTATGTGATCAAATTAGTTTCTATTTGATGATGTTATTGTGTCTTTAAGCTTTATTCGATAATGGGTGCATGAAACAAGTTTTAAATCCTTAAAAATCTCTAAAATTCTCGGGTTTTTTTTACTTTGCCAAGTTTTGTGAGTCACAAGTCTAGTCGGCCTTGCCAAGTCCGAGCCGAGTCCGAGTTTGGGAACTTTGGTGCGCACACACACTAACACACATATTACATGTGTGTCTGTGTGTACAGGCATATGTAATTCAATCAAAACATGTCTATATATATGTATGTATGTATGTATGTCGAGATGTGCATGTGTGTGCACACACATATTGCATATATGTTTGTGTGCTGTGAATGTTATGCACACATGCTCATATATACATAATGTCTTAACTGAATTACATATATTCAATTGCATTTATGAGTTCTAGGTTCCTTGTCATATACTATTCTATCTAGAGGAAATTTGTATTAGCTTCATTAATGAGTCCTATATGTGTGTATTTATGTATTTATATACCCACACAGGTGTGTGTGCATGCATGCACACAGACGTATATATCTACATGCACCCGTTTGTCCATATGTGCACACACATTTACACACACACACTCACATATGATTTATATACATGCAGAAAGACACACACAATTGTATGGACACATGCATGCTAAAACAATCCAAAGGAAGAATTAAACTAATATAAATGTACAGGATGATGATACAACACAGCATTGGGGATCATTGTGGAGAGGTATATGTCTCATGGTACTGACGTTTTTAGCATTAGTAAAAACAATACATAATGCCACTAATCAAATAGAGTTTGCGCCAACTCTGAAAAGATCTATTGATAAATTTCTTATAGTTTGGCCACCATTTTAACTTTTTTTCTCTCTAGTGAATAAGGTGACAATAAGCTCAAGTTTTTGTTGTTTAAAGCAGTAATGACTAGCTCTACACGTGGTGACTTCAATTTGTTTATTTTTTAAAATTTTGAATTGTTCTCTTCTTGGTGGTTTCTTTAATACTTATTTTGTTTTCTGGATTGATTCTGTGTGGGTGCGTATAGGGAAGAATTAGAGAAGCAAAAGGCTCATGAACGTTATATGAGGCTGCAAGAACAAGGAAAAACTGAACAAGCTAAGAAAGATTTAGGTAAGCTGTTGCCTCTTTTTTTGATAATGGATTTAAAAATTTGAACAGTAGTTTTGTGCCTTTCTATCAATTTAAATATTAAGGTAAAACTCTATAAATATTGATGCAAATAATGAGTAGTCTAGATGTAAGATTTTAATGGAGAAAAAGAGGAATTTGTTTATACATAGCCTTATGGCAGTCTATACATGTTGCTTGTGCTCGTGCAATTTGCTGCTGAGACTTTTGTGCTTGCTTTTGGCTGCATCATGCATTTTAAACTATTGCTGGAAATGCCTCTTTCCCTAAGACACGTAGTGTTATTTGAAATACTCCTATGTATTTTGTTGATTCAGAACTGAACATTATCTTAAAATTTCTTGGATTGGATTATAAACTCTTGTTACTTGAAAGTTGAATCACAAATCTAGTCACTTCATCTGTTGGGTAAATGGAATAGTTCTGTTTTACATGTTAGCAGTTAAATGAGGTCTGTATTATACATGCATCTACTTTCTTACCATATCATAATGATAAATGAGGCCTGTATTACAGGGACACAACTACTCACAAAGTAAAATCAAGTTTTGAGAACCCAAGTCATTGACTGCATTGAATTTCCAACTGCGTCTCTATTAAAAATTGTTCTAAAATGAAAAAAATATTCTAATTTGCCTCTGGGTCTTTTACGAGTTTTTTGAGTTTCCCCCGCATTTGTTCTTTCCCACCTTGCTTATCACTTTTGCATCCTTCATTATGTAATTTGCCTTGTGAATCATTCATTATGGCTGCTTAGCTAATTTGTTTGTACACATTTGGTGTCTGGGGCGTCTTTGCCAAAACTTTATTCTCTTTATGCTAATTGAACATTTTGCATCTGGACTGGTCGGCTATCATTGTTGATATTTGTGTTTATTAGGCTTGCCATTTATTGTAACTTTTTTATGTAGTACCTGGTTACAACTTTTTAGTGTGATTCTATTAGACATTAGAGTTGCACTCACTACACATTTTTATTTGTTACAAGTGTGCATTTTGATACTGTCTGGAAAATATGCAGAACGTTTATCTTTAATCAGACAGCAAAGAGCTGATGCTGCAAAAAAGCGTGAAGAAGAAAAGGCTGGTATGAAATATTCATTGCCTATAAGTGACTTGTTCTTGTATATTTAGGTTAGTTAACTTGTATGGAAAAACTATCAGAAAATATTATTTTTGTGACTACTACTGATATAATGATTCTGTTATTGTGTTTCAGCTAAGGAAATGAAAAAGGTCGAGGCTCGTAAATGACATTCTTGGTTTAGAGCTCCGCAACTTCACTTTTTGTCTGATATTGACTATAATCTTGAATTGAACCTATTGTCATGATAACTAAATTAATTCAGATCTTTGATGTCAGTTATTGAGATTTGTTCTCATTCATGATGCAATGACTTGTTCTTCATCTTGAGTGGAGTTTCATTAATATGATACTGTTGCTTAGTATACATGTTGAACCTTTTTGAGTTTTACCATGGCTGGTCTATGTTATCTATTTTTCCAATGTTGTGGTTGATGAAGTGGTAAGATTAAATTTGAAATCGAGTGAGTCAACATGCAATTAGGACAGTTGTTCACTTCCTTTTTTAAAATCGATAGGACTAGGGTCTGGGAGGGGGCGAAGCAGCCATATGGTGTGTAAGAAACAGGGCCACATCTTCTGGATGGGACACTGGAAAATTAGGAAATACCATAGGTTTTGGCAAGGAAAATGGTTTTTGAATCTTCATAATTCTTTGGCAAATTTCTGAGACAGGCAAACATGCCAACAATTAGTTGTATAAGCATTGAAGAGGTCAAATTCTAAAACAAATGTTTATGGAAATTTTATTTGAAGAAATATATATTTTATTTTGAAGTGAAGTCTTGAACAATCATCAAGATTTTGAAAATTATGTTTGTCTAATGCAACAAATGAAACTATGGAGATTTTATTTGGTGGAAAGAACCACATTATCCACATTGAAGTAACATTAGAGTAATAAGCCAGGTAAATTCATTCTTTAAAGAACTAGTATTTAGTTATCCTCAACCTTGAATTCCGTTTTCATTGTAAAGATCACCTCTTCTTGTTTCAGATGTTATTAATCTTGGCTACAAGATTTTAGGTCAATTGTCTCTTTTATCTTTTAACTTATCCTTGCGGTGAGTAATGAATTGAAAAATTGCACCACATCCCAAACTGCCCTATGAATCTAATAAAATTATGCCCACTCTGAGGTAATCCTCATTTCAGTCCATTTCAAGCTTTTCAAACATCCGTTAACTTTACCCCTAGGTTTTCGGCTTCATTTTATTCAAGGTCCTTGCACCATTGTACCAAAGCGTATGGGTAGTAGCAAATGTGTTGACTTATTAGATATCTCTCAAGTAGACTTTTCAACTTAGCAGTATTGTCTCGTTACTTAGTTTCCTACATAATAATTGGCACGACCCAAAATAATAGTGGAGGATTAACTAAAAATCTTTGTAACAGTAGACGACTACACAATCATAATATTTTGTAACAATTTTGAACATGCATTATACGGCATGACACATAATGACAGCGTGGAATATAAGCTAGAATAAGGTGAGTGGTTGCTCTTCGTGTTACTTGGATGTACTACTCAGATAATACAAGAGTAAGCATCAACATACATGTCGCCCTCAAAGATTTGATTATAATAATTGTTAAAGAGATACTGAAACTAGAAACTGCCAACTAACTAAAGCCTCTTGATATTCCAATTGTTAGGCAAGATAAATGGTATAAAAATAATTTATTTGAGTATAATACTCATTTGGTGCATTTTTTTTCTACGACTTTAAAAAGTTTTTTTTTTCACATTTTCTTGTCCGTGCAAAATTTGTGTGGTTTGGAAAACTATTTTAATTTTCGTTAGCGTGATATTGAACTTTGTGGAATCCTAGCCTAGCTCGACGATGTGAAAGTTCTTATACTCTGTCGCCAATTATGATGAAACCTTTTGTAGCTACATCATCGTCTTTGTTGATCATTATACCAACATTTTCTGCCATTTAGCTCAGTGATATTACAGTCTTAAAAGGCAAGATATATGCTGATGTTAAAATTAATTTACTTTAGTAGAATCCTCATTTGACGCAACTCTTTTCTACTAAAAAAATATTTGTTTTTCCATATTTTATTGTCTATGAGAAAACTGTAGGGCTTGGAAAACTATTTATAATTTCCATTAGCATGATGTTGAACTTGTGGAACCCTAGCTTGGCTTTGTGTAAGTTTTTATAACTTGTTAATTATGATGAAACCTTTTGTAGCAACATAAAGGTCTTTGTTGATCAATAAAATAAAGGAAAGGTCCTTTTATAGTCCACTATACCAGCCATATGTTTTTGGGTCTCATACGGTGATAGCAATATGGGACTACCTCGGACTCCTTGCCAGAGGCATTCATTATGCTACAAACGAAACGTACATACACTACCCCCCCAGTGGGATTTGAACTTGTGATCTCCCTTTCAAGAGTACAAGTTCTCCACCGCTAGGCCAACTCAGGCGTACACTAGGCCAACTCAGGCATACAATGAATCTAAGTAAAATATAATTGTGATGTATATGTCCAACTTAGGACCACATATCCAAGCAAACACGAACTTCTTTAAATTACATATTTGAGAGAAGCCTATACATTATGAATCAAGTGTGACAAAATTATAGTTCAAGCCCCAAGAATAATAAATCAAAATCGTTTGACAAAATTGGAAAGTAGTCTTGCCATAAGATTTCAAATATGGAGTGAAATACTATTCTAAGTAACGACTACTGCCTAATAATCATACCATGTACAAGTCTTAAGTCATTTTGACAAGTCCTGTCATGATTGTAAAACATTGCTTGGACACATTATGTACTAAAAGAATAGTGCTATGGGAACACCGAAATACATGGCATTACTTACAATTTTGATTGATATGTGATCATTCACATTGATTTATATGATTTTATATATATTTTCATTAATTTTTTTTTCTATAAGCCACAATTATTGAAGTTTCAATTTTTTTTTTGAAAGCTCACAAACAAGTATTCAACGTGACTTGGAATCACAAAAATTGAAGCATGAGCTGTAACTAACACATTAGAAGCCATAGCATTTTTTTGATTAGATAACTTTTCTACAAGGAGTCTAAAGACAATTGTGTGTTTAGCTTGAATCCTCTTGTAAGAGCCATAAATGTCGTGGATATACAACATTGGAAATTTTTGTAGTAAGTTGTGATAATAAGTTTGTGATCTTAAAGTTTGTTGGTGGTATTTTATGTTGAGATTACTGAACACTAACGTTTTCACTTTCTGACAGAATTTTAAAGAGAAGCCAACTCTAACTATTATTCAATGCAGTGAAAAGGACCAACTAACAAGCATGCATACCATACTTCTACACTTTAGGTTCTGCCAAACCAAGGGGGACACCCTTTAATACCTTCAAATGCTCTATGTGGTATTAATCAAGCAGGAATTTCACACAAACTCAACACAACTGGGAGATCCTAGATAATTGGCTAATTACCCCTTGAACATCAACCATGAAATGGAGCATGAGATAGATAGATCACAACAGACTTATAAAGATATAGGACATATTGGATTTTATGTTTGTGTTTGCAGAAACATAGCCAATATATAACTAGACATGCAACAATATGCAAACTATCAGTCTTTGATCAGTGCTTTATCCATTCTATAACAAATACAATATGTAGAAGTCAATTATTATCAGAGATTTTAGACCATAAACACAACTATCCCAAACCCATACTACTTATAAGATCCTGATGTATATCAAGATGAATCTATGTATTAACTAAAACACGATTTAATTTGATCCTTGATCAAAACTCAAAAAACTACATAAACACAGATAAGCTCTATGCTAATGAATTGGAAAATTCATAACTCATAAGATAAACACAATAGGAGAGATTGAAATCTGGATACAAGATGTAATCAAAGATAACCACTTCAATAATATGCTACAGACCTTCAAACTTTATTTCTAATCTTGAAACTTATCTAGTACAATTCTACTATATCCCTTGACTGAAAACTTCACAAATGCTTACAATACTCGATTTTCTAGCCCATTTCAATGATCTTGAGAATCCTTTTATAGAAGAGGATTGCAACAAGCTACAAATCAATTGGATAAAAGACGAAAGTATGACTGATACAAAAGACGAATACACAAGTGAAGTGATAACCACTTTGTTACAAGATTTTTTCAAGTATTTTGTCTTCTGACCGCATAATCCTTGCAACTGATTTAAACTTGTTTTGAGCCCACCATATGGAAATTGTTGCTTTTGTTTCTTGATGCTAAGATCTTTTGTTTCTGTTGTCCATCTCAAAATGCTGAGAAACTGCCATCTATTGAAAATCACAGAATAGCCTTTTCCTCTTGGGTACGTGCATTGTATCTGTCCTTTCTCCATCGGCTCGACCTTTCTTCAAAAGATTTCCATGACCTTATGATTGAAAACAAACAATATGATCTATCCATCTACCACTCTGATTTGATTCTGCACCGTTATGGACAAGAAATCCTTTGCGTTGATTTAAAAATTTGAAATATGGTTATAACGGTCACAAGTGACGCGAACAATTAGAGCAACGACCTAGAAAAAGTCCCTTTTCTCCTTTTAAAACACGACCATTGATCAACTCTAAGTACTCGGGCCCTTAAATTTGACTGTGCCAGGTGTCACCATGGCACAATGCCTTAAGCACTAGATCTCGATCACTTTATCTCTAAGCCTTTACGCCTGCCGTCGAATGAGAAGCAACTAAATTGTGCCTTAACTTAGTCATAACTCAGCAACATTGGTCCCACTGACCTCCATGTGGCATATAACAAATGGCCTTGAAAAATCCTTGTTGTCCTCTACCCTGCGCTAATCGGGCTGGACACGTGTTGATCGGTCACAATGCCTTGAAGGTTAAAAACCTTCATCTTATCCTTTGAGTGTTCGCGCCGATCGTAGATCTTCATCAAACTTACTGTCTCCTTACCCGCCTTTGAAATGTCAGAGATGATATCAACAATGCTACGTGGCGGTTAGGTGCGGTGCCTTGATCAGTAAAGAACTTCATCTTGCGCATCAAGGTAAAACACCCACCGTTGATCTGATCAAACTTGAACTGCCTTTAACTCATTTCCCTTTGCACAGACCTGGTCCCGCCATTTGCCACACGTCAGCTAGGCGCGTTGCCTTGATCATTAAAAAATTTCATCTTGCACATTGAGGCTTCACACAGGCCATCCGATCAAGCTTAACCTTTACTTTAGCCTTTAACCTATCTTTTAACTCTGAGTTATTATTTCCTTTGGTTTCCAAGTTGCTAGATAAATTTTCTAACCCTGGTCACTTTTGGAGATCTAGCGACCACCACAAGATCTATCTGTCCTCAGAACACGTGGCATCATCCTGTCGAATCTCGGCAAACCTGACTCAGCCTCTGATCTAACTAGTCTTTAAGTCTGAGTCTATCTGGAGATCACACGACAATTGAGTCTCTGAATCGTTGAATGAAATCTTTAACTTGACTTAGGTTCAGAGCTCACGCGCAGGCCGTAGGATTGAAATATGATTGACGATCAACGCTGAATCTCTAAGTCATCTTGTACTTGCTCGTTTCTTTCCGAGATCACGCGCCAACCCTTGATCTTTTCACTGATGAACGGTCCAAAACACCTTCGTGCAAAGTGCATCTAAACCTTGAGTTGCCTGGCCTGACTTGGATTAGATCTTGAGATTCAACGACTAAAGAGATCTCTAGGTCGTTGAATGATTTGCATAACTCAAGTTTCATTATGAGATTCCGTGCAGATCACAAGATTAATATTGCATCTACGGTCTAGACTTAATCTTAGACAACCCCACCTTAGCTTTATCTTGACTCAAGTTCATTTGGAGATTGCACGACTGAAGGAAAATCATGATCATGAACAATTAACTTTAACCCTTGGTCAGATTTGGAGATCATGCGACAAAGAGGCATCGCTAAAAAACTGATTTTAACTTGACCAGACATGTCTCAACCATAGGTTTATCTGGAGATTGGGAGATAACTAAAACTCCAAGTCTCTGAAACAATTCTTAACCTCAGAGTCTATTCAGAGATCACGCACATGCCTTAGATCTTGATCTCAATCAACGATCAACGCTTAATCTCCCAATCTTCTTGTACTTGATCAATTCATCTAGCGATCACGCGACAACCCTTGATCTTGAACTGCATCAACGGTTCTCGCCTAATCTCGTAATAAACTTAACCTGACTTGGCCTTAATCACAGGTTCATTACAAGATTACGAGATAACTAGATCGCCAAGTTGTTGAAAGAAATCCTTGACCATGGGTTCATCCAGAGATCATGTGCAATCCATACGATCATGACCTGAATAGAACTCGATCAATGACCCACGCTGAATCTCCCAATGTTTGAGCTGACCTCATCTTTATCCAGCGATCACGTGCCAACCGCAAAACTCTATCCATATCAACAACTTGCGCTAAATCTCCAAATGCATAAAACATATTCCTTTGCATTATGAGATTGGGAGATAAAGATCTTCGCCAGATAAAAAAATATTCCTTGGCCACGCACATGACATAAAATGTTTTAAGTGGCTTGAAAAAGGTAATGTCAAAATAGAACAAATCTTGAAGGGTTAGGGTTTTCAAACCAATGAACTTAGAACTCGAACACACAACAACTAGGGCTTAAGCAACAAAACCGTGCTGAGAGTTTGAAACACATAAACTTATCAATGGGGCAATTTTTTTTTGTATCCCTAACGCTGGCTCTAATTGGGGATGCATGTCTCTTGTAGACATTGCAAGATCTCAGAATCTTAGGGGGAAGCAAACCAAACTAAACAGAAAGAAAACTACTCTACTCGCACAACAAAAACCCAAAACCTACACTACAAATAGAAACAACAAACTGCAGAAGAACAAACTATATATACAACCTACTATTCATGGATATTCAAACTTCATGAGAAGTATAATTTCAAAAATTGTCCATGAACTGGCAATTCTTGAATGTTTCCAGTCAAATACTTTAATAAATAAGAGTTTTGTCCATACCTTTCATGAATGATATATGGTCCCAACCAGATTGGATTAAATTTTCCATGTTTACCCTTATCCTCCAATCTAACATTCCACATTAACACAAAATCCCCAACATCAAGCTGCCTTGGCATTAATCTTTTATCATACAGGTTCTTGACTTTTCTCAGCAAAGTTTGTAACAAAACGCCTCAAAAAGTTCACTTGACCAAAGAAAGACTGTATACCTTTTACATTTTTTGGAAGTGGCACCTTATCAATAGCAACTACTCTTTCTGGATAAATTCTAACCCCTTCTTTTGAAACAACGTGCCCTAATAACTTACCTTCAGTAACCCCAAAAGTACATTTCTTAGGATTCAAAGAAATCCCAAATTCTAGAGCTCTTTCAAAATTGTTTTTCCAAATGTTCACAATGTTGCTCCTCTTTTTTAGAATATGTTGTGAGATCATCTTGATAGACCTCCAAACATTTCTGCAAGAAATTTGAAAAAGAAACATCCATAGCCCTCTGAAATGTGGTCCCAACATTTATAAGGCCAAAGAGCATTCTGACATATACATAAGTCCCCCAGGGTGTAGTGAATGCAGTTTAGAATTGTTCTGACTCTTTAACCATTATCTGGTTATATCCAGAGAATCCATCCATCATGGACATCAACTCACAACCAGTAACCCTCTGCAACATATTTTCCATATTAGGGAGAGCATAATTATCTTTGAGGGAAGATACATTTAAATTCTTAAAATCCACACATAACCTGATATCTCCATTCTTTTTTCTGACAGGAACAAGTTTGAAACCCATGAAGAATGTCTGATAGGTTTAATTATCCTTGCATCCTTCAACTTCATTAGTTCTTGCTCCATTTTGGGTCTCAATGTGGGATTTATAGGTCTTTGCTTTTTTCTGAAAGGCTTGACATCTTCTTTCAAAGGGATCTCGTGTTGGAAAAAATATTCATTGTATGCTTTGAGATCATCATAGGTCCATGCAAAAACCTTCTTGTATTTCCTCAAGAGGTCAGTCAGATTCTTTTTTACTTTGAGTGACATTTTCTTTCCAATAAATAAGTTTTTAGGAACCTCAACCATTCCTACATTCACCTCCTCCAAATCCTCAGGCTTATTTACACTTTTAATAGAATATGGCTTATCTTTGTCGTCAAAAGCTCTTTCAAGAACAACCAGTCCCTTTGGGACTTTGTTTGACTCCAAATGTAGAACTTCCTTTCCTAGGATAGTATCCTTTCCATCCAGGGTTTCTACATATCCACTGAAATCTATTTCCTTGTCTCCAAAGTCTGTCTCATAGTGCAGAAATCTCAAGATGTCCACATCATCATCAAAGACTTGCCAACTTTCAACATTATCTGTTATTGAAGGCCTAGATTGAACCTCTATTTTAGAAATTCCAGCAAATGTAACATCTTCCGACCTCAAAGAAATATTAGCTAACAAGTCGACCATCTTGTTCTGGCTTCTATCCATCCAATCAATACCAAATGCATCAAAATTCTCTAGTTCATCCCAGACAACATTTCTGTATTGTTTCAATCTGTGATTTTTTGAGCAGACTTGGATCTAATTTGAGACACTACCAATTCAGAGTCTCCAATAAATCTGAGACATTTGATTCCATGTCTTGAAGCCAATCTCAATCCTATTAACAAAGCTTCATACTCTGCAACATTATTGGTACATGCAAATAACAGCGTGAATGAGAATTTGAAGGTTTTACCTGTGGGAGCTATTAACAAAACTCCAGCACCAGCTCCCTCCCTAGAAATAACACCATCAAAATACATAACCCATAACTTATTTTGTTCTGATAAATTAGTTTTATCCTCAGATAACAGTGTAGGTTGAAACTTTCCTTCAACCTGCTTGTCTTACACTTGGAAAGATCCCATCTCAGTGTCTAGGAAACAATTCATGTTATCATCTTCTTCTTCCTCAATTATGTGAGGAGTTCTAGTTTCTCTAGACACCTTAATATTTTCACCAACAATATTAAATGTAGCAAATGATAGATCGCACTGGATACTTCCCCCCATTGAAGCACTCCATTTTCCTGATAACAACATCCCATATTGAGGGGGAATGTCCACAACTAATACACTCATTGTTAGTATTTTGTCAGGGTATGCAACCAGCTTATAAGGCAAGGCCTTGATAGTGCCAATAACATGCACTTCTCTAGAATCCATGACCTGTCATCTCCCATGTGGTGTATCCACCTTTAATCCCATTGATTTTATCACCTCAGTAGGCATGACAGTATTAGATGCTCCAGAGTCAATCATACAATTCTTTAACATATTTCCATTTATAATTTAAGTTAGGAAAAAAGGATCTACAGTCCCCAATGAAGTACTAACAACATTTGTATCCAGGTATATTTGAGGAATCTTTGAAACAAGTTCACCAGACTCCTTTGGCTTATTTATAGGTTTATCTTGTGGATCTGTCATTTTCTTATTCTCCTCTGGTCCAAGAATCTTTGTAGAACTAACACCTTTTACCCATGTTAAAGCCTTCTCCTTATGTTCACCTATTCTCATCATAGCCAGTAAAGGAACCTTGACATTAATTTGGGACATGAGTTTCCCCATATCAACAGGGGTATACTTCACATCAGACATATCTTGCTTTTCATTTACACAATCTTTATCATCAACTTGAGAGGCCAATTTGGGATCATCCCTCTTTTGTTGTTTACTTTCCATTTGAGGAGGAGGAACAAGATTTTATGGTGTTTTTATTTTTCTCTGTACACAATATTTGGACCAGTAGGCTTATTTTCTTTTTTAACCAGAGATTTCTTGGCACCCTCAGCCTATTTTTGTTTTTCTTGTGGCTGTTTGGTATTTGTTTTGGTTTCTTTAACAAAAATACTTGCAGGTTTCCCATCTGCATTCCCAACTGTTCTATTTATCAAAGTATAGTTATTCCAAGCTTGATTAACCATATTTGTTGTAATCTGAACAATCTCCTCATCATAGGGTCTTCTAAAATTGGGTGTTTCATCACCCCTCTTAGAATTGCACCTCATGTTATCAATTTCCTTTTCTTGTATACCCGAAGCACTTTGTTGATAATATGTCTCTTTTATGCTTAATGAGCTAGATGCAAAATGTTTTTTAGTCTCATCATTAGAGACCACTTCATCCCACAAATGTGAAGAAGCCATGGCACAACCACTATCATCATACAAATCCTCCTCCTCATCTTCCTGATCTTCACTTGCAGATAATTTTGCAACAATAACACAATAATTAGGATTGTGAGGGGATTGCCAGGTCATGCACCTGGAATTGTCATTGTACATATTAATAGTGGCCTTATGTAAAGGGTCAGGGGTTTTGTCATCAGATTTATCTTTCTACTGTGGGAGAATAGGTTTCCCATCTTTCCATTGGGTAGTATAGGGATAGTTCTGCATCCTAGGTTGTCGATTGAAATTACCATAGGATGACTTGTCATTATTTGAAGCCCTGTTGTTCTTACTCTCTCTGGGCTTTAAATCCTTAAAAGAATTTAGAATCTACTTTAGACTATCATCTTCTTTAGGTTTAGCATTTGAAGGTTTGTTTGATTCTTTTTTGTTAAACCTTGTTGGCTTCCAATCTTCCCTTCTACCTACTTTCCCTGACACTCTTCTGTTTGTTTCAATGTTCAATGATATCTTATATGCTTCCCTAATATTCCTAGGGTTCTATCTCTTAGAATATATCCCATTTTTACATCAAAAGCATTCAAATAAGTTGCGAGACATACCTTATCATCCAATCTCATCACTTGAAATAGTTTGTGCATTGGTCTTTGGAATCTTATGTTGAATTCAACCACCTCTTCATTTGAGTTCTTCTTAATGTTGTTGAACACATTCAACATAAAGCCTTCATTTGTCTTATCACCATATTGATCCCTGAAACAGTCTTTAACTTCATCCATGGACCCTAGACAACATGAGACAGTCCTCTAAACCAATCCCCAACATCCTTAGTTAGTGATTGAACAAACAATTTCATCATCACATCATCATGTCCAATCTCATAGTCATCCATCATATCAATAAACTTCTTAAAATGCTCTTCACATGTTATAACATTATTACTAGCAATTTTTGGAAGTTTATCCCTAATTTCTTTTGGAATTTCATTGGGATAACCAGGAATACTAAGGAATATGAATTGTCTATACCTTTCTGCATAGACATGTGTCTTTTGGGTTGAATTGGTACCTTGATAAGTTGATGCTGTAACATTGGATGTGGTAGCATTCCCAAGACCAATTGGTGGTGGTATATTTTTTTCTGAATTTGCAACAGTACTCCAACATTTACAACAGGTGCTGAGGAAGCAGTGGTAGCAGGAGGAGGATCAGAGGTTTTCCTGAGAAATTCAATTTTCCTTTTTATTTCCAGAGCAGAAGCTTCGAAATTTGCTTTCTCAAGCTCCTTGGCTATGGTCTCCTTCTCCCTCTCATCTCTTTCCAAATCATTATCCAACTTGAAAATTGGATCCATTGGAACCCCTTTATTTATAGGCTCATTTATTTCAAGTCCTACAATTTTCTGCTTACCTTTATCTTTAGGTTTTTGAGTATTATACAATTGTTGGACAATAGGTTCTTGTTCAACCTTTGTAGGTGCAACAAAAAAATTGATTGCCTCTAAATCTAGTAGTTGCCTTTTCAACTATTCAGATTTGATTTGAGCTTGTCTGATCCTATCCTCTTTCTTTTTTCTCTTCCTTGTCTTATGGCAATCTGCTCATGCATTCTCCTTTCTAATTCACCAACTTCTTTAAACAGTTCCTCAGAATCTGGGAGAGTCATTTCAGATTCAGAGGTTCCCTCAATGATGGTTCTTTCTCTTCAGTGGTTGTGGGTATGAGGCCCGTGTGACGAGGGAGAGCTTGGAGCACTCCTATTCTCTTCACCTATGCTGTTAATTCTAGACATGGTTTCATGTCGTTGAGGTTTACTATGGACTAACTTCCTGGTATACCTTGGTCCATCCTCACCTCTCTCACTTTGAGAATAATAATTACCATACACACCAAGTCCCAAATCTGTACCCTATTCAATTTTTGATGCATCTCTCTCCTGATTGGGTGGAATGGGATTCTCTACCCTAGTGTTCTTCTTTTGCCTCCAAGTTTGAGGAGTAGTCCTATCAACACTATCATTCATTGGCTGACCAACTCTGGAAGTAGATGGAATCTCAACTTCCAAATTATCCTCAGGATGATTCTTCATCCTAGATCTAGTATTCTTATAACTCATATTTAGATAATGTGTTTGAAATAATGATTTATCACTCAACACTGCTGCAGATATTTCTTTGAGTCGCCACCCAACACTTGGTTGGGAAAATACACACTGATTCATAGTAATATGAGTAGTTCTACAAAGGGCCTTCACAGGACAGAAGGTAACAACAAGGCGCTAAGTAAATCCCAAAAAATTTTCAATGGTAAAACAAATCCTTGGGACAAGTAAATATAACTATGTACTTCAATGGTCAACTAACTGGTTAAATTAAGTAAGTAGGCTAGGAGTCTAGCTCAACTTGGAAAACCTTACGTCACTTATTGCAACTTAACTACACTCCCCGGCAGAGTCACCATTTTGTTGGTGGTATTTTATGCTGAGATTACTCAACACTAACGTTTTCACTTTCTGACAGAATTTTAAAGAGAAGCCCACTCCAACTATTATTCAATGCAATGGAAAGGACCAAATAACAAGCATGCATACCATACTTCTACACTTTAAGTTCTTCCAAACCAAGGGGGACACCCTTTAATACCTTCAAATGCTCTATGTGGTATTAATCAAGCAGGAATCTCACAAAAACTCAACACAACTGGGAGATACTAGATAACTAGCTAATTACCCCTTGAACATCAACCATGAAATGGAGCATGAGATAGATAGATCACAACAAATTTATAAAGATATATGACGTATTGGATTTTATGTTTGTGTTTGCAGAAACATAACCAATATATAACTAGACATGCAACAATATGGAAACTATCAGTCTTTGATTAGTGCTTTATCCATTGGGCAATACTCTAAAACAAATACAATATGCAGAAGTCAATTATTATCAGAGATTCCATGTCATAAACACAACTATCCCAAACCCAAACTACTTATAATATCCTAGTTTATATCAAGATGAATCTATGTATTAATTAGAGCATCATTTAATTTGATCATTGATCAAAACTCTAAAACAACTACATAAACATAGATAAGCTCTATGCTAATGAATTGGAAAATTCATAACTCATAAGATAAACACCATAGGAGAGATTGAAATCTGGATCTTTGTATTAAGTGTAAAGAATCATACTTCTCTATACAAGATGTAATAAGAGATAACCACTTCAATAATATGCTACAGACCTTCATTGAAACCTATCTAGTATAATTCTTCTATATCCCTTGACTGAAAACTTCACAAATGCTTACAATACTCGATTTTCCATCCCATTTCAATGATCTTGAGAATCCTTTTATAGAAGAGGATTGAAACAAGCTACAGATGAATTGGATAAAGGACAAAAGTATGACTCATACAAAAGACAAATACACAAGTGAAGTGATAACCACTTTGTTACAAGATTTTTCCAAGTATTTTATCTTCTGACCGCATAATCCTTGCAACTGATTTAAACTTGTTTTGAGCCTGCCATATGGAAATTGTTGCCTTTCTTTCCTGATGCTAAGATCTTTTGTTTCTGATGTCCATCTCAAAATGCTGAGAAGCTGCCATCTGTTGAAAGTCATAGAATATCCTTTTCCTCTTGGGTACCTGCATTGTATCTGTCCTTCTTTCTCCATCGACTCGACTTTTCTTCAAAGTATTTCCATGGCCTTATGATTGAAAATAGACACTTTGATTTATCCATCTACCACTTTGATCTGATTCTACACTGTTATGGACAAGAAACCCTCTGCATTGATTTAAAAATTTGAAATATGGTTATAACGGTCACAGTTGACACAAACAATTAGATCAACGACCTAGAAAAATTACTTATTCTCCTTTTAAAATGGGACCGTTGATTTACTCTAAGTACCCAGGCGCTTAAATATGACTTTGCTAGGTGTCACCATGGCGCAATGCCTTAAGCACTAGATCGCGATCACTTTATCTTTAATCGTTTACGCCTGCCTTTGCAGGAGAAGAAACTAAATTGTGCCTTAACTTAGTCATAACTCGGCAACATTGGTCCCACTGACCTCCCCATGGCATATAAAAAATGGCCGTGAAAAATCCTTTTTTTCCACTGACCTGCGTTAACCAGGCTGGACACGTGTTGATTGGTCACAATGCCTTAAAGGTTAAAAACCTTCATCTTATCCTTTGAGTGTTCACGCCGACCGTAGATCTTCATCAAACTTACTATCTCTTTACCCACCTTTGAAATGCCATAGATGATGACATCATCAATGGTACATGGCGATCAGGTGCGATGCCTTGATCAGTAAAGAACGTCATCTTGCACATTAAGGTAAAGTGCCCACCGTTGATCTGATCAAACTTGAACTGCCTTTAACTCTTTTCCCTTTGCATAGACTTGGTCTCGCCATCCGCCATGCGTCAGCTAGGCATGTTGCCTTGATCATTAAAAAATTTCATCTTGCACATTGAGGCTTGATGCAGGCCGTCCAATCAAGCTTAACCTTTACTTCAACCTTTAACCTATCTTTTAAGTCTGAGTTATTATTTCCTTTGTATCTCCAAGTTGCTAGATAAATTTTCTAACCCTGGTCACTTCTGGAGATCTGGCAACTAGCAAAAGATCTATCTGTCCTCGGAACACGTGGCATCATCCTATCAAATCTCAGAAAACCTGACTCAACCTTTGAACTAACCAGTCTTTAACTCTAATTTTATCTGAATATAACGCGACAATTGAGTCTCTGAATCACTGAATGAAATATTTAACTTGAGTTAGATTCAAAGATCACACACAAGCCATAGGATTGAAACATGATCAACGATCAACACTGAATTTTTGAATCATCTTGTACTTTCTCATTTCTTTCTGAGATCACATTCCAACCCTTGATCATTTCACTGATGAACTGTCCAAAACAACTCTGTGCAAACTGCATCTAAACCTTGAGTTGCCTGGCCTGACTCATATTAGATCTGGAGATTCAGCGACTAAATAAATCTCTAGGTCATTGAATGATTTGCATAACTCGAGTTTCATTACGAGATTCCATGCAGACCACAAGATCATCATTGCATCTATGGTCTAGACTTAATCTCAGACAACCCCACCTTAACTTTATCTTGACTCAAGTTCATCTCGAGATTGCGCGACTAAAGGAAAATCATGATCATGAAAAGTTAACTTTAAGCCTTGGTCAGATTTGGAGATCATGCCACAAAGAGGCATCACTAAAACACTAATTTTAACTTGACTAGACGTGTCTCAACTATAGGTTTATCTGGAGATTGGGAGATAACTAAAACTCCAAGTCTCTAAAACAATTCTTAACCTCAGAGTCTTTTCATAGATCACATGCATGCCTTAGATTTTGATCTTAATCAACGATCAACACTTAATCTCCCAATTTTCTTGTACTTGATCAATTTATCCAGCGATCACGTGCCAACCCTTGATCTTGAACTGCATCAAAGGTTTGCGCCTAATCTCATAATAAACTTAACCTAACTTGGCCTTGATCTCAGGTTCATTACAAGATTATAAGGTAACTAGATCGCCAAGTCGCTGAAAGAAATCCTTGACCATGGGTTCATCCAGAGATCTAGCGCAATCCACATGATCATGACCTGAATACAAATCGATCAATGACCCTTGTTAAATCTTCCAATGTTTGAGCTGACCTCATCTTTATCCAAACCGATCACACGCCAACCACACATCTCTATCCAGATCAACGACCTCTGCTAAATATCCAAATGCATAAAGCATATTCCTTTGCATTCCAAGATTGGGAGATAAAGAGATTCGCTAGATAAAAGAATATTCCTTGGCCACGCATATGACATAAAAAGTTTTAAGTGGCTTGAAAAAGGTAATGTCAAAATAGGACAGGTCTTGAAGGGTTAGGGTTTTCAAACCAATGAACTCAGAAATTGAACACACAACAAATAGGGCTTAAGCAAAACAAAACCCTACTTAGAGTTTGAAACACATGACTTATCAATGTGGAATTTTTTTTGTAGCCCTAACAAAGTTTAGAGCTAAATCAAAAAATACATCCGAATAGTTAATTGCAATTTATTTAGCAAAGAAAATATATTTTTAAATAGAGTTATAAATAAAGTTGGAGGAATATAAAGATATTTTCCAATCCATGGAAGAGACATGCTATGTTAAAACGTTTTCTCAAGATAGATCTCAAAGAGGCTATCATTGGATTCATGTTGAATCTTTATATGTTTGTTGTAATTCTTCCATTCATAGAAAATTAGGAAAATTGAGGTTTAAATGGTTGGTGATGTCTTTTTTGTTGACTTATTTTTTTAACATTACTCACGTGGATGATAAATAATATCTAATGATCAATCATATTTACATGAGTTTTTTTATATGGATTGCTTAAACTTTTTTTTTTCATAAATATATGGGAAGAACATTGATATGCAACAAGTTTTCTCCACACATCACTAATTGCATGTTAATTCACAATGGAGGAAAAATCATAGTAGGGGTATATTACAAATACACAAGTATGTCTAGATCCTTTTAAGATTTGCATCATCCAAGTATTTTTGACACCATATATCCTTTCAAAAGTTTACCTAATTAGCCTTCAAAATGGATAAGTGAACATGATTTGAGAGAAAGGTCAATGCATTTGACTATGAATTTAGAGTATTCCTTACCTCATTTAGGCATATTGTTTCTTACCATGATGAAATATGTAGTAATGAGGCAAGAGAGAATCCTACACGAGCTAGGATTTTATGACATTTTTAACCCATCAAAAGATTGGAGATATTAGATATTTGGGGAGTCACACAATGACTAACAATTGCAGTTCTCACAATTTTATGACAACTACAATATGAATTTCATATGAAGAAAAATATATTGAGTACTAAATAATCGCCAATTTTTTGACTTAAACCTTAGTTAAAACTCCTATATATGATTGATGTGTGAGGACATGTGATTAAGACTTTTCCAAAATTTCACCAACATAATTGAGGCTTATGGAAAATTAATAAAAAAATGAGCATTGGTAAATTACTTTCCAATTTCTCTTGCAAAATGAATTCTTATTTTACTTGCGTTGGTGCAAAATATTCAACATTACAACATATATATACCCTGAGGCAATGTCTCCAACAACTCCTTGCTGCATTTTGAACCACATGCCATGGGTTAATCTCCCATTTTTGAACCATAACCCTCTACGCTAGGCGTTGCCCTTGGGCTGGGGGCTCTTGTGGCAGTACTTGGAGTTTCTTAGTCTTATGCTCTCGCAAATGTAGTGTAGTGGGTTGTTGTCATCGCTAGTGGGTTGCAGAAGGTAACAATTGTTAATCCCTCAATCTCTTCTGTGCTTGGGTTGGAGGTCGATACCATTGTTCCTAGCGCTAGAGGTGTATGGGTTTCTGCCTCTGGGGATGTTAAGGATGGGGTCCCACCCCCAAAAAAATTATTGTTGCTGATGGATGGAGCTATACTCGTGCTACCAAATCTACTGCTACTATTCCTCCAAAGGTGAAAGCTCAACCTATTGTCAGTGTCAAGGCCTCCCTTGTGGTGGTATGTGGCCCAGATGTAGTGGATAATGTGGATTTCTACCAACGTCGTGGGTTGGTTTTTAAATTTGTTGGTCTGTGGCCCTCTCTTTCAGATTTGCATTGTTGGGTAACAAGTTCTTGGCAATCCTTAGTTTCGAGTAATTTTGAGTTTTTCCCTTGTGCAAAAGGGTTTTTTATTGCTACATTTTCTTCTTATGAAGATAGTGATTTGGTGTTGAGAAAGTTATGGGTTTGGGAAATCACTCTCTTTTTGCCAAACCTTGAACCACTCAATGTTCGTTCACTGTGGGCTCATTTTCCCAATCTTCCACTCCATTTTTGGGAGGTTTCTTGTTTTGAGGCCATTGGAAACTCCATTGATTTTTTCTTGAAGGTGGTTGAAGTTATGGCTTCATTTGGCTACTCTACGTTTTCTCGCATTTTGATTGACATGGATATCTCCACACCACTTTATTTATTTATTTATTTGGGGTGTGTGTGTGTGTGTGGTGCCCATGGTTGGAGAGAGATCTTGGACTGAAGTGTTGGATTATGATGGTATTTCCTTTCGATGTTGATGATGCTTCTCTACTGGGCATATGACTACAAACTATTATGTTTTGCATCATAAAAGTGCTGCTACTTGGCGGAAGGACGCAAATGATGATCATTTTACCATTTGAGGTCCTGATTCTCTCTAATTCTACCTCTAAGGAATCCTCACAGGCTGACAATGAGGATGAAGCTCCAACTACAGATCAAAATCATGCTCTTGTTGCAAATATGGGTCATGCTCCTGCTACAAATCTGGGTGATCATTTTGCTTTAAATCATGAGAATACCACTTCTGCTCCTACTGGTGCAACCCCCTCTAGCCATGTGAACCATTCCTTGCCTTCTGCTTCTACTCCTGCTCATCTCCAAGCTTCAGCTACCAATGTACAACATTCTCAACACTCTGGCCATTGTGCAAACAATTGCCCAAATGAAGTTTCATTAGGTGAGGATCCTAAAAACAACATTCCTCAGAAAATTGTTTGACGATGCAGGAAAAATGACTTCAAACTCACACTCTTCTCCACATGCGGTGAGTGAGAAACCTTCCCTCCCTTGAGGAGGGCTACTAGCCTTTGTGTTAGTGTACTGCTTATTTTGTGCTTTTTTGTCTTTGACAACACCTATTGTGCTGTTAATAAGTCGTTGGCCTGTAAAAGTTAGCACCCCTGTCTTAGTGCTATTGTTCTCTTTGATGCCTTCGGGCTATGGTAGTGTAAGGGTCAACCCCCTTGTTAGGTTGCTTATTATAATTATAAACATAGATGATCTCTAGTTAATTTAGATAATTATATTATAAGCTTTCTTTTTGTTAACTTTATCTAAATAGGAAGTGGGATAATCTTTCTTTTTTAGAGACAAGTTATCATTCTCATCTCCCAATGTACCCTTTGTAAAATTCAACTTTAGTGCATTTTATAGTAGTATGGAGCACTAAGTTTGCATTTTGATGAATATAATTGCACTCTATTCATTCATCTTGTTTTTCTGACAATAGGTATCTTTCCTTTAAATATGACTTATTTGTAGGCTATATGTCTTCCAACACATCATTTACACTTAACACATCACTTGCACTCCATTCATCTTTTTTTTCTTTTTTCTTTTTACTTGCACTTGGTTTTTTTTCTTTAAATATGTTTTGTTTGTAGGCTATATGTTGTCCAACACATCATAAATCTTACAACTTGGCTACTTTATGTACCATCGTGAGAAATCAATGGCCCTTAATATATATAAGGCTTGATTTATTAAGGTTATAAGAATGATTTTTAGAAGATCAATTAAATAGAAAAAACTCTTTCAAATGAAGTTTAGGCATCTAAACTAGGTTGTAATAATAAAATTTGATCTTCCATGAACTTCTCCAATATCTCCCTTTTATTTTCATTGTATGTTATACTATTTATCATTTTAGTCTCCTTAGTATAATTGGTTGCATTCCCATTTAAATTGTATTTTTCTATTTGCTTTTATTTATGTTTAATTTGTTGTTTTAATTTTTTCTTGCATTGAAGATCTTTGTTGTTGCACTCTTTTCTCTATTGGTGCTATTTTTTAATAGAGGATAGGGCTAAGGTAGACCACTTATCTCCTTATGAATAAGAAAGTAGGTGGTCCCTTTACTACTTCATATCCCATCCATTGCTTTTATAATTTCTAATTATTTCACTTAAACCCACAATACAATGTCCCATTTTTTGGTCAAAGGACATGAAAATAAATCTCTTTAACTAAATCTTCATTTTTGACACCGATAGCAAACCATACTAGTGATTTGTGAGATATGGTGTATAGATTCTAAATATTTATATCTTAAAATTTGTTAAAATAAATAGTGAAATTTTTTGCGTAACTTTTGAAAGCTAATTTTTAGTAGTAAACATTTTTAAAAAGTGATTTTTGTGTCATAACACAATTTTTTAATAAAAAATTATTTTTAAAATATAGATTTGTGATACTAATATCTAGATTTTACACATTTTTATTTTTAGTAATGTTTAAATTTATATTAATTATAATTTGGATAGATGTGTATGTCATATCATATTCATTTTTTGTATTCATTTGAATTAACTTTTAATATTTTGTTGAAATAAGGACACAAATACAAAGGAAAAATACATTTTTTATAATTTTTTCTATTTTCTTATTTTTCCACATGTATGAAACAAAGACTTTGATGTTTGGTGAAAAATCTTATATTCATAAGAAATAATAAAAATAATAATAAATTGTTTTGGTCAGTAATCGCTTTTGACTGGAGCTATGAACCAATGAAGCCACATTCTCGAGGGACCCTTCCTCAGAGATGATCGACATTAACACCCTTATGTCTCTCTCAAACTCCTTATCACTCTAAATTTTTCCTCCTTATGTCTCCTTGTGGAAATCATCCCTCATATTTCCCTCATGATGGCTTGCATGGAAACAAAGTCCAACGCCCATGATTTCCACCAAGTCACGCATCTTAGCCAACAATGAATCCACGTTCATCTGCACGCCATGCTCCTAGGTATGAGAGGGTACTTTGTCCATCAGGTGACTATGCGTAATCTAGGTAACTCATCGAACATAGGGGTGAGATGGGAGTCAAACACTTGACCTCCCAATTTCAAAGCTTGTGACAAACTGTCATGCTGCGGGGTCATCCCCAATAATAGTAATAAAATTAAATATTCAAAACAATAATTTTTGGAAAGGTTATGATAAGGGCTATATACATACATAACATGACTCATAAATGAGTCATTTGATGTCCCAAAAGTAGTTGTTTGTTAGCATTTTGATAGGAGTACAAGAGACTCCATTGTAGTTATGATTTAAGACTACATGGGTTTCATCTAACCCTCTTCAGTTAATATCCTTTAAGTGGAATCACTCAAGGCTTAAAAACTATATTTTAAAAAAATATGCGATTTTAGACAAAACAATAAGATGTCCCAAAATTGGGACAGATTATTGTCAGATCACCCTTTTTATGGTAATGTTATTGCATACTCAAAGTATTTACTAATCCTGTTATAATAATGCATGCTTATGCTTTGTGTGACTCTATTTTATTGCTGTAGATTTTTCTTTTTATACTAGAACTTGTGTGTGCTTTTTGTATTAGAGCGTGTTCTTTAAATTACCACAAAAGGGATTCTTGGGAGGAGGTTTTTTTAAATGAATTATATGATGCTTGTATATGCGTATCACATATGTGGATGGATAAAGAGGCATGGTGCAATTAGAATATTGATATAGAAGATAGTGTAAGAGCAATGGTGATGAGGGAATTTACGATAACATCCCTCATAAAACACATTTTTAATATTCTCTAATAAACGATTACAATATGAAACCCTAAATAAATGTGTAGGGAAGTCTTGAGATGAAATAATCCATGACCATCACACATAGTGACATTTTAAAATAAAGGGAAGATGATGGAAAAATAGAAGGAATTTAGAAGGGAGAAGGAATTTGGAATCCAATTGTTGGAATAGTAAGTACCCCCTCTTCAAAAACATGAGTTCTTGTGTCAACCAAAGAAAGGAATATTATTGTTTTAGAAATAGAAAATTATTTTAAAAATGTGAGTGTTTGTGTGTCTAACTACAAACATTTTTTCATTTATTTTATTCTAGTCTAGAAAAGAAAATTGATATTTATATTTATTTTATAGAATAGCGCATATAGAGATTTAGTTCCTTTAAAAAATCTAATATGCAAAGAAAAACGTTGAAAAAATAATTTCTATAAAAGAATATATATGCAAAGAAGAATATTATGTAAATCATTCTGGAATATTGAAAGATTTTTTTTTATGGAACTTCCTTAGGACCTTTAAGTGAACATTAAATATGATTGTCTAGATTACTCCTAGATGGGTGGAGATAGAAAAGTTCCTCTTAATATTTACTAGCTACTATTACAAGCATTTATAACAATAAGACAATGTTAAAAATAGAGGAAGCCAAGATCACCTTACGACATCTCAATGCCAAAGGTTCTTGTTCCATTCTGTCATATCGAGTGTTAATGAAAATCCCACCCTTATGAACTTGCTCATTTGGGTATAACAGAGGATGATGTTACAAGAAATATGTTGAGAACCCTGCTACCGAGTTATGCTATTCAAGTGTATCTGTTATACAAGAGCTGAGATCTATTCCCAAGATGAATGTTTCACTCGATGCTACTATTGGTAAGTTGATTGCATTTGAGTTAAATGATTTTGACATTTGTTTACCTGCTACATCTAAGATTGAATCTGCATTTAAGACATCCTTAAAGATTGGAAAAGCTAGGGAAGCTGCAGCCAGAGATGAATATTTGAGTAGCGATAGTGAGAAATTTTATAGTTGTACTGAAGGTATTGAGGAGTTATTTACTGAATGTGATTAAAATGAGAGACAATTTGAAGCTTTGTTGGCTAGAAGGTTACAAAGAGGCAAAGGCAAATATCAAGGTAATTTACTCTTGAAATGTTTTAATTGTGATAAAATTGGTCATTTTGCATCTAAGTGCCCTGAGAAAGATAATGAGGAAAAGAAAGACAACAAAGATAAGGACAAAAGAGAAAATAGTTTTAGGAGATTTAGAGACTATAAAAACAAAGGTAAGAAGTCTTGTCATATTTCTAATGAAGATCTGAGTGATGATGATTCATATGACAGTGATGAAAAAGAAGTTGTGTGTGTTGCTATTTAAGATGATTCTGATAGAGAAAACAAAGAAGAACCAAGAGCCCTAATATAACAAGTAAGTAAGAATGAAACATGAATTATAGATAGTGGTTGTTCACATCACATGACTGATGACACACTTAAGTTTATTTCCTTGGAAAATCATGATGGAGGATTTGTTAAATTTGGTAATGATGCTCCATATCTCGTGAGAGGAGAAGGTTCTATAATTCTACTGAATAACCCAAGATGTGATGATGTTTATTGGGTTGAAGGCTTAAAGTACAATCAATTGAGTGTTGCACAGTTAAATAACACAGGTCACCGACTGGAATTTCAATATGGAAAGGTGAAAGTATTTGATAAGAAGGATAGTATGATTGCTACTAGAGAACAATCTAAAGGTAATTTATTTTATCTTGATACTTCTATGAAGAGTTGTCTGTTTGCTAAAATTGAAGATGTTTGGTTATGGAACAAAAGACTTTATCATGTTAATTTTGACAACTTAATCAAAGCGAGTAAGAAGAATAGAGTGAGAGGACTACCGAGATTGGATAAACCCAACAATGTTATGTGCAGAGAATGTCAAATGGGTAAGATGACTAAATCTAATTTTTCAAGCAAGACTTTTGTTACACAAGGTATTTTGGATTTAGTTCATACTGATTTACGTGGACCCATGAGAACTCAAAGTTACTATGGAGACAAATATTTTATTCTATTTGTGGATGATTATTCTAGACTGATGTTTATAATGTTTTTAAAAGAAAAATCTGATGCATTTTAAATGTTTAAGTGGTACAAAGCTATAGTTGAGAAAGAAACTGGAAGACAATTGAAATCTTTGAGATCTGATAGAGGAGGTGAGTTTACTTCTGATGAGTTTACACTATTTTGTAATGAAAATGGAATCAAGAGACATATGTCAGCACCGAGGACACCACAACAGAATGATATTACCGAGAGAAGAAATAAATCTATTGTTGATTGTGCTAGGAAACCGATGATTGAAAAAGGAATTTCACAGAATGTTTGGAGATAAGTAGTGAGTACTGCTATTTACACATTGAACATAGTACAAATAAAGAAAGGTACTAACAAAACACCTTATGAAATCTGGTATGAACACAAACCTAATGTCAGTTACTTTAAAGTTTTTGGAAGCAAATGCTATATTCTGAAAGATTCTAGAGAAGGAAAGTTTGATTCAAAAGGAGAAGAAGGAATATTCTTAAGATATTCTATGAGGATTAAATCTTACAAATGTTTGAACAAAGTTACTAACAAGATAGTGGAAAGTGCAAATGTAAGAATTGATGAGTTTGCAGAAAGGAATGACGAAGATGGCAGAATGGAACCCGAAGACTATGAGAAGTTTGTATATGTACAACCTGATGTTCTTGATACATTACCGAGAGTACCTAATGAGGAAGAAGCTGAACATATAGCTCTACAACCGAGTGATGAGGATGAAGCACCAAGACCTACTGAGCCTATTTTGGAAAAAATATGTAAGAAGGCACCATTCCCCGGGAAATATTATTGGAAACAAAGATGATGGAGTGATGACTAGAAGCAAGGTAAGAGACAATTCATGTTTGATATCTTCATTTGAGCCAAAGAAAGTTAAAGAAGCACTAGATGATGAAGATTGGATGAAAGCAATGAAAGAAGAGTTTGGTCAAATAGAAAAGAATAGTACATGGACTTTAGTGCCTAGGCAAAAGGATAAAAATGTTATTGGTACTAAATGGATTTTCATAAACAAGTTGAATGAGAACGAAGAATTTATCATAAATAATTCTAGATTGGTTTGCAAAGGTTATACACAAGAAGAGGGTATTAATTATGGAGAGACTTTTGCACTTGTTGCTAGATTGGAAGGATTTAGAATACTTCTAGCTTATGTTGCTTACAAAGGATTCAAAGTATATCAAATGGATGTTAAGTCTGCATTTTTGAATGGAATACTTGAAGAAGAAGTATACATTGAGCAACCTAAAGGATTCATTGAGAACACTAACAAGAACAAGGTATGTAAGTTACATAAAGATTTATATGGTTTTAAACAAGCACCCCGAGCATGGTATGAGAGATTGCATTATTATCTAATCAAAATAGGATTTCAAAGAATAAGTGATAAAAATAATGTTTACTTGAAGAGTGACAGTAACAACAAAGTTTTGATTGCTGAAATTTTTGTTGATGATATTATTTTTGTAGGCAATGACACCTTATGTAAAGGATTCGTCGATGAGATGAGAAAAGAGTTTGAAATGTCAATGATTGGAGAGATTAAACTCTTTCTAGGTCTACAAATACAACACGTTACTGATGTGATATATATTACACAAGATAAGTATATCAAATAGATCCTTAGAAATTTTGGTATGGAAGATTCTAAGCATGTTGGAACACCGATGGTTACTGGTTGTAAATTATCTAAAGAAGATGAAACACAAGAGGTGGATAATACTCTTTACCGATCCATTATTGGTAAATTGCAGTATGTTGTTCACAACATACCTGATATAGCATACATTGTTGGGATTGTTGCAAGATTTTCTTCTAATCCGAAGGAAACACATATGTTAGTAGTTAAAAGAGTTTTGAGATATCTGAAAGTCACATAAGAGTTTGGTTTATTGTACAAGAAAGGAGGTAATTTTGATTTGCAAGTCTACACTGATGCAGATTGGGATGGAAACGTTGATGATAGGAAAAGTACTGGTGGAGGCCCATTCTTTCTAGGTGAAAGATTGGTCACATGGTTAAGCAAGAAGCAGAGTTGTATTTCACAGTCTACTGCCAAAGCAGGATATGTTGCTGTTGCTATGAATTGTGCAAATATAGTATGGATTAAACAATTACTTGAAGGTATGCAAGAAGAGATCAAAGATCTGGTCACTATTTTATGTGACAATACAAGTTCTATTAACATATCAAAGAGCCTGGTTATGCATTCAAAGGCCAAGAACATTTCTATCAAGTATCACTACTTGAGAGAACAAGTTCGAGAGAAAAATGTGACATTGGAATATGTCAATTCAAAGGAACAACTAGCTGATATCTTTACAAAGCCACTATCAAAATATGCTTTTGTGTATCTCAGAGGTAAATTAGGGGTTCTTCCCCTATCCAATATTCACTAAGAAGCATGAGGCATGCTGCATCAATTCTATGCTTTATTAGAATATATATTCTTGAATTGATGTTAGTATGACACACTTTAGGTGATTCCTAAAGTTGTGTGAAGAGATTTTTGTATGTAATGAGTATTTGTACATGTAAGGTATAATCCACTGTTGAAACAAGTTTTCAGGAGTATGACTTTTTGACATTGTTGTCAAAGAAGGAGAGAATGAATTGATGATATTTATCCATGAGGGAGATATTGATGAATTGGGAGAGAATGAATGAATTGCTACTATTTAATCATGTAGGAGAATCAGAATGTATGTTGCAATTATCAAAAAATTTATCCAAGAGGGAGAACAATTTGGAGATCAGAAACATAAGTATCAACTCAGAGGGAGTAATGACATAGACTGAAAGTTACTATCATCAATTGCTATAACATTGTTATAGTGGTTTCCATCAATGCCAAAGAGAGATTTTTTATCAAATGATGAAGACTGAGTGTTAATAGGTATCATGATTATAGAAATGGTTAGATCAGTTGTTATTTTGTCATTGATGTCAAGCAATTGATTACCGGTTTCTATTTGAGTTACCATATCCTAAGAGGAGAAGTTAAATAGGTGAAAATATAGATCAAACAATGATGAATTAATGTTGATATAGTTGTTTTATACTATATATTTGATGTTATCAAGTTGGTTCGATTGATTGATTAAGTCAAAGATGGAAAAGAGTTAAGTTATGAATGAAAAGAGTTACTTTACCGAGCTAGACAAAGTCAGTCGATATAGAGTTGTGTTATTCAATCGCAGTTACTGAACACCGATAGAAATTCAAGCACTAAGCACCGAGAATGAGTTAGACACTGAGCAGTAAATGAAGATTGTTACCAAGTTGAAAAGCAAGTTATCGAGTGCAGGATATTGATTGTAAATGATGATAAGATCTAATTTGATGTGAGGACATGATGATATGGATGAGGATACGAATTAAATGAAGTTTTTTGGAAGATCTACGAATGTGAAAATTCAATGAGAAGATTTAAGGCAAAGATTAAGCGGTTAAACCTGATTATGTGAGTTCCAAGAAAAGTTCAAGTTCTGAGGTAAAATTGAAATGGTTTACCGAGCTAAGATTTGTGAAGAAGATGATCGAATGACTAAAAGAAAATTATGGAAAACCTAAGCAAGGAGATTAAGAGGCAAAATTATGTCTATATAAAGGAAGAGAACTAATGAGATATGAGATGCTGATGAATTGAAAAAGAAGAAGAAGGAGCTAAAGAAAAGAGCTACCGAGCATAGCAGAGAAATAGAAAGAGAAGAATCTACAGTCTAAAGCAGAGACATATAGAGTATGAGGTGCCAGTATTTATTTGAGATAAAGGATCTAAACCAAGCAAAAGGTAGCTGCTAAATTTATAGATCAATGTTTTACTATTGCTTTTTAGCATTTGTAATAGAAAAAATCTCTTAACTGAGTGGATTTAACCATCCTATTTGTAAATCCTAGAAGTAGGTAACATTCAAAAAGAGTGTTTAAAGACCTCTAATAAGGACACTCCTAACAGGGTGAAGATATTAATAGATCTGAGGTAAGTCCCCTAACAGGGTCACATTTAGCAAATATGTTTGTAATCTTTAACAAGATAAGTTCTTAACCAAGCAAACTTCTGAAGGGTACATTTTTGTTGTGGGTCACAATTCACAAAAAGGTTTTTCTCATATTGGGTTTCCTCATTAAATCTAGTGTTAATGAGTTTGAATGATTGATTTTCATATTATGAGATGTATGGTTGTTTATGGCATTAAGTTATTTGGCAAGTCAGTTATTACTATATTTAGTGTTACCAAGTGAATCCGTGAGTTGAGTTTGAAGTGTTTAAGTTTGATTTTGTCTGATTTTAAGTTATTTGGTGAGTCAGTTATTACTATATTTAGTGTTACCAAGTGAATCCGTGAGTTGATTTTGAAGTGTTTAAGTTTGATTTTGTCTAATTCACCCCCCTCTCAGTAGGATCAACAGAAAGAAGACCACAAGTACTATCAAAAGATGATTGATTTGGAAATTTGGTGATTGGAAAGAGGTTGGTATATATGGGAAATGGTTTTATAGTCACATTTCAATGAAAATTTGAAGAGAAGAGGTGTTTGGATGCCAAGAGCAGTCTTCTACAAGAAGACAAGGTCTTTTGTTCACAATCCTATCTTGCCCTACTCGATGAATGTAGAGGTCCCTAGAACCCAAGAATATCTTGTATCCATTAATTATAGAAGACTTCCAAGTAAAGAGAAATGAAGAGTCAAATGTGTTCATTGAGTTAATACATGAATTTCCATCAAAGGTGACAATGTGTAATGGGTGTAAGACCTAGCCAAGGGAACATAGGAAGTTCTTTGAAATCCAATTAAATGTGAAGTGTTATGCTTTGTTCCAAGTCTAATAATGGTGTTATTGGGTCCAAACATGTTATAGGTTTAGAATTACATGATCATGTCCTAAGAGATGGTATTTTAGAAATCAAAAGAAACATACCCTTTTCTGTCCTAATGACCTCACCTTGTGAATGTTAAATGAAATTGTGAGTATTCCTTCGTGTTACCTCTTTCCTTTGCATCAATTTTTGTTTGAATTGTTTCATTAAAATCATAATATTTTATTTGTTCCTAAACTACTATATTTTCTCACAATTATAGATTAACACAATATTTTTTGGATAGATGCCAAAATTATTACCTCCCAAAAGATTTCAATATAATTCCATTTGATTAGCACTAAAGGGAAAACTAATAAATGTCATGCCTTTTATGTACCCATAAGTACAAAAAAGTGAAATTGAGAAGCTATTAGTAGAGATGTTAGAGGTATGGATTATCAACCATAGTCAGAGTACTCACTCCTTTGTAGTAGTATTGATGCACAAGCAATATGATACTTGGTGAATGCATCTTGATTACATAGGGCTCAACAAGTACTCTATAAAGGATACATAAATCAAAAGCTGGATTCATTTATGATTATTTGGATGAGCTAAAAGATCCTATTTATTTTACAAAAAATGATTGTTATTTTGGTTATCATCAAATTGGAATTTGAGATGAGGATATACATAAGACAACTATATGAACCCACGAGATTCATTATTATTTTTTGATGATACTTTTTGTTGTCACAAATGCACTATATACATTTTAGATTTTGATGAACTCTATCTATAGGTCATTCTGCATGCATTAATTTTGATATTCTTGTTAGCATATTCATATATAAAAAGTTAAGAGGAATAATTGGAACATGTGAATTGAGCTTTATAAATTCTTGAAAAACACCATCTTTATGCTAAACCATCTAAGAGTGTATTTGATTCAATGAAGTGGAGTACCTATGTCGTGTTATTTCATATGAGTGAGTAAAGTTGGGGCCTTACAAGATCAAGACCATAATATAATAGAAGATATATAGAATCCTTAAGAACCAATGAATTTTTAGGGCTTACAAGTTACATATCACCATTTAAAAAAAAGTTGCGTAGAAACACTCATTGCTTTGTTGAAGGACTCTTTCTAGTATAACAATATAACCACCAAGACATTCAAAATATCAAGGAAGCTATGCACACAACTTTAGATCCAGTTGACCATAATTTTTCTAAAACCTTTTTAATGGAATGTATTCTTATGGATTTGGTATAGGAGCAAGTATCATGCAAGAAGGAAGTCCCCTAACATTTGAGAGTAACTAGATCAGAGATAAAATTTTGTTAAAGGTTTTTTACAAGACAAAAATATTGATTATCCTATATGTATTGAAGAAATAGAGATCCTATTTAGTGGGAAGACACTTTAAGAAAAATGGAGATCATAACATTCTTAAATTCTTTTTAGAACATATTTATATTCTTTCATCTCTCTCATCCTAATGATGGATCATGGAGTGTGATATGAAACGTTGATGCAAAAATTGTTCTACATAGCTGAATCTAGAAACAAAAATATAACAAATTTCTTAGTTGAAGAATAATAAAAAATAGGCCACAAATATGCTAGGAGAAGAATTTCATTGTTGATGCTTGATCTAAAAGTGGTAAATAAAAAGTCGCTATTGTATGTCATTTGCATATCATAGGAAGAGTGGGTGGATGAGTTGTAAAATAAATGGGAGGACATGGATACTCAAAATCTTGCTTAAAAACAAGATTCTAGTGTGTTAGATTAATCTACATGGAAAGGAGATGATATATGGTACAAGCATTGGTTAAATTAAACCCTTACACTTAATGTTTTAATAGAGCTTCATGATTCTCTAGGAGGTGAGCATTTACACTTATTGAAACTTATCATATAATTTGTAGACGTCCAAAATCGTCCTTATATTAATTTAATTAATATTCCCATAACATTATAGTTAATTTTAATTAATTATATTTGTTATATGATTCATTCTCCTTAGTATTTAAATTTAATTTAAATACTCCCCCTTTTAATGTATTAAAACTTATTTAATACATTATCCCTCATTGATTCCCTTTAAATAAATTTTTAATTTATTTATTCCTTGACATGACCTAAATTCTACTAAACCACAATTAATCTAAATCTAATTTGGATTAAGCTGATTTGAACCTAGATCCTACCCTATCTCACATCACTATCACCAAATAAACCTATTCATTAATTAACTAAGGTTAATTAAGCTAATTTCTTGATTCCTACAACAATTAGTCCTAATTATTTGCTCACACATGTGTGAGCAAATTTCCAAAAATTGACTTTTCCAAATAATCCTTATTTGGTGCCAACAAGGTTTTTTACACCTATGATGACACCTCCTTACACTTTCCAAAAGTGTCTCATTGGTCCAAAACTCTTACACCTTCTTACAAGATCCTTCACATGTGTACTTTAAGTACACTTTGACCCATCACATCCAAAGTTGCTCACACATGTGTGAGAAAA
>MU223121.1:474008-492076 GCA_018584345.1 Thuja plicata | reverse complement strand
TATATATATATATATATATGTATCTATATATATTAGTCAACCTTACATCCAAATTTTTTATATCATTTCAACCTTTTGGGAATTTGTTTGATTATGTCATCTAGTCTTATCTCTTATAATGAATTGCATCTTTCTAGTTGTTTGTAATCATTTGTGTAATCACTTGTCAATATTTTGAAAGAATTTTTTGACCTTTGGCAAACATATGATTGTGGAACATTATTTCATTGCCTTTTATTACTATAGATGTGTCATTTCTTTTTCTATCGACTATTAAATCACAGGTTAGTATATGTGCAATTGAAAAGGCCTTTAGTTTGTGGCATCAACCTTCAATTAATTTTTTTATTTTATGTTCTTTCTTGAGCTCTTTCTAATATAGTAGAGTTAGGCTTAGGTAGAGTACGAAAGGAATTGGTCTTTCAATTTTAGCACTTCAAATTAATTCATTTGTGTATCTTTCCATTATGATGTATTTACATGTGGTTGCATTATGTGAATATTACATAGTTAGAAAGAGATACTTTTGTAGCTTAATAACATAAATTGTTGTAAAGGAAAGTAAAAATTTTCTAATGTGTTATTCTAGGCAAATTAAAGTGAATACAACCGATCTACATTGTATACTTAGTCTCATTCAATTACTACCTTTTTTTCTCATTGAATTGTTGGGCCAACTTCCTTTCTTCCATTGCATTGTTTTGTTTCATTGTTACTTGTTCCTAACAGTTAACACTTAAATTAAATGTATTCAATCCTACTTAGCGAATGTATTGTTATATACTACTTAGTACCTTGGTTAGGTAAGTAAGTGTGGGACCCTAACCTTGGCCCAGGGCTCATTTTTTTTAGTCATCCACCTACACTGTTGAGTTGGCAACCCCAAATCAAAAAAATTCTTACTGACTTGGGGATTTACCATGTGTTTCGATCCCATTCATCCAACATGTCAAAAATTTAGAAAAATACCAATGTTCTATCTAATATTTTCTTGTTGTTCATTTCCTTCTCAATTCTCTAAGCCCTTGCATATTGATTGATATCCTAACAAATTAACAAACTTCACCAAATGCTCTTTGGATTGTTTCCTTCATGTTCATTTCATTTTCAGTTTTCTATACCCTTACTGACTACTTTACATCCTCATGGTTTGTATTCTTTCTATATTATCCTTTTTGTTTAATTCATTTCCATTTATCTATTATTTCTATTGTTACCTTGATGCAACATTGAAACAGTGAAATTAAAAACCTTAAACTCAATATTACAGATAAATTGAAAGCCTTAATCCATGTGTGTGTGTACATGCGTGTGTGTGTACGTACATATGTGCATGTGTACGTACATATGTGTGTGTATGTACATATGTATGTATGTACACATATACTATATACATACATATATATATATATGTATGTATATGTATATACACACAAATGTATATGTGAAATTGAAAAGTTTAAACCTAGCATAACAGTTAAATTGAAAGCCTTAATCAAAGTGTGTGTGTGTGTGTTCGTGCGCGTGTGTGTGCACATGTGTGTGTACGTGTGTGCGTGCGTGCATGTGCATGCATGCATGTGTGTGTGTGTGTGTGTGCGTGCTTGTGTGTGTGTGTGTGTGTGTGTGTGTGTGTGTGTGTGTGTGTGTGTGTGTGTGTGTGTGTGTGTGTGTGTGTTTTCAACATTTTGAGTTTTTTTCTTTAGACCCTCCTCATTGAATCTGAAATGAAAAAATATATACTTGTCCAAGATGTGGTTATAAATGTTATGCAATCAACCATTCATAGATATATGTCATTCATTGAAACCAATAAGTGATTAATGTGTTTGTTCTAGATGTCTAGATTACCCTTTTAATATAAATTGAAGTGACTTTTACATTCAATTGTCATTATCACATACATACATACTTCACACCTCAAATGCACAATTGTTCACATTGTATAAAAATACATATTATGTTGCACTCAACCATGTATTACATCTAGAAAATGAAGGGTCTTAAAAATTCAATTGTCAAAAAATGTATACTTTTCCTAGATGTGGTTATATATGTCATGCTGATGCATCCAAGGACAATGTGAACTCACTGAGTCCAACAAATCCTTGTAGCAAGAGTCGCACAACAAAAGAAAAAGAAGACAAAATAAATGAATGCAAGATCATCCTACTTATTATCATATGATCAATTACAACAACTGCAAGAATTGATACATTTCAGGTATACAGGTTTGATTAGAACCTTTAATAGGTTATCTTTGTATACCATCTATAATCAGCAACAACTACATGAACATTTTGTAGGAGCTTTCTTCCGCCTGATTTATTGATTAAAATCCTACAAGTGCTAAGATACTATTATGTCATGTCTCTCTCCTATGTTCTAAGGGAAATAATTACAAGAGTATATAAGGCCTTTGCAAACATCAGGTCAGCCAAGAAAGATTATATTTCCCAATGAAAAAGAAAAGGTATTACACAAATAGGTCATAACCCAAAATCATAAGGATCTTCATCCAAGGAGTGGGATATAAAATGTGATCCATCAAATAGGTCAGCCACACATGTAAAATCATTGATAAATGATTTGTTAAGCTTCACCGATTGGGAAAGCCTTTGCGAGATCAGAAAATACAAAGACTGGCCAAAAAATGAAGAACAGGACAGTCTCACCAAGAATCTGAAATATCTTGAATGTGAAGTAACCAAATGATGTGTGATCCTAGGAAGGTGACAAGAATGAAGCCATGAACATGTTGAAGGATCGCAGCCTCCAAGATTATGTACACAACGGTTGCAGAAAGAAACACTAGAACGTAGGAAATTTTTTTTTTTGGTTGATGCAAGATTGCTAAGATCCTAAGATTCTCTTGCATCAGACACCCAGGGTTATTTGAAAAGTGAGCCTCTCACTTTGCTTGGGCCAAAGGAAAACCAAAATGATTAACCTCGGCCTGATAAATCTATGAAGAATCTTCCATGGGTATGCCTTTCCATTTGACAAGATACTCCATGTACTGCTTACCTCTTGTAATCATACCAACTCTTCTCTCCAAAATTTGCTTAATCCAATCAAACTACTTCCTAGGATACCGTTGTTCCACATCTAATTCATCAAGTGCTGGTATTGAATTTTTTTCATGATACTCATACAAATATGTAACATTGACTATAGGTGATATATCCATTTCTTCTGGTAATTCCACTTCATAAGAATTCCTTGAATCAAATCTCCTTAAGATCTTACAAGGTCCAAATTTCTTCATCCTCAACTTGTTATAAGTTCTAACAGGAAATCTACCCTTCTGCAATTATATCATTACTTCATCACCTACCTGAAATTCCTTGTATCTTCTCTTCTTATCAGCTCTCCTTTCATAGTCTTGGTTCATTTTATCCACGTGTTATCTAACTCCATCATGCAATGATTTCATAACCTCTACAAAGTCTTCGCGCTCAGCACTCTTCTTAAAATCATGATTGATATCCCTTAATTTTGCCACTCCCTTAGTATTAAAACTAGTAACTATCTCAAATGGTGTCTTCCCTGTGCTACTATTGACTGAGTTGTTATATGCAAAATTTTCTTGAGGAAAAACTAAATCTCAATCCCCTGGCTTTTCTCCAACTAAACATCTCAGAAAATTTCCCAAACCCATGTTCACAACCTATGTTTGTCCATTGGTTTGTGGATGAAAAGTAGAGTTGTACTTCAAATCAACTTTCATCTTCTTCTAAAGTGTCCTCCAAAAATAGCCAACAAACTGACTATCCTTGTCTAAAACAATGATCTTTGGTAATCCATGTAATCTCACAATCTCCTTGAAAAATAAATTAGCTACATGCACTGCATCTATAGTCTTCTTACAAGGAATGAAAATGTGCCATCTTATAAAAATTTGTCTACAACCACAAAAATTGAATCATAGCCTCTCTATGTCTTTAAAAAACCAAGTACAAAATCCATACTAACATCTTCCCAAGGTCTGACCGGTACTATCAGATATGTATACAAACCCACATTCTAACTACCACCTTTTGCAACTTGACACACTTTACAACTATGAACAAAATTTCCCACATCCTTTTGAACTTGTGGCCAAAAGTAGCTCTCACTCACCAAAGCTAATGTCTTATCAATGCCAAAATGCCTTTCCAATCCTCCACTATGTTTCTCCTTAATGATATTATCCCTCATAGAACTTTTGGGTATGCACAATTGAATACCTTTGAATAAAATTCCATCCTTAATAAGGTAATCTAACCACTTAATTTTATCTGCAATAATAGCTTGTTTCAAAGCTTTTCAAGGTTCAGTGAAGTCTGGATCATTCTCATACAACACCTTTAATTCATCAAATCTCATCAATGCAATCTTCATTTTAGTCAACAAATTCCTTCTCCTACTCAAGGCATCAGCAACATTATTTGACACACCACTTTTATGTTTCAACACAAATGTATAGCTATGTAGGAATTCAACCCATCTCATATGTCTCTGATTTAACTTACCTTGGTTGTTTAAGTACTTCAATACTTGATGATTAGTATAAAGAACAAACTCCTGAGGCAACAAATATTGTCTCCATTTCTTCAAGTCTTGTATTATGGCATAAAACTCCTGATCATACACTCAATACCTTCTTTTAGCATCCTTCAACTTCTCACTAAAGTATGCAACATGTCTTCCTTCTTGACTTAAGATAGCTCCAATTGCATTTCCACTAGCATCACAATCTACTTGACATACCTTATTGAAATTGGGTAAAGCTAACACCGACTACTCTGTCACCTTTTGCATCACCAATTAAAAAATCCTTTATGCTCCATGTGTCCACTTGAATTCCTTCACATCTCCTCTCATGGTTTCTGTCGCCAGTCCACAAATTGAGCTAAAGTTTCTAATGAGATTTTGGTAAAAACTAACCAACCCATGAATGATCTTACCTATCCAACATTATTTGGGGTAGGCCACTCAACAATGGCTTTTATCTTCTCAGGATCCATCTTCAATCCTTCCGCGGATATTACAAATCCCAAATACGCTAATTCCTATTTCATGAAAGTACACTTTTTAAGATTGATTAGCAACTTAACTTACCTTAACCGCTGCAATACTTTTCTAACATGCATTAGGTGTTACTCCTTACTCTTACTAAAAACCAATATATCATCCAAATACACAATGACAAACTTACGTAAGAATTTCTTTAGAACCTCATTCATTAATCTCATGAAAGTAATTGGTGCATTAGACAATCCAAAAGGCATTACCAACCATTCATACAATCCTTCATTTGTCTCTAATGCAATCTTCCACTCATCACCTTCTCTAATTCTAATATGATGATATCTAATCTTCAAGTCTATATTAGCTCCACTGAAATAATCCATCTGTTCATCCATCCTTGGCAAAGGAAACTGATACATAATTGTGATCCAATTGATGGCTCTATAATTAGTGTACATTCTCCATTGTCCATCATTCTTTGGTTCTAAAACTATAGGTACTGCACACAGACTAACACTTTCTCTGATTAATCTTCACTACAACGAATCTAGTAATTGTTTATTGAACTCTTCATTTTCTATTGGTGTCATCCTATATGTTGTTTTGTTAGGAAAATAGGCTCTTGGTATCAAATCCATACAATGGCTTATAGTCCTTATAGGTAGTAATCCTCCAGGGACATTATCTGATATGATGTTTGCATACTGATTCAACAATCCATTGATTTCTTTAGGTTGTTCCTTAACTGAGACAATCTCCTTAGAATTTTTAGGTACTAAATAAAAACACACATTAGCATGCCTCATACCATCCAAAAACTTCCTATCATCTACTAAACAAATTCTTGCACTGGTACAAACTTCACTCTTAAGTTGTTCCTCTAAGGGTAACCAATTATGCTTCATTCCATTAGCAACAATGGTGTACACATTATTCCTAGCATCATGTATAGCTTATCTATCATACCTCCATGGTCTACCCAACAAGATATGATACACATCCATGGGCATAATATCACACAAAACTTTATCATAATACTTCCCAATCTTGAATTTAACTAGGCATTGTTCACTTACTAGTACCTTGTGTTCATCTTGTATCCATGCAATCTGATAGGGCTAAGGATGCTTCAATCTTTGTATCTTCAATTTTTTAACCTACTCCTCCAAAGAAAGATTATCAGAACTACCACAATCTATGAAAACATTGCACACCTTGTCTTTCACCTTGTATCTAGTTCGCAACAAATTCTTCCTTTGTAAAGGTTCCATATATTGCTCTTTGTGATATTGGTTTCTCGGAGTTATCAAGGGTCCTCCATATTATGCTTGATTGTTTTTTACTGATCCACTAGATTCCTCATCTTCAAATTTTGTTTGCTTACTGTCTTTTTCCTTCTTCTCAAAATTGCCTTGTTTGCATTCAAAGGCTCGGTGCCCTGCTTTGCCACACTTGAAACAAGTGCCACTGAATTTCCTTCTATCACCACTACTTTTTCCTTTGTTGTGATAGTAACTCCTATCATTCCTCTTGTATCGATCATTATCCTTATCTTATGACTCATTCCTACCCTGGTCAGCAGAAGATCTACCTCCTCCAACATTAGTACTAGATCGGTCTCTCTAAAATCTTTCTCCTCTACCTCTTTAACTTTGTTCATGCCTTCAGTTCAACTTTTCTTCAGCCTTCAAATCCTACTTGTAAGCTTCTTCCACACTTCTAATTTGTATCATACTGATTTCACCTTGTATTGACACCCTTAAACCCTTAAGGTAATGAGAAACTTGTTCATCTTCACCATCTATATGGCCAAATCTAATATTTAGTTTATAAAAATCCTCAGTGTAACTCTTAACACTTAGGTCTCTCCACTTCAAGTTTTTCAACTTCCAAAATAGACTTACTTGGTATTCCTCAATGAAAAACTTAGCCTTTAATTTATTCACCATTATATCCCAAGATTTGATCTTATCTTTACCCGTTCTCTGTCGATCTATTTTTAAATATTCCCACCATAAGGATGCGTATGCTTTTAAATTGGTACAAACATGTTTCACCTTATTTTCATCACTAGTTCCTTCATGTTCAAAGTACTTGTCCATCTCTGTGATCCAATCTATCAATTCATCAGAATCTAGGTTACCATGATAATTTGGTGGATTGAAATGAGGTCTCTTATTCACATTAGTCAAAGCTCAAATGAACCTCTCTTCTTCTTGATTCAATTATGGTAGTGCCTCATTGTTCTCTCCCTCCCATGCCTAATCTTTATTTTGTTCATCTCCTTCTTCATCACTTGCATCTTCTATATGTTTTCCTCTCCTCTGAGCAGTTTCTACCACTTCCAATCTAGCAGAAATTTGTCTCAACAAATCCAAGACAGATGGATTTGCATTCCTTGCTCCACTTCTATCATTCCTCTTGGTCACCCTCACAATCTTTAGAATTTGTATGTGAGATCCTCTCTTTTTCCACTCCACAAGAAATCCTAGGTTGCAAAACCTTTCTCTGATACCACTTGAAGCAGCCAAGGACAATGGGAACTCACTGAGTCCAACCAATCCTTGCAACAAGAGTCATACAATAGAAGCAAAATAATACAAAAGGAAATGAATGCAAGACCAGCCTCCTTGTTATAATATGATCAGTTACAAGAACAAATGCAAGTAGTGATACATTCCAGGCATACAAGCCTAATTAGAACCTTCAATAGGTTATCTTTTTATATTATTTGTAATCAACAAAATCTACATGAACATTTTGTAGGAACTTTCTTTCGTCTGATATATTGATCAGAATCCTACAAGAGATAAGCTAATATTTTATTCCATCTTTCTCGTATGTTCTAAGGGAAACAATTACAAGAGTATATCAAACATCAGGTCTGCCAAGAAAGATTACATTTCCCAATGAAAAAGAAAATATATTAAATAGATAGGTCATGACCCAAAATCATAAGGATGTTCATCCCTCAAGTGGGATATGACTTGTGTGATCCCTAAAATAGGTCGGCCACACACGTAACATCATCGAGAAATAAGTTTTTAAGCTTTTTTTATCAAGAAAACCTTCGCAAGATTGGAAAATACAAAGACTGGCCAGAAAATGAAGAACGATACAGGCTTGCCAAGAATCTGAAAGATCTCGAACGCGAAGTAAACAAATGTTTTTGGTTGCTAAAAGATTGCCAAGATCCCATGATTCTCCTGCATCACATGCAGTCAATCATTCATAGATATATGTCATTATTTGAAACCAATAAGTGAATAATGTGCTTGTCCTAGATATCTAGATTACCTTTCTAAACTAAATTGAAGTGAATTTTACATTAAATTGTTATTATCACATGTACATACATACTTCACACCTCAAATGCATAATATAAAAATACATATATTATTGCACTCAACCATGTACTGCATGCAAAAATTAAATAGTCTTAACATTTCAATTGTCAAAAAATGTATACTTGTCCTAGATGTGGTTATATATGTCATGCAATCAATCATTCATAGATATATCTTATTATTTGAAACCAATAAGTGATTAATGTGCATATATTAGATGTCTATATTACCTTTCTAAACTAAATTGAATTGACTTTAATATTCAATTTTCATTATCACACACATACACACTTCACACCTCAAATGCACAATTGTTCACATTATATAAAAATGCATATGATGTTGCACTCAACCATGTACTGCATGTATAAAATGAAGAGTCGTAACATTTTAATTGTCAAAAATGTATACTTTTCCTAGATGTAGTTATATATGTCATGAAGTCAACCATTCATAGATATATGTCATTCTTTGAAACCAATAAGTGATTAATGTGCTTGTCTTAGATGTCTATATTATCTTTCTAATCTAAATTGCAGTGACTTTTGCATTTAATGGTCATTATCACATAGAAACATACTTCACACCTCAAATGCAAATGATGAGGGGAGATGAACCAATATCTGAGTAGATCCTAAATGTGCCAACATTTAAACTAAATATGCATATAGATGTGTATACAAATTTACACCATCAAATAGAATGAGGGAATTTTTCTATTTGAAACTTTTGTAATGATGAATTATGTTGCACTGAAACATTTAGATTGAATGGACTGTGCAACACAATTTGTGAGTATAAAGGTCTTCAAATGGTAGAGTGTTCTCGTTTTATTTGATACCTCCTGTGAATGCTTGGAGACACCCCAATTGAATAGGTTGTGGTTTAAAACTAGTTGAATAATCCATTATAGATGTATTGAATGTGTCATGCCCCAAACTTTGGGCACTAAAACCTTAATCTAATGAACATAAATTTACATTCAAACATGTTATATTAACTATAGGAGATGAAATATTTTCTACACCTTTGCAAATTTCAAAGATTAAATGAAATTGAAAGTTTATTTAATATTTGCAACAAAATATAAAGTTATAATCCTTAAGATTTTCTTTTGCACTATATTTAGTAAAACAACCATAAATTCATTTTGGGATAACCATCATATCAAATAAATGTCCAAATACTCATCTCATTAATAGAACAATAAATACTCTGATTTCAAAATACAAGAAGATTACATTTTTCAAAACCTTTCAAATTTTACAAGAAAGAAGCTTGAACATAAAGTACTTAGAGAATGATATGCATCCAAGACACCAAGACTTCGGCTATACTTTCAAAAACTTTCTTTGAACCTGAAAGAACATCAAGGTTACCATGGAGGCTCACCTCCCAACCTAGGCCTTTGCAAGGCCACCCCTGAGCTAGGGGACCCATAACTGAACCAAGATAGAAATACACATAACAACCATGAATCTAAAAAAAATAGGAACACAAGAAAATACCCAATACCCAAGGATATACGTAGGTCTCTAAAAGACCTGAAACAAAGGGGTGAAAGAGGACTACCACAAGAGGAGAAATCCAATCATACAAAATTCATACACTATGAATAGGCCACACATGGGCTCAACATTCCTAAGTACCATATATTTAATCTTGTTCCATGGCCACACATGGACTCATGAACAAATTTCTACCCTTCTCCTCCAGGCCCTACGGTGGAAAATAGAGTAAATTTACCTTTCTTTCACAAAACAAGTCATGACTTCAATCCTTTTAATTATTCTTATGAACCCCACATTCCTTTGGGGATTCTTGGCATCATGAGCACCCATATACACATGTACATCCTCCACACATGGGAGACTCTACACTACTTGGGTAGATTACTAACTTTCACCCCATCAAGGTTACCCAACCCTCCCAAGGGTGAATATGCCTCGAAGAACCCCATATACAAACAATCACAAAATAAATACAAGACTCGACACATAAAGTCCATGAAAACCCATGAAGTTGAAAATAATAACATAAAATCCATTCATAGATTTCTCAAGCTAAGTTCATATGCAATCAAATACTACTCTTAAATATGCTAATAAGGAAACTCACCTCAAATCCAAGCTATGGTAAATTCAAGGTGGTTTTTGAAGAGCTTCTCCTTCTCATCCTTCCTGCTTCTCTCAAGTCTTACTCCTACAAAATGAATCTATCTCTAAAATTAGAGAGTGGGTATGTACCCAAACTCCCTCTAAACCCTTCCTTATATAGGCTTTATTCCTAAAATATTAGGATTCATAAATGGAGGAGAGGCCCTATTCCATCTACTCTCCCCGCTTTCCTTCCTTCTCCATAAATGGAGTTTAATGCTTGCAAGGAAAGAAGGGATGGCTTAACCAAAGTCTTCCAACTCTCCGAATTCGCCACTTCCCAAAATGGTAACTTTAGCGGAGTCATAAATGAGTCCGGAGACTCTTAATGGGCTGAAAATGACCCCTAACCCCTAAGGCACCAAGTGGGGTAGTTAACCTTGACCCTAGTTACTCCCTAGGATTCCAAATGACCCTTGTAAACTCCACCCAAGGTTAACTCACGAAAATTCAACCCTCAAGACTCAATCTAATCTATCTTGATTCATCCTTATCTTCCAAAACCATAGGGTAAGCATAGGGACTATACTAGGTAACTCCTAGGTAAAGTTAAGCCTATGCTAGTCACATTTACTAGCCATGCCAACACACAAGGTGCACATGTGCCAAGTGACACAACAAAATGACATATGGCATGACCTATTTACACATTTACTAAATTACATTGAATGCATTCATGCAACATACTTTTATGAGTAAAATACTATATAACGAGGTCCATGTCTCTTTTTATAGATATGACCTTAGCATCATGATTTTCACATAAGTCCATTACTCAATCCTTGATTAGTACCATGGTCAATTTTCCTGCACACTCATTGCACACATCAGTAGGTCTAAGAAATCAACACGTAAAAATAATAGAACACATAATGTAAGTTGAACACACATTCACTCACACTTGCATCAAAGATTCATTGAACTTAACGACATCTGCATCTATTCCATATGCATAAACATACTCTTAATAAATCTGCATCTTGATTACATCTAACATCCACATACTAATACAATATACAAAACCATCAAAACTAAGTCCTATAGGAAAATCTGCATCACTTACACAAAGTATTGCAAAGATTCCCTGATTACATGATCAGGCGTTGTATACAAGCAAAGGATTCAACAAATCCATAAAGTAATACATGTGTCCAAATAATCCAACTATAAAAAAATCTGTATTGATAAGAGAACATATAAATGATAAATAGTGCTAAGCTTATGTCGGACTAGGGTAGGCCTCACAGAATGAAGTTTTTCTCTCTAAATGGGAGCCTTTGGGTGCAAGTAGATATTAAAATGATAAGAATATAAATTACACTTGATCTTGGGTGCAAGTAAGGAGAGGTTACATGTACTTAATACCACTACAATAAATAGTGTATGATTACATAATTGAACATATTCTTTGCATTGCTATCATTTAGGACTTGTAGACTTCTCATTCCCTTTTTAGTGTTAAAATTTGTTGCACTTCCCCATTTAAGGTTAGTGGGACACCTTTGCAACAAATTTTAATGTAGAAAAGGTTCCCAAATACAATGATCAATATAAGGTGTGGGTAAAAATTAATGGCAATTAAGGTGGTGGATTGGGCGGTCATGCGATTGAATACCAAGCGGTCACCTTGTCCACTTCAGATGATGTGGTGGGCAAGAATAGGGTGTGGGTCCATGCACGTTCTTGTCGATGCACCAAAATGGTATGAAATGGACACGTTGGATGAATGGACTGGAACACATAGCAATTCACTGAATCAACATGGTAAATTTTGGTTTGGGATAGCTAGGTCAGTGGCCTATGTGGTAGATTACAAAAATTTTGCAGATACCAAAATTTAGAGTGTGCGCATTCTCACTCCTCTCCCCTATATATGTAATTTGAAAATCCAATTCTTCAAAATTATGAAAAATTATCTTCATGCATTGAAATTTATTTCATCTAGCTGTTGAGATATTGGCTCAATCATTATATTTCATGTTGTAGATTTCATTGACATATAATTTATACCAACTCAACATACTTGGAAACAATAAGTTTGTCACCTCCATATATTCCTAAAACATATTTCAAGTTCTTATCCGCGACTATAAATTAGAAAGCAAAACCATCCCTAATTTAGCTAAAATAAGAAGGAAAAGAAGTTTTTGGTGAGGTGGGAAATTCCCTTTAGGATACAATAGGAACTATTTTCTTGTCCCCTACTATTTGTTGGATGATACTCACTTCACTTGGTATTGTGTTGCAATATTTAGTTTTTCTAGCATATGTTGGGATCCCTACAATACAGTTATGAGTAGCAGAAAATTTAAGGGATGGTGAAGTAGGTGGAAAATTATAAATTTTTAAAAAAAATTGGGATGTTTATGTAGATCATATCCTACATTATTCCATGCCCTGTAATCAAGGGAGTGGATGAAAAAATTTACTAACTTCTTTCTAGCCAAATCCCTAGCCTTCTCATCAAGCCTCCTTTCCTCTACCTCTTCTTCCTTCATTTCCTTATCTTTCTTTTGTATGTCCTCCTTTCCTTCTTATCTTCTTCTTTCAGCCTTTCATTTTCCTTACTAGGATATCCTTTTCTTATCTCTCCTTGTCCTTCTTTTCCTTTTCCAATATACACTCAACCTTATTTTATTTTATATGCTCTTTCTTTATTTCTTTGATTTCCTCAAGTTATTTCTTCCTTGACCCCTGCTCCATTAGAAAATTTATGTAATCATCAGATATTAATAACTAGGATTGTTAGCTCAAGAAGATCCCATTATAAGTCCCCCAGCTGTGTTTCTGGTTGACAATGTGAACAGAAAACTTTAAGAATTTGGTCATTACCATTTTGTGTTGAGAAATCGATGTCTCACTTACTTGTGACAATAGGAATTCATCTTCCTCATTTCCAAATTTACATGTTTATAATGTCAAATATGCATCCATAACACTATCAGATATGTCATAATCAACATAGTAATGCACAAATTCTAACATGATGGCAGTGGGTGGTGAAATGAAAGTGAAATGTCCTTCTTCTTGCCCTTGAAATTTGACACCTAGATTCATATCCCCTTCTACCAACCATGATGGTGATATTCACACAGATGGAAGAAAAAGAACGTCATCCACATTATCAAAAAGGCTTTACATTTCATTTTTAGGTGGATAATCACAATCCACTTGTGAATTGAATCGGATTAATGAAATTGAGCTATGTTTTCTACAACATATTTTCATTGACATAGCTATTCTAGAGAGGCTAAGCATTTTCTGCACTGCAGAAGCATCTTTTCCATCATTAATTTCAAATGTGTTGTTGGGATACGCGTCCTTCATGAACACATTAGGATTGAGGATCCATATCCCAATCCTTTTGAATCCTACTACAATGTTAGATATAATCAATGCCCATGGGGTCTTCACTAGCTAGGCAATATCATATCATGTGCATTCATATTGGGGGATATTATATCCTAAAAATCTGATGTAATATATTGGGAATATAGTAGGGACATCGGGGCTTTATAAATTTGATAGAGGAATACAATATTTAGATGTATTTTTTATTCAACAATATCCACAAGCATGTAAGAAGTAGCAGTAAAAATCATTGACAATGTGAAATTTGAAAAATACTTTCCCCAAAAATGGCTAAGCAACGAGTTGAAAAAACCATTTTTAATTTTTTAATTTTGAAAACACGCAGAAACCAATAGTGAAGTTGAAGGACCTGCAACTTCAAATCATTTACAACTTTGGGAGCCACACACAAATGTCAATCACATGTGCATAATATTATATTTGTTCCTTTTCAACTTCCAGTTTTCAGTTCTTAGATTGTTGTAACAATCATTTTTAGATTAAATCTCTTTACCCTAGCATTTCATATCATTCAACTCATCTTTATATGTATACCCTGATAGAGCCTGTAGCAGACTCATTTTCATATGTAACTTATTTCCTTATGCAATATAGGATGAATCTTGTGTTATAAATTATCTTCTGCATATGGATCATGGACTCTTTTTATTATTTTTAATGCATTCAAAGGGGCTTTAGAAGTAAGATTATCCACTGTTGATGAGCATTTGGAATGTTTTTATTTATATAGATAACTACCAAAGGGGGTATCTCCCTTACAAGATGACCAATCCCTCTTACTGGTTTGATGAGCAAGCCTCGTCAATAGATCTCAAGATGTTTCTATTATTACACTTTTTTCAAAATGTCAACTATCATCAAAGACTTACATATAAACACCTAGAACAGAGGCTCTTCACATTTGTGTATATAGACTTGCAGATACAATAAGACCTTTATAGTGGCTTTCTATGAACTATTTAGATGACTAGTAGCCAGAAAATAGAGCCTTAAATTCCATGTGTGTTGCTATTTTTTCAAATAGATACTTGGCTTATTGTTGCCTCTTCAAATTATTCTTTTGTGCATATATCATACTTTCATCAAGTTCAGTCAGTTACACAATTATATCTTTCATAGGATCAAAGATACCATCATCATGTGAGTTTTTTATGGATGTATGACCAAGCTCCCTTATAAGTTAACCAAGCCCCCTTACTGGTTTGATGAACAAGCCTCATCAATAGCTTCCATAAGGAGACTCATAGTTTGGATCATATTCCCCTTCCTCTAAGTTTGAGGTTTCTTTTGGTTGTCCAATATTCAAATTTTCAAAAAGAGTATCAATTGATGGTTGAGGTGAGTACATCCATTTGGCTAGGTAAGTTAACCATCATCCAGTAATATTGACTTTCTTTTTTTTGGACCTTTGCCAATTCACCAATGTGAGTTAATCACCAAATCATAGTATAGAAAAATAGAGATACACACCTTCCTCCATATCACAACCCTCATTCCTCTTTTATTTTAACTTTGAGAAAACTAGCGGTATATGATATTCCATTGAAATCACCATTTTGCATCCTTTCTATTAAGTTGTATATGATCTCTTGTGAAATAGTGATGTCTTCATTATTTCAGAAATCTTCTACTATAGTGAAACATACATCCTGTGAAATAGAGATGTCATAGTTATTTCACAAGAGAGCATATATAACTTAATAGAAAGGTTGTGAAATGACAATTTTGTTGGAATATCAGAGACCGCTAGTTCATAACCCCTTGGTTTAAACAAAATTTGCATTTTGCAAAATAGAGAAATGAATGTGATAGGTACATGTGGTTTAAATTTGTTATTATAATTTTATCCCTTACTTAGCCAACTAATAGGTATATGTGGATTGAAATGTAGATGGATCCAATGGTGAATATGGAATATGTAATTGTCATTAGTGAAGAAAATTTTGTTGTTAGCACATCGATTTGTCAAAAAGGTTGTACACATGCTGACATCCATCATGAAATTGTGGATGATGAACTCACTGAACATCCATTTGATGTTATCTTTGGCCTTGGGAATCCTTTAAATACAAAGCAAGAACAAAAAAGGAAAGCTACAACACAACTTATAGGCATTAAGAGGAAACATGACACAGTGGATGTTGGAACATTGGAGTCAAATATGGTGGAAAGTACACCAAACCATCAAAACAGTAGAGAGATTGTGAAGGAAGGTATGCATAAACATCCAAGAGTTGGAGATGGATCTGAGTCAGTGAACCAAAGCATAGTTGTTGATCCTAATGTATTAGCATCTTTGAATCAAAGAGTGAGTAGTTTAATGGAAGAATTTGTGGAGGACAAATTTACTCTCAAAATATATTTAGAAAAGGGAGAACCGAAAATAAAGATCCATTGTGAAAGTTGTGGCATTTATTATGGAACATGGGAATATACATGATAGCATGAACAATTCATAATTTCATAAATAATCATATGAAAAAACGTCCCATGAATGTCATATTTTAAGGGAGGAAAATGGTGAAGATCATTCAAGTAGCATAGAAAAAAAGACAATTATGATTAGTGATTGTTTTGAGATAAAGAAAGCAATTAAACTTCTAGATGATTTCAACAAGACACAAGAGTGTAATTTGTTCAAGGTGGTGGAAGCAACACTTGCAGGATATGAGGATAATAAAAATTAAGAGTGGAATGTATACGATGCAATAAATGGTTTTGTTTGGTGCTACCAAGTCGTAATATTATCAGTTCTCTAAATGAACACATGAAATCAAAGAAGTGCACCACTACTATAGATGAGGCTTCACATAATACAATTGCTAAAAGGAGTGGAACATTCAGGAGACTAAATAATCCTACCAATGATAAGGCCCTACAAATTTTGACAAGGTTCTTGGCCATATCATCACCATATGTACTACATAGGGGTTCTACAAGTGCAAATCCTTCTAGTTCGGGTGTGTCAACTAGACAAGTTTAAATTGATTTTGAATATAATTTTTTTGAATATGTACATTATTTGTTTTATCATCTTATTTAAGGTCATTCATCGCCATTGATGCTACAATGTTGGGGGTATTGGTATACAAATATAAATAGAAATGGGGTGAGATTAGACACAAAGGTCCTAATGGATGATCAATAGGATGGAAAATTATGGGCCATAGAGAAGTATACCAAGATGTGTTGGAAAGTGGATCATTTATGAGTGTTCAAGAACATATTAGGGCTGTCATTTATGGCAACACATTAGTTATGAATGATCGCTTGGAGTGAAAAATAGTTTTAGAGTTAAGGCTTGTAAAAATGACTAAGTCCAAAAAGTAGTTTACAGTAGTAAATTTTTGGGCAGTGAACACTGTATATGATGAATAAAGACATGCAAGCTTAGAGTAATCTATTTTGGGGTATGCTAGACCTCAATTTAAGGTCTCTTGAGTTTTGGAGTTTAGATATGAAATATACAGATGTTTGAAGTCATGCGAAGATAGTGACACAACGAGACACAACAGTTGAATGGTCCCGATGATTGATGGAGTATAACATGGAATCCAAATGTGCTATGTTAGATTTGGATTGTGTATTACCTATATTTTGGTAGCGTATGATCTTAGAATTTGTACTTACTTTTTGTATAAGTTTTGGTTCCATTTTGTGATGTATTTGGGAGTCGACTGGGTATGTAATAAAGTATATATATGAAGAGCTTTTGAGAAGTGAAGTATGAATGTTGTGTGATTGGATGAATGGATGCATTGTGATGTTAGAATCAAACATATGGTGATGCGAGATACAAATGGAACTACTTAAGTATAGCAGATGCTTTTTTATGTTCATTTTGATAAAACATTGTAACAACAACATATTTTTGATTGTATGAGAAGTTAGCTCAGTGTATACCTTTAACAAGGTTTTTGTATTCCTTTAATGGGGAAATGTACTAATGTAATATTCATCTCCTAACAGGGCTAGGTCTCCTAATAGGGACATAATAATTTTAGTGCATATTTGTGGGTACCACCATGGGTTTTCCCTTGGCCAGGGTTTCCTCGATAACAAATTCATGGTGTTATGAGTTGTGTGCTTTGTGTTTATGTTCTTTTCATTTCAGAAATTATTTGGTTAAGTTGGAATTTAATAATTTTAGTTTTAAAGTGTTGTAATATTGATTCACCCC
>MU223121.1:453153-473958 GCA_018584345.1 Thuja plicata | reverse complement strand
CCCCCCCCCCCCCCCCTCAGTATTACTTAATCCTAACAATTGGTATTAGAGCTATTGGCCCTTGGAGAGAAAGTCTAATAGCTTAAGGGAGATCAAGATGGATTCTAAAAGTTTGGAAGAAAAATTTGAAGCAACACTTGAAGACCTTGATAAGGCTAAAGCAGAAAATGGTGACTTGACATTTAAATAGAGAAGAGCATAAGGTTTCATCAAGAAATTGAAGGAACAAATTGAACTATCTAGGAGTCAGAGACAAGATCTTATGGATAAGATAAAAGAGGATTCAGACAGTGATACATCAAACTAGATAAAACAACTTGAATAAGAGAAAGGTACTTTGAAGCTTGATCATGAAACTACTTGTTTTCAAATGGATAAAGAGATTCAACATGTAAAGGATGAAAGAAACAAAATTGAAGAAATCTTAAAAGATGCTAATATTCATATGGGACAAATGCAGATTGAACTTGATGACTATAACAACAAATATCTGGAATTAGAGAAATACAATAAGATCATAAAGGGAGAACTTGTTGAGGCTAAGAAACATATTGAAAAAATTGATATGAGTAGTGATAAGATTGATGAGTAGAGAGATAAACAAAAACCTAAAGGAGAAATGATTTGAGTTGGCTTCAATGAAGCTGAAAGTTTAAAGACCCGGGAAGAAAAATATGAAGTGAAGATTGATGAAGAAAGACCTAATCATGAAGAACCTAGTGAGCAGAGCAGACCTTTCAGAGGTAGATATTTTGGATGCAACAAGATTGGACACATGAAGAGAGACTGCAGAGGTAAAATTCCTCACAAACCCTTTTTTGGATATTGTTTCAATTGTCATGCATATCGACACAAGAAGATAGAATGCAAGAAACCTGATTAATCAAGAGCTAAGCAAGATTACATTAGAGAAGGAACATAAGCTAAGATCACATGTTACAAATACAATAACTTTGGGCACATCTCAAAGTATTGTAAGTTACAGATTAATCAGAATAGACCACCTCCTACATGCTACAAATGTAATAATCCAGGACACATAGCAAAGTTTTGTAGATACAATAGAACTTAACAGAAGTGGACCTCCACCTAGTGTTGTAAAGAAGAATATCGGTGATACTGGTAAGAGTATTACAGATTGCGTGAATGAATTTAACAATAATTTCAATAAATAAGGAGATATGAATAGTGATGAGGTATGGAAGATAAATGAACCAAGTGAGGAAAAGGCTCAAGGAGAGTCAGTAGATGCTACTGAGTCTTCGTCTGATGCTAACATTGCTACATCAACCTAGATAGACAAGCATAGCCTTAGGGGGAGCATTGGAAATCAACATCATAAATCTATCCAGCCCCTAATTATGAAGATTAATCTCTTGCAAGCTTAGGGAGAGTATGTATAAATTTTATGGAACATATATTTTTGATCACATAGCTTTACATTCTATATCTTGTGATCACCAGATTGTTAGTTATCTGGATCATTTGCAGAGATGAGTTTATGGGGAACTATGTCATTTATTTACATAGCTAAGTATAAGGAAAAATAAAAGAACTTATCTAATCATCATTTGAAGAGCAGAGTTGAAGAAGAATAGAGATTTGAGCAAGAAGATCAAAGAAGCCAGAGAATTGAGTGATTAGACGAAGCAGAAATTCATAGAATCAACAATTAAAAGGTATTTAGATCACTCGTAAACTTGTGAATATGGATACACCGATGATATTTGATGTTTCTGAGAGACCTAGATACAAGTTTAAGAGACATCCTTGCAAATCTATTGAGGATGATGTGGAAGGCGCATTTTCTCAAACGCCCTATGAAGTTCTTCACATAGAGGATATTAGGGCTTATATCCATTGCAAGTATGAATCCTTAGGATATTTTGAGATCTTCAAGGAAATGAAGGATATGATTAAAGAGGATGGAAAGTGGAAGGATGAGTTTTCTCATCTTGAGAACCTTAGCATAATTAAAATGATAGAATTACATGAGTTTGACGAAGAAGAATGGTCTAAAATTTTGTTGAGTAGAGTACACGACTAGTTCATTTGGATTGGTGAGCTTTCTGTCAACATTTGTAGTGAGTTTATCCATGGAATTACTGGTTTGGATAAGTCTAGAGTCATCCCTGTTGCAGAGAAGAACACCAAGAAGTAGGTAGAAACCCTAACACACTTGAAATGGGATAAGCGGGTAATGACAGTGGTTGACATCTTCCAACAACATGTTAGACTAGTTGCGAAAACTCTTGGATACATACTTCATTATAGAAGCCACCTAACTTAGTTTCTACTGGTGTTATAATGATGACATAGAATATGGTAAAGGAGAATGTCAAGTATAACCTGTGTGAAGTTCTTGCACAATAATTCATGGAGAATGTGAAACAAATAAAGAGAGATAGGAGGACTAAGGCATTCATATTTGGATCACTTTTGATACATACGTATATATACATTGTGCATAAGTTTCTGAGTATGCACCCTAGATCTTGGAAAGATAATGAACCGATTGGTCTACAAGTATCAAACAACTACAAAAGACATAATAGCACATGGGTAGACTGAGAACTATTTGCAATTATCAAAATCCTATAGAGATAGATGAAACAGAGGATGAGGATACCAGAGGAAATGGTAGAAAAGTACAAGGAGACAATCTATTTCATGGTTGAAACTGATTGTGTTTTATTTAGGCAATTGACCCGAGGATGAAGTGGTGTTGCCCTATGGGGTATGAAGTGAGTAAATAATTATTAACTATGTAGGTTGAGCATGTACTATCTTTAGATTTGGATTCATTGGAGGAAAGTTGGGGTAAATATGAGGAGAAATCCTCTAAGATCATAGAAGAATAAACAAGGACATCCAGGAGAAAGAAATTTGAAAATGTTGCAGATACTCTAGCAGGTAAAGCTGGCATTACTAAAGAAGAGATGAAGGAGATAAAAAGGAAGATCACTAAGAGAGCATATGGAGTGGCGAGCTCTGCCCCTGCAACTCTTCCACCTTTAAACACTCAGAAAACTTCTAGTCCACCCTCTATTGTGGCAGAAGTACCTATGGAGACATTGCAGAGTGTGAAGGTTGTAGAAACCCCTGCAAAGAGAACAAGATCCTCTAAACAAAGCTCCCCACCCAAGAAATAGAGGATAGACGAACAAAAGAAATTAGATGTAGAAAAGGAAGAAGAGAAGAATAAATAAGTAGAAGAGAAGAAATCACAAGAGAAAACTATGAGCAGATAACTTTGGAAGTCTGGCTTGACAATGATGGAGAAAAGAGTTGTGGACCAAGGCAAGTTAAATAAAATAAGAAAATTTTATGACAGATATGATTCTAATGATCAAATCCTTATAGAAGATATTGTGATGACTAGGGGCATGTATCTCAGACATGTGGATGCAAGGAGGAGTGTAGAGGAAGTCATTAGAGTACATGTTGAAAGCCAAGAAGCCAAACCAATGTACATGCCCTCAAAACTCTTGAAAATAGGGGTTTGGTGAAAGTCTAGTGTACAGACAAGGTAGGGGTCTAAAACCTTGAAAATCCTAGAGCCTAGGATAGACCTACAAGGAATCCATAATTGTTTTGGAGGGTTGTTAAGGGGTTTAGTGAGCAAACTCAAGAATACTAGTTTCTAGGAGGCCTAATTGACCAAAAAGACTACAAGGCCTCAAAATCCTAAAACTAGGAACCTGATTGAAATCCAATGAAGTGATCCATCAAAATGGATCAAAACCAACTAGAAATTACCTAGGAATGGTCATGAATCCTATTTCTACTGACAAGGTCAGATTGGAGAGAAATTGGCTAGGACAAGCCTATGGGTGCATAGTGGAAGGGAGAAGGACTTGAAGGGAGTTTGAAGTTGGTGGAGAGATCTAAAAGGAGATAGGGGATCATAGAGTTGTCCTCTAGTTAGGGTAGTGATAGAAACCCTAAGAAGACCAACGAAAGGGTCTCAGAAAGAGAAAGAAATATCTTAGGAGTTGGAGCTCCCCATCAAATTGGTATTAGAGCCATTGAAAGGCTTGGGAATTGATCAGTGTATTTCAGAGGGAAGTGAATCCATTGGAGAAAGAACCATGGTGACCAATGAAGAATTAGCAAGGGACTTGTCAGAGAATCAATTCAAGAATAGACTTCTTGAAGAAGCTATGGAGGAGATGAAGTTAAATTTGGCAGAAGTTGCAGAGGCAACAAACAAGATGAAAGAACAAATGGTAGAAGAGAAAGATAAGGGAAAGAGTCAAGTTGAAGAGGAGGTAGAACCAGAGCCTGAACCTCCTTTACCCAAGGAACCATTCCTCAAGGCCCTCAAGGCATTAAGTGTCAAGGCACTAGAAGGCATTCTAGTGTTCTCTAGAAATATGGATATAGAGTTGGTTATGGAGTGGATTGAGGGTATGGAAAACCATTTTGAATGTGATGGTATCACAGAGGCACAGAAGGTGAAGATATTCAAATCAAGGCTAAGAGGAAAAGCATTAAGTTGGTGGAAGTTTTTGCAAGAATAAAGAGAAAGGGAAGGAAAGAAGCCAATAGAAACTTGGAAATCTATGGTGGGTAAGGTGAAAGAAAACTACCTACCAAACGATTATGATATCCAATTACACAAGAGAAGGTGGAATCTCAGACAAAAGGATCTTGATGTGGCATCCTATACAAAAGAGTTCCAAAAACTATGTCTTCGGTCAAGAGTGCAAGAAGTGGAAAGCATAAAAGTTGGTAGGTTGCTAAATGGTCTCAGATGGAACATACAAGAAGAGTTGAGCCTCTTTACTTTAACTTCTATCCATGGGTGTTTTCAAATGGCCCTAAAGGTGGAAGAAAAACTCAGGAAGAGACAAGATTCCAACTCTAGGGGAAGAGGAAGAGGTAGAGACTCTAGAGGACATAGAGGTGGTTATAGTGGAAGGAACAATGACACCAGAAGCCAGGGAGATTCCAGGGGTGCTAAAAAAAACCATGAGACCAGTAATAGAGGAGGATATAACAAAGGTAGAGGATTTCACAAAGATGGAAGAGGTAGATCAGGTGGGTTTGGAAGGAGCTCACATCTTGCTAACATGAAATGATACTATTGTGGCCAATTGGATCACCCTTCTTATAGATGTCTAGATAAACCAACATCTTCACAAGGTGAGAAGAAGATTTCATATGTGCAAGAAGAGGATGTGACTAAACAATAAGAGATTAGTTTGGATTCGGAGAAGGGAGAGAACCTCATGCTTAGGAGGATTCTAATCAAAGAACCTACAAGGGATGAACACAAGCAGAGAAGGGATCTTTTTAGAGTCAAGTGTAAGATACTTGGTAAAGTATGTAGGGTCATAATTGACTCTAGATCTACTGACAATGTGATCTTAGAGGAAGCAGTACAAAATCTTAAATTGGTCAAGATTCCTCATGTGTGCCCTTACAAAGTAACTAGGTTAAATAAGGGACATAATATCTTGGTGAATGAACAAGTGTGGGTTGAATTCACTATTGGAAAGTATCAAGATAGGATACTTTGTGATGTTTTACCAAAGGATGCATTCCATATTTTTCTTGGCAGACCATGGTAGTATGACAGGGAGGCAGTTCACCATGGGAAGGAGAATAAGTACTCATTCAAGAAGAACAGATTAACTTATAAGATACAATCTTTGATAGAAGAGAAGACAATGGAGAAGTTGGACTAAAACTCCCTACTAATGAGTGAAAAATAATTCCTAAAGGACATGAAGAAGGATGAAGGAATTGGTTATGCAATTTTGGTGAAGCCAAGAGAGGAAGAGACACCTAAACAATCACCTATACCAGCAGAAGTAAAGTAGTTGTTGGATAAGTTCCAAGACATCATTTGTGAAGGGACTCTAGCTACACTACCCACAAAGAGAGAGATTAGTCATCAAATTTATTTTGTGCCAGGGGCATCATTTCCTAACAAGGTTGCATATAAGATGACACCAAAGCAGAACAAAGAGATTGCAAGGCAAGTGCAGGAGATTTTGGACCAGGGCTTTATAAGGAAGAGCATCAGACCATGTGCTCTCATAGTGGTGTTGGTTCCTAAGATGGGAGGTGAGTGGAGAATGTGTACTGACTCTAGAGCAATAAATAGGATAACTATTAGATATAGATTTCCTATTCCTAGGATAGAAGACTTAATGGATTGCTTGGGGGGTGCTAAGTACTTTTCAAAGATTGACTTAAAAAGTGGATATTATCAAATTAGGATGAAAGAGGGTGATGAGTGGAAGTTAGCTTTTAAAACCACAAAGGGGTTATATGAGTGGTTAGTAATTCCATTTGGGCTTACAAATGCACCTAGTAGTTTTATGAGGATAATGAATAAAGTCTTGAATGATTATATAGGGGTATTTGTAGTAGTCTACCTAGATGACATCCTCATTTTTATTAAAACAAAGGAAGAGCATATGAAACACTTGGAACTTGTGTTGAAGAGGTTGCAGGAGGAGAAGCTCACCATAAATCTTGAAAAGAGTGAGTTTATGAAACAAGAATTAGTCTACCTAGGATTTGTAGTATCCCAAGGTGGATTAAAGATGGACATGAGCAAAGTGGAAGCCATATTAAGTTGTCCTAGTCCTAAGACAGGGACTGAAGTTAGAAGCTTCCATGGGTTAGCCCAATTCTATAGGAAGTTTGTTAGGAGATTTAGTGAAATTTGTGCACCTGTCCTAGATACCATTAAGGGTGGAGTTAAAACAAAATTTGTTTGGACCAAACAAGCTAATGAAGGATTTGAGAGATTGAAGAAAGAGATCGACACCCAACCCATACTGGTTTAACCAAGCTTTTAGAAGTTGTTTATAGTGGAATGTGATGCTAGTAACATAGCAGTGGGTGTGGTCCTAATTCAGGAAGGAAGACCAATAGCCTTCTTTAGTGAAAGGCTTGATGAGCAAAATCTAGGTACTCATCCTATGATCTAGAGCTTTATGCATTGGTGCAAGCTCTAAAGAAGTGGAGGCACTACTTGTTGCCAAAATAATTTATAGTATATGCTTATAACTAGGCTTTAAGCTATATAAATACACAGGAGAAGCTTAGCTTAAGGAACATAAAATGGATGGAGTTTCTACAGTCATACACTTTTACTATCAAGCATAAAAGGGTGTGAATAACAAGGTAGCAGATACCCTTAGTAGGAGATTTCCTACCATCCAGGAGATTCAATTGCAGAGTATAGGGATTGAAGGTTTCAAAGACCTTTATGAAGGAGATTCAAATTTCTCAGTGATCTATAAGGTGTGTACTGATTTTGAGAATCACTTTCACAGTGAGTTTGCAGACTATACCTTACAGAATGGATTGTTGTTTAAAGGGAAGAAACTATGTGTTTCAAGGGGGTCCATGAGGGAGAAATTCATCCAAGAGAAGCACAATGGAAGTTTGAGTGGACACTTTGGGTTAAATCTGACCCTAGACTTAGTAGAGAGATACTATTAGTAGCCTAAGATCTAGAAAGATGTAAGAAGATATGTGGAGAAGTGTGGAGTATGTCAGAAGGAAAAGGGGACATCATCAAATGCAGGTCTTTACCAACCATTGCCCATCCAAAATAGACCATAGGAATGCATATGTATGGATTTCATAGTGGGATTACCTAGGAATCCAACTGGACTAGACAATGTGTTTATGGTTGTGGACAGATTCAGTAAGATGATTCACTTAATCCCATGTAAAACAACCCATGATGTCAGTCACATTGCCCATATTTTCTTCAAGGAGATAGTGAGGATCCATGGCTTGCCAATGACTATAGTTGTAGATAGAGATGTGAAGTTTATGGGGCACTTTTGTAAGACCCTATGGAAAAGACTAGGAACTAACTTGTCTCGTAGTTTTGCATATCATCCACAAACAGATGGTCAAACAGAAGTGATAAATAGGGTTCTTGGAAACTTGCTAAGATGTTTGACAAAAGAGTATGGGAAAGGATGGGAACAAGTCATCCCATAGGCAGAATTTACCTACAATGATAGTACAAACAAGACTACTGGAAAGAGTCCATTTGAGATTGTATATGGTATACATCTAAGGGGTGTACTAGAGATCAGAGACTTAAAATGATATGAAGGAGCCAGTGGACATGCAGATGATTTTGCACAGTCAATGAGAGAAGTTCATGAGCAAGTGAAAAAGACTCTAATGGAGTCCAATCAGAAGTTGAAGGCTAAGAAAGATGAAGGAAGGAGAGACCTACAATTTTAGGTAGGAGACTTGGTGATGGTATATTTGAATAAGGCTAGACTATAGAAGGGAATACCAAGAAAATTATAGATGAAGAGTATTGGACCTTGTAAGGTATTTGCTAAGTATAGATCCAATGCCTACAAGATAGATCTACCAAAGGATATGTTTATTTCCCCCATTTTCAATGTGAAGGACTTGATCCCATACAAGGGACCAAACATAGATGAGGAAGAGTACAGTACAAAGGTAACTAAGGATGTTGAAGAACTCAGAGTACTTGTTCAAACTAAGCCACAAGTGGAGAGGATACTGGATTCAAGGGTGAAGAAGAATACATGGAAGAAAGTCTACATGGAACACTTGGTGAAATGGGAACATCAACCTAAGTGAGAGGCTACATGGGTAGTAGAGGGAGAATTAAAGAAGCATGGAGTTCATCACACCTAAGGTACCTTGGTTTTCTTGTTGCAGGGGAGGATGGTGCAAGAGCACCTTAAGGTCTTGTATAGATCTTCTAAACATTTTGGCTTGTTGGTTGGTTTGGCCAACCACCAAATTTAATAAGGACTAAACATGAAGTCCCAAGTGTGTCTTGTGTGTGTCTAGAGGTAGGAGTGATTAGGGTTTAGTGTTTGATGTAATCAAATAGGATCTAGGGGTCTAAGTCCTAGAAAGTCAACCAAAAGGTTAAAGGTTGACCAAAACTCCAAAATGGAGTGGCAATAGTAATTATGATGTTTTTGGATGTTTTAAGGCCATATTAAGTGGTTTAGGATCGAGTTGGGCCATTGGAAGTAGAAGTTTTCCATTTGTACAAAAGATGTAAAAGTTGCTCATGACAACATTTCTTAGTTTCTAGGAAAGGGCTTTAATGGTGCCCAAATCCAGACATGAAGGTCTAAAAATGTGGTAATATGATATATAAGGTGGAGTAAACCCTAATCTGGTAGTTAGTGATCATTTTTTAGAGATTGTATGTTGAGAAGGAGTGATTTTGACTTTATTTTTGTAAACATAGCCATCATCCAATACTTTAATGGATTGAATGGAGTGAATTAATGCATTTAGACTGTGTTTAGTGTTATTTAGTTGATCATTTTGGCACTAGTTTGGTAGTTTAGACTTTCTAGTTATCATTTTTTCATTTCTTTAGGTTTTACTGGTTCATTATCCAGTTTTGGAGTCAGCCATGTAAATAATGGCTTTTCTTGGAGTTCACGTGGTCCAAACTTAATGACCACTTGGATTCAAGAAAAAAACTATATATATATATATGTTGTAAATATGGTGTGTGGGGTCTGTGTGTGCAGGGAATCTATGAGAACAATCAAGCCCTACGTGAGTACTGTGTACTCTGGCTAGGAAGTCTGAACAATGCACAAGCAATAAGAATTTCTTATGGATTGGTGTGTGCCAATCAAAGGTGGAGAAGTGTAGGGACATGTATCTCAGACATTTGGATGGAAGGAAGAGTGTAGAGGAATTCATTATAGTACCTTTTGAAATCCAAGAAGCCAAACCAATGTACATGCCCTAGAAACCCTTGAAAATAGGAGTTTGGTGAAAGTCCAGTGTACGGACAAGGTATGGGTCTAAAACCTTGAAATCCTAGAGCCTAGGATAGACCTACAAGGAATCAATAATTGGTTTGGAGGTTTGTTAAGGGGTTTAGTGAGAAAACCTAAGAATACTAGTTTCTAGGAGGCCTAATTGACCAAAAAGGCTACAAGGCCTCTAAATCCAAAAACTAGGAACCCGATTGATAGCCAATGAAGGGATCCATAAAAATGGATCAAAACTAGTTGGAAATGACCTAGTAATGGTCAGGAATCCTATTTATACTGACAAGGTTAGATTGGAGATAAATTGGCTAGGACAAGCCTATGGGTGCATAGTGGAAGGGAGAAGGACTTGAAGGGAGTTTGAAGCTGGTGGAGAGCTCTAAAAGGAGATAGGGGATCATAGAGTTTTCCTCTGGTTAGGGTAGTGATAGAAACCATAAGAAGACCAAAGAAAGGGTCTTGGAAAGAGAAAGAAAGCTCTTAGAAGTTGGAGCTCCCCATCAGGAGGGTCCTCCATGCCTTCAATAATCAACATTGATTAACTTAAGGATGGAGAGGATAATAGTCAGTATTTTAGTACAGTAAAGCAATTGGATTCCTTTGTTGCTAGTGTGCATGTGGTTTTGGACACCTCGCTAGATACAAATGATCCTTTTGAAGGAAACACTGACATTGTTCCTGAGATTGATAAAGACATGGTAAAATCTACTAAGGAAGAACCCTCTAAGAGTCAAGAGCAAGCAAGCATTGTTGAGGTTATAAAAAAACCAGAGAGTAAGGCTAAAGTGAAACAATAAATAATAACACTTGTTTCTTCAACCTAATTGTTCACAAGTGGAGAGAAAACATTGAGTACAAATGTGGAGATTATGGATGAAGATGAGATGATGAAGCTATCTTACATCACATTTTCAAAAGCTAAGGAGAGATCGGAGCATAAAATAGAGAATAAGTCAAGGGTATTGGACAGGGTAGTTGGTACCATCAACAAACTCTTACCTATACCTCTTACTTTCCAAGGAAAGGACACTACATAGAACTTGAACAAGGCATTGGATGACTTTGATAGCCACTATGGGTACTTAGAGAAGATCGTAGAAGAAAAAGAAGAACAAAAATACTTAGCAAAGAAGTTAGAGGAAGTCTACAAGTCTATTTCATGGGACTTGAGCATATTGGGAAAATTAATGTCTGAAGCAGAGTTGTGTGACACATGGAAGGAAGTTATACAGTTACTGTATAAACCCTATCAGACACCTTAAGAACATTGAGGACATAATAAAAAATGACAAATAGACTCTAGATAAGTTGATGCATAGTTGTGAGACCCCTTCACACACTATATTAGATTTAGAAAAAGAAGTGTCCGGACTATTGGACAAGTTGAGTGTGTTGGAAATAGAGAAAGGGAGAGTTATGAAAATATTTGGTATGTTGAAGAGTTTGATTACTTGTAAGCTATCAATTCTTGAGATACACCATTTAGACATGGAGAAGACAACAACGGCTCTCACTGGGTACATGCCTACTGAGTTCTTCTACAAAGATTTAGGGATAAGGAAACTAGAGATTGAAGGTTATTCCTAGATTGTAATCAATTCCCTTTGAATGGGTCAGTCACCTAATTGGAAACTAAATTTGAGACTTGAAATAATAGTAGGTTTACTTGATTTTTTCACACAAAAAAAGTTCACTCACATCTACAAGGAAGTCATAAAATGGCTGATGAGCTGGCCAACTTAGCGGTTGATGGTAATTTTATTGAAAAAATTGGTGACATAACCTAGTTAAAGGGGAAATATATCTACAAAATGATTCATTCTATATATGCATACATTGCAGGAATGTATGTATACACATATAATTTTGATTAAATTAAATTAAGTATGGACATATATATTCTTGTGAGTAAGCGTATATATTATGGCTTATAGCATAGAGATGTTTCCTCCTTTTGGTTTCAAGAAGACTAATATATGTGTACCCTCTAATTTAATTTGCATGGGGTTGTCCCCTTTTCTTCTTCTTGCTTCCAGCTAAATTATTTTCTCTATAACATGTTTTTGATTAAGGAAAATAGGTTTTTATGGGTTCCTAAAACCCTACAAAGCATAAAAATAAACTAGAGCATATAAACGTTAAGTATCAACCTAAATGGAACAGGTAATCCCACATCCGAACAAAATAGTCCTAGAGAAAAAAGAAAGCCAGGGACTAAATCAAAAAGACCAGGTTAAAAAACTAGGAATGCAAATTAGGCAATGTCTTTGAGAATTTCAGCAGCACGCATCTCCAGCTTGGTCATTCTACCCGTAGCCTCTTTCAGGTCTGCCAGCTCTTTGTCAGCGTCCTGGTTCTCCATCTTCTTTGTGGCCTCTCTTGTCCTCTTCTTGGTTCCCTCTTCTAGTGTCTTATCCTTCCCACAGTTCGGTGGCTGGTCCTCCTTGTTCCCTCTTTACTCTTCAAATTTGTTAATAATCAGCTTAATATTATCATTTGAAGTCTTTAGTATATTGTAGCTTTGCTCAGCTATTTTGACCATTGAATCCTCAATACTTTCCACTCTATTCTTTAGATCGTTCACTCTGCTATCCAGCTCCCTCTCCTCCGCAATGTTCTTGTTATTGTTATTTATGTTATCTTTCTCCATCCTGTCCATTCTTTTTTTAGCTCGTAGATTTCATAGAAGGTCCATTTCATGGTTCTGTAGTTGTCAATGGCACTATTTTTAGCATTGTTCAGCACGTCCATATGTGGATCCTCCCTCGCATTTTCACTAAGAATCACCAACACTGGATCAATTAACTCTTCCATCTAGATTCTACCCTCCTTGTTCTCCTTAACCAAAGTCTTAACCATTTCTCTCTTTATCCCCATTTTAGCTGAGACCGTGTCAAAATTCCTCCAAACAAATTTCTTATTTTTTCCAGTTATGTTGTAGGTGTAATGATCTTCCCCATATTTCGTAAACTCTTGACTCTGATCAACCTCCTCATTCTCCCTCCCCTAATTATCCTCTTTTCCGTCTCTCTCCTCTTGTATATTTTCCTGGCTATCCTACCTCTCCTCCTGGGTTTCCTCCTTAATCTAATTCCCTCTTTTGAACCTCATTTCCCTCTTCCCTGAGCTTGCCTCCTCTTTCTGAACCAGAAATTTGATTGTTATCTTCCTCTTTCTTTCTGTCTTCCCCTGCTTCCCTCCATGTTTTGTTTTTCCCTCCTCTCCTAAACTCTCATTCTCTGTTTCCATCCCATCCGCGCTTTCATCGTACTCCCTATCAGAGGATATCTCAATGTGTTGTTTTAAAGTCTCCATTTTAGTTCTTTTCTTCCCCTTCTTCATCTATAGAGGCTCATCCTCCTCAATATCCGAGTGCATATCTTGGCTATCCTCAGTATCAGAGGGAACAAAATCCTCACCCGAACCCTCCTCAGACTCATCATTTTCCTCCATACTTTTAATTTCCTTCCCCATAGTCTGAGATTTAAAATATTCATAAATTAATAACAGTAAACCCTCATGGAAAGCTGCGTTGCTGATGGGTTTCTCCTTATAATCATTAATTTTTTCATTGATAGATGAATATAGGAAGAAAGGAATAGATATCTTATCCCCATACCTGAAATGGTTGAGAAACACGAAGTGGTGGGTACTTATGCGGTCGAATCTCATATCCAGAGAGATGTATTTGATTATAGCCCACAACACAAACCTCCGCAGTAGCTTGATTGAGCTCGGCTGGCAGAAAGTGCCCTTCTTCACTATTGCTTTCTTTTCCTCCGCATTTTTAACAAATTTTGTCAAAGCTTGACTAGAAATCTTCCTGTCTCTGTAAAATTTATTCCCAAGGATGGGTATACCAGTCACAACCGAGATAATTTCCTCCATCACCATAAAATCCACCACATTAATTTTCACCTTCCCTTCATTCTAGCTTTTCACCATCATCTTTGTACCAGAGGGCTTCCACCCATGAAGATGCTCAATGAAGGTAGTCACTTCACCCTTTTTCAAAATCTTCCATACCTTGGATCTTCTTTGCCATTTTTTAGTTTCCTTCTCCGGTTCCTTCCTGTGCCTCTCACCCACCATATCTTCAATTTCTCTTCCTCCTCTGTTTCTGGTATTATTCCCACTAAAAGACCTCTGTTTCCAAGTGGTATTGAGTTTATGTTTCGTGAATCTTCTTTTTTCCTTGTGAATGCTATAATCTAATATACCTCCAAGTGTGCCGATGAGACCATAAAATGATAATCCCTCCACCTCTCCCATACTTTCACATCATACGGTGATTCTTCCCCCATTTGTCATTACTCTTCATAATTATCATTTAATAACTCTGAGTATTCTCGGAACCCGATCACTTTCAATGAGGGCTAAGATTTCTTGCGGAAAATTATTCCTGTCATTCCACCTTTTAACTCCCTCACTCTTGACTCCCATATTTGCCAGCCTGTTAGCCACCTGGTTGGCTTCCCAGTATTTATGTGCCACATGGACCTGATCAAAGGTTTTGAGGGTTTGTCTGCACTCCCCAATAATGTTCTCAATTGTCCACGCAATCTTGTGCTTTTCATTTAAGCAATCTATGATGTTCTTTGAGTCCCCTTCTAACCACAAATTCTTGATCCCCATATCCTGAGCTAGCCTTAAGGTATGATGTGCCGCACTCACATCAGAATAATGGTTAGTTTGTGACCCCAGGGGAGCTAAAATAGCAACAATGCCTTTGCCATGAGAGTTCCTTATAATTCCTCCCACACTAGCCTTCGCAGGGTTGCCCTTTGCAGCCTTGTTGAAGTTAGCTTTGAACCACCCTTCCGGTGGTAATGTCCATCTGCAATCCATTCTCTTTTTGGTATCATTAGTCCCTGTGTTGTGAAGTGGACTGATACCTTTTCTATTAGTGTAGTTTTCCATGAGGGCATTTGAAATTTTGTGGGAAACATACTTAGGAGTGGTAGCTTTTTCCCTAAATATCCTATTATTTCACTCCTTCCACACTCCCCAGCATATGAGTGGCATTGCCCATGGCCATAAATTATGACCTCTCAACCCCTGATGCCATTGGTCAAAGAGCTCAAGAGTCGTATTGGGGAAGCACCAGGATATCTCAAAAAAAGATAGGAAATGATACCATATTTGTCTGGTGAAGTCATAGTGGATAAACAAGTGGTCCACACTCTCACTTTGATTTTTTCATAAGATACATCGATTAGGAACATGATGTCCTCTCTTTATTAGATTATCCATAGTCAAAATACGATTTTGGAGCATAGTCCAAAAAAAAGATGTTGATCTTAGGGATAATACCAGGGTACTAGGCCTTGGCCCATATGGGGGTAGTATCAATATGTTGCATGGTTTCATATCCCGAAGCCATTGTGTAGTTACCATCTGTAGTTTCCCCCCAAACAATAACATCTTCATTGAGAGAGAGAGGAGTGTGACCAATTTTGACCATAAGAGGTTTAAGGTCCTGGGACACCTCAGTTAGGTTCACTCATTCATTGTTGATTTTGTAGTCACTAACTCTACAACCATATCTTTCAATGCAAGAATTAGCCCATCTATTATAAGGCTCCAAGTTCCATAAAGGACCCTGTCTGAGCCAATCATCATGCCAAAAGTTGACATCCTTACCATTGCCTAACTTCCATCTTGCTTTTGCGGTCGCTATACCCTTGGTCCGTAGAATGCCATTCCAAATGTAGGAGCCCTTCAGGTCTATATCTCTGCTGATGAAATACTTGAAGGTTATGTTTTCTGCATATTTATCCTTCATAATATCCCTCCATTCCCCTGTAGAATTGAAAAATTCTCCAGATCTATTTTGCTTGCAAAGCTTTGTTGAACTGCTTCAAATTCTTGATTCCCAGCCCTCCATGTTTCTTAGGTTTACATATAGTATCCCAAGCCACCAGTGGGTACTTCTTGTTTCCTTCTTTGTCAGCCCATAAGAACTTTCTTTGAATTGCTTCACGAGAGTCTGCCACCTTAGCAGGAATAGAGAAGAGGCTTAATGCATAAGTAGGGAGGTTCTAAAGAGTGGATTGTATCAATATCACTTTTCCTGCCTGACTAAGGGTGATACCATTCCATCCCACCAACTTCCTGTTGAATATATCAATAAGGCCTCCCCAGAAGGACTCAGGTGGTTTGGTTCTGAGTGGAAGGCCTAAATAGGATGCAGGAAAGGATCCAAAACCACATCCCAAAATGCCTGCCATTTTCCTCTGTCTATCCATGCAGGTATTAATGAAGAACACTGATCTCTTGTTCCAGTTAATGAGCCATCCCGTAGCATTGGAGTATGAATTCAGGATTTTCTTAACATTTATAGCTTCTTTCACCGATGATTAACCACCTAAAATGGTATCATCCATGAATTGCTGGTGGGAAAAAGTGAAAGGGCCAGAAGAAGGTTTAAGCCCAATAATTTGTCCCCTTCTCCTATTGTCATGGATAAGCCTTCCCATGCATTCATCCAATATGATGAAGAGAATCGAGGAGAGGGGGTCTCCTTGCCTAAGGCCCCTAGAAGATTTGAAGAAATTTGAAGGAGAACCATTTACCAAAACCATGAAAGAAGGGGTGGAAATCAGCTGTGAAATAATCTTTCTAACCTTGTCATTGAAGCCAAAATCCCCCAAGATGTTACTCAAGAAGAACCAGTCAAACCTGTCATACGCCTTGGAGAGGTCCAATTTAAGAAGGAATCCTTCCCTTTTTCCCTCCTCCAAAGAGTGAATCACCTCATGCACTGTCATGATAGAGTCCAAGATTTGTCTACTAAGGACAAAACCTGTTTGTTGGAGGGAAATAATAACCGAAAGGATTTTAAGAAGTCTAATAGTTAAGACTTTGGATATGATCTTATAAAATGAGTTACACAGACTAATAGGTCTAAAGCTATCAAAAGAATCCGCACCTGGAATTTTTGGGATGAGAACAAGAAAAGTGACATTGATCTCTTTCAGAAGGCACTTAGCTCTGAAAAATTCCCATACTTCTTTAACAATGTCATCTTTGATAACATCCTAGTACATTTGAAAAAAGAAAGATGGGAAACCATTTGGGCCAGGGGCTTTTTCTGTAGGTAAGGAGAAAATAGCTTTATGGATTTCCTCCTAATCAAGGACAGCCATCATATCTTTATTCTATCTTTTCGTGATCACCTTAGGTATGGTCTGAAGAATAACCTCCTAGTCATCCACTTTCAGGTTATTCTCCTTAGAATGGATTTGAGAGAAGTACCTAATGGCCTCATTTGCAATCTCATTGTCTTCCTTCAAAGTTAAATCCCCTTTCTTAATAGCACTGATTCTATTAGCCATCCTATGTTTCATAGTAGATAGGTGAAAGAAATAAGAGTTTTTATACCCCTCTTTCAACCACACCGATCTTGACCTTTGCCTCCAGAACATTTCCTCTTTGCTTACAATGTTGTGAAGGTCAGCCAGAATGGACTTTTCAACACTCATTATGTCTTCATCATAGCCTTGGTTTTGGATCTCTTCCTGAATCCCTACAAGCTCTGACTTAATCTTGTCTTTAGTCTGAAAAATATTGCCAAAGTCCCTTTTGTTGCATTTTCTAATCTCCAGTTTTATGTTCTTGAGCTTCTTAGCCACCCTATACATCGTCGTCCCCTGCACATCTATGCTCCACCACTCCTTTATCTTATTGTGGAGGCTAGGGTGGGTAGTCCACATCCTCTTGAATCTAAATGGGAAGGACTTTTTCTTGTTGTGATTATCTAGGTTGAGAGAAATTGGAGAGTGGTCAGATCTGAATCTCGCCATGGAGGATAGATGACTGTGATACTACTACATCTAGTCCAAAGAGATGAGGGCTCTGTCGAGGTGTACCTAAATACACTCTGAGCCAGCTCTCCTATTTGACTAGGTAATTTTTCCCCCTCCTAACTCCACATCAATGAGAGGTAAATCATTGATCAAATTAGCTAACTGCTGCCGACTCTTTAGGTCAGGGGGCAGGCCCCCAAATTTCTCAGATTCCTTAAGTGGGGTGTTGAAATCACCCATGATAATGGATTTTGGGTCAGTTATCTTAGTGAACAGAATCCACAATTAGTCCTAGAAGATTCTCCTGTTATTCTTTGTGTTTGGAGCATAAATGTTCATTATAGCCCAACTCTCCTGGTCTATTAGGTTTTTGAATTGAATCAGTAAAATGTTGCCTACATCACAAATAACGTGAGCATTGAGATTATCCTTCCATAACACCAGTTTGCCTCCAAAGGCTCCCTCTAAGTCAGTAGCCGCAGTCCTCATACCTTTGCCAAAGGAGATGCTTTCCACTTTTCTTTTTTCATTTTTGTTTCCTGTATCAAAAAAATGTCTGGTCTATGATCCCTTATCATATTCCTAATAATTTATTGTTTATGGACTCCATTTAGCCCACGAATGTTCCATGATATGACCTTCATGATTTCTTATAAGACTCTTTGATGGTCCTTTAATAACCATCCGCAATATTTCTTTTTGCTTCTTCCTTTCTGATTTGATTCATACTCTTCCTTCCTGGTGTGTTAGAATTGCTCCCCGTGTCTGCTTTAGCTCTGCTTCTTGCAATTGTAGGTGAGGCTGGAGATGGGTCCCCACTATTTTTATTTTTCACTGTGATCCATGGTCCCACATTCTCATCTTTGGAAACATCTTTGTAGCTATCAAAAAGGGCTTCCATTCTTGAGATTTGTCCAGGAGTGGTAGATGATACTATTTCCAGGAAAAGGCTAAACGTCCTTGGAGAAATCTAAGTGCTTCTGCTAAAGTTAGATTCTTGGGAGAGGATTGGGCCCTGTCCCCCCTCATGCCTCCCTTCTTCCTGTGAATCTGGAACAAAGGAGAAAATAGTGTTGTCTTCCCCTGTGATCTCCCCCTCTTCTAGGTTCTCCAGACCTCGTTTGTCTCCAATCCCATATTCCATAGCTGGACATGTTGAGCTTTCCGAGTCCCCTTCCCTTTCCCTGCCTTTTTCTAGCTGAGCTTGTGGCTATTCCTTGCTCTCCCCCTCAGTTGGTATGGGCTCTTCAGACTCCAGTAGCTGAAGTTCCAGACTATCTGTAGTCATCTCCCCTTGTAGATTTTGCTTATTTATTACAAGATTCATTTCATTTGGAGTTTTCTCCTTCCAGATCTTCTTGGTGTTGTTAAGATCCTTGATCAAAGGTTGAATCTCCATCCTCTTTCCTTGTTTTATTTTCTCCTTTTGAGATTTTTCCTTCTCAATGACTATAGGGCACCTTTTGGCCTTGTGTCTAGCTTTTTTACAGTGGAAGCAAGCAAAGGGAACACTTTCATACTCTATCTGTTGCACTCCTTTTCCCAATTTGGATTGGAAAATAATTGCCTCTGGCATATCTTGACCAAATTCAACTCCAATGCATATCCTCGCATAAGTGAGTCTTTTCTTGGCCATCATAACTAGATCTATTAATAGCAGCTCCCCAAAGGATCTAGCAATGCCCTCAAAGACATCCTCATGTCAGTACTCCAAGGGAAACTCAGGAAGCCTAGCCCAGATCGGCGCTTGGGTCAGGTAATCTTTGTTGAGATCCAAGTTAGAGGACCATTTCTGCAAAATGAGGGTGGATCTTCCCACTGACCAGTTCCTCGCACAAAGAATCTTTGACTAATCTTCTTGACAGGAAAACTCAAAAGACATAAAATCTTTTGCCATTGCCGAAACCACGACCTAGCCTTTTAGATCCCACTTGTTTTTAACAAAGGTTCTTATTATATCAATATTAGGTCTGGATCCTATGAACTTGCCCACCAGAGTAGCAGCCATACTCAAAATATTATGATCAATAAGTTCATAAGGCAAGTCTAAAGCATAGATCCCCTGCACTTTATGTAATGAACCTAATTTGGCCTCAACTTTAAACCACTCTAAATCTCGTTAAATTCAAAAATTTGGCATTTCAACAAACAATTGGCAGGCAAACATTTATACCACTATAATGACCTTGTCTAAACTCGTTAAGACCTTTCTTTGCAGCATTCAAATATTTGATGGTAAATTTGTAATTATCTGAATTGCAACAACACTTTAATGTAGAATTCTTTCAAACCAATCATATGAAATTGTGCCAATCATATATTGCCAATGTAGAACCACTAACAACTTGTCTTTTATTTATTATTTCTCAATATTTGGTTTTCACAATTTTCAACATATGAGAGTAAAACATAACATGCAAAATTATTACACCATGTTTTATGAAGAAGCAAAAGATAGAAATTAGTAAAATGTCATCAGCATAATGAAAATGTGAGAGTTCAAGCACCAACCCATTAGTACAATTTCCTTCTAGTGTTGAAGACGTTTTTGGTAAGAAGCGGTAGCCAATAGGAAGACACCACACTGCAACCTCAAATAGATCCAGAAACCCCACGTCTGTTGTTCACTACATTCTGAATGCCTACGGCTGAAAGTATGGCAGCCTAGCTTGCATATGTTCAGCATTAAGGGTGCCACCTTGTCATAACATTCATGGCATCCACTCACAAGAAACCCCAAACAATTTTTGAAGATAATAAACTCTTCAATCGAGTCTCCAGACTAAATCCGCCCTTCCAGAATATGAATCAACCTCTTCAGCAGGCCACAGCTCAATTCAAAATTTCTTCTTCTTCCAGCAACAGACAGACAGTAGGAAAGAAGAAAGAGATTGGTTATACAACATCAACCAATTATATCTTAGCTCAGAAGAATCAGTCTTCAAGAACTAAATCAATTCAGTATCAAACCCTTATACCTCAGCAAGGGATTTGATTTACAAATCAGAACTTCTCCTCAGAGAAAACAAACAAAATATAATATAATCAATCAATGCCTTTCTCATCAAATGGGCTCATATTTATAATCCTCTACTGACAAAAGTTTCCCAAATGAATTCCACTCAACACAACTCCTTTTTAACAACTTCCTTTAAAAACAAAAGTTTCCCAAATGAATTCCACTCAACAAAACTCTTTTTTAACAACTTCCTTTAAAAACA